>CM031595.1:105996916-106024416 GCA_018398815.1 Conus ventricosus | reverse complement strand
GAAGTTTTGTGGAGGTTTTGGTGGATAAAAGGAAATGACCCCACTGTAATGAACTCTGGAAAAATTGTGAAGAAAAAACCCCCTTGGGGGACACACACCTTTACGAAAAAAGGACTACCCAAAAAAAAAAAAAAACCAAACAAAAAAAGGGGAAAAAAAAACATTTTTGTGAACAGTCTGGAACGTTGTGAACGGGAAATTCTTTTGTTTTTTTTGCCCCCCCCTCCTCCGTTTTCCTTCCCCTTTCTCCCTTCCGGACCCTGCCCCCTTTGCCCGACCTGATCCTCACCTTTTCCCGATTACTCCCCCGTCCTTTGACCCCACAATTCCTATTGATACCTTTATTTTTTCCGGCTTGTCAACATGACTGCCCATGCCCTTGCGCCCCTCCTCCCTTCCCCAATCTTTCCCCCTTTTCCTTCGTAATCCTCCCCACCCTCCCCAACTATGACCAGTCTTAGGCCGAAAACATTTTAAAATCTGATTTTGCATCCCCCCCCTTCCCCCGCCTTTCCCCTTCCCGCCCTTCCTCTTCCCCCCTTTCCCCCTTCCGCCGCCCTTCCCCCTCCCCCTTTCCAACCCAAGCACGGTTTTTTGCCCCCCCCCCCCCCCCTCTCCCTATTTACACCCAAACACACACGCACAAACCGGGGGGGGGAGGGGTGGGAGGTGGGGAGAGAGGCCCCAAGAAAAATTTGGGTTTGCTTTTATTTTCTTTTCCTGCCCCCGAAAATGTTCCGTACCTCCTCCTATCCAGTCGGTCGTTTTTCAGACAGGCCCCAAACTGGGCATTTTTCCCCCTTTTTCCCGCTCTGCTGCTCCCGTCCCTCTCCCGCTCCCCGTGTCTCTCCCCCTCCCCCCCCCACCTTTTTTTTTTTTTTTTTCTTTTTTTTTTCTTTTTTTTTTTTTTGATTTTTCCCCCTCCTGTTTAGGAGGGGAATGCCACCTTCCCCCCCCTCTCCCCCCCCGGGTTTCCCAAAAATATAAAAAAAGGGGAAAGTGTAGTAGTTATTTTGGGCTCACACCCCCTTGAATCCTCCCCCCTTGCCCCCCTCGTCCCGCCCCCCCCCCCTTTCCCAATGATTGCATCTATGTAGCTTTGGATGATGGGCAATTTCGGGCCCTTGGGAAGATTAAATTTTTAATCTAAGTGTTGTAAAGTATGTAAAGGAGGGAGGAAAATGAATGACCATGGTAGAGAACGCCCCATGCCCCTTCTCGTACCCGTTTTTAAAAAATCTGTTGTGATTTTTTATTGTCTGTTCATTTAGAAAGTTCCTTAACGCTTTTGTATCTCCCTCCCCGGTCTTTCTGAACTAATTCTTTGGAAATTTTGATTAATTTGGCACTTTTACCTTTTTCTCTATTTTTTTTTCCTTTTTATGATTTTTTTTTTCCTTTCCTTCATACATAGGCTGATTAGATCAAAGATTTTTTTTAAAGGATAATTTTAAGGGGAGAAAATTTTCCCTGATGTTACAAGTTTTTTAAGGGAAGGAGAATGCGGTTAGGATAGACTGTGAGGATATGAGGATTCGATCCCTCCCCCCCCACCACGTTTTAAATTTGTTATTTCTCTTTCGGTTTTGGTTTTTTTTGTTTTTGTTTTTTAAAAATTTTAAAATGCTTAATAAACGTCTATTGTGTAAATTGTCTTATATTTAATTGGTATTAAGGGTTGTCTAGTACGAGTAAGAAATTGATACGGCAGCTGTAGGTGGCATGCTTTTGTGCACACGTTCTCCATTTTCCCTTTTTTCTCGTATGTGTTAAGGGACTTATAGCAAATTTTAAACCTTAATTGCAACCCTGTCAGGACAAGGACACGGAAACGGATGAATGAAAAATATGGTGCGAGAAATTTTAAAAATGATCGGGGAGGGAAAATTTGGAAAAAAAAAATCAGTTTTGTTTTGCTTTGTTTTAATCAGGGAAAGCAGAAAACGATGATTTTAGTGTATTTTTGTGGGGCTTTTTAAGTATAAATTTTTTAAACCCCCAGTAAATTGAATGATAGGTCACAGTTGCATCTAGAAAATGTCAAGGTTTGGGGGACTTTAAAAAAGAAGAGACGCTTCCCTATTTTAAAACAAAGGAATACAATGTTACTCTACAGATCAATTTTATCCCCAAAATTGATAAAACATACTATGCGAATGGGGGTTTTATTTTTTTCCCTTTTTTTGTTCAAATGTTAATTCAAAAGGGGGTTGGGGAATATTTTTAATAAAAATTTTGAATTTGAATAAATGGGCTATAGCGAAAGCAGGAAAATTTTTTAATGTAAAGTGTACTGGACTTGATTTGTCTGGTCATTTTTGGACCCCGATAGGGTTTTCCGTTTTATGAATAACAAATAAGAAAATAAAACATTAAACTGCGCAAATTTATTTTTGCAGGAGACTGGAAATTTAGTATTAAACCCAAACTTAGATTTTTGTAATTACAACTGATAATAATGGAAGGAGAGAAAAAAAATAGAGGGGTGTAGATGACAAATTTTTTGGGAGAATTTGGAGAGAAAACATCGCAATTAAAACGTTTCACTGGAGAAGGGGTAACCCATAAGCAAGCAGATTGACTTTTTTTCTTACTTCGAGAATGTTGCAATTCATTACCCACAGATTTTTTTGCCCGGGTATCGAACTGATCATTTATTTAAACAGGAAATGACTTTGGAGAGAAAGCAAGAAAAGCTTCTGGAAAATTTTAATGTTCATTGTTTTTAAAAAACAGGAATACATTAACGAAATAAAATGGTTCTAGACATGATAGTTTCACAGTATGCCCCGACCCCTCGATGAAATAACTACCGGGGTTTCCCCAAATTTGTATCCACTTTACTATCTCAGCCGCATCCTTGATGTTTTTTTTGATGGAAATTGAGGTAAAAACCCTGTTTTTTTACAATGAAAAAGAAAGCAAATAAAGAGCTAGAAAAAGGTCTAGAGAACGAAATTGAAGAGTTAGAAAAACAACCCAAATTTAAAAACAATCATGTACTCGAATAGAAACCAAAAATGGAAATTAAAAGGGAAAAAAATTTGGGAAAGAAAATGGAAGGGGTTTTAATCGTCAAAATTTGATGGGCGCGAAGGTGAAAAAAAACGAAGTTTTTTGTGGGTTGAAAAAGAAAAAATTTTAAAAAACAAATGCAAAAATTGTACGAAAAATGGTCCCCTTTTTGATAAAAAAAGTATTTGTCTTGAAACCAAAACCTTTTTTCGAAATTGTATGAAAAAAAAGCGGTCAACGGAATAAAGAAATGGTACAAACTTACCCACATTTTCGGAAAATGAAGCAAAAGTTTTAAAAGGGGAAAAAACGCTTGAAGAAGCCACACAGTCTTGAAAAATAAAATAAAGGCAAGAGTCCGGATGGTGGGTTTACGTAGAGGTTTTAAGTTTTTTTTTTTTCGGAAAAGAATTTGGGAGCTGGGGTGAGGTCTTAAAAAAAGGCTTTATCAAGGGAAAATGTCTCAAACCCAAAAAGGGGGGAATCGTTTTTTGTTCCCCAAAGATGATAAATCGAGAGAAATCAAAAAATGGGGCCAATCCTCTTTTAAAAGTTGTGTACAAAATTGCTAAACACTTTTTGGAGATTAAAAAAGGTTCTCCCAAAATTATTAGCGAGATTCAGGATTTTTGATAAAAGAAAATAGGGAATAATATAAGATTTAAAATTTAAAAATTTTTCATTTTTTCAAAAAACAGAAAACGCGGCTGTTATTGGGTAAGATTTTGAAAGGCATTCTATTCCCTTGATGGGGTTTTATGTTTAAAATGTTGGAGCTATGGTTTCCTAAGACATAAAAAAGGGGGATCAAAATTTCTATTACAATATCAATTTAACAGTTCTAGTAACGGTCAATCGTCTCCATGGTTCGAATAAAGAGAGGCTGCGACAGGGTGACCCGATTTGCCCTTTTTTATTATACTCTGTGCTGAAATCTTAGCAATTATGACACGAAAAACACAAGTATCAAAGGAATTCCCAATAGGACAAAAAAAACTAAGTTTTCCAATTTGCCCATGACCGCTATTCCAACCGGGGAAGGAAACATTTTAATTAATTTTTAAGGTTTAAAGTTTTGGAAACAAAACGGATTCAGTTTAAAGTTGGGAAAAGTTTGTTGTTTGGCTCGGGAGAAAAAATGAAAAAGTGACATCAAAAATTTATGCCACCTTAAATTTAACGGAACCCCAGATTTAAAATATTGGGATATTTTGCTAATGACCCGGAAGATTGTGCCGGCTAAATTTTGATGAAAATTCCCAAAAAATAAAATGTTATTTAATAATGGTGAGGATTGTAACCCTCTTGGAAGGGTTGTTACTAAAATCGTGGTTTGTCAAAATAGTTTTCTATGGTGTTCTTCCCAAACCCCCCCGACTTTTTGAAAAATTCCAAAAAATTTGCTTTAAGTTTATTTGGAACGAAAGTGATGAATTAATAGAAATAGTAGTTAAAAATTACGCGGGTGGTGGAAAGGGAATCAAATTTTTTTGCTTTGAAAGTGAAAAATTAACGTTTGGGTTTTGAAAATTAATTTATAATAGCAATCTAAATGGAAAGAAGTGTTCTTTCATTTTTTAAAGGCAGAAAAATGGAGCTATTTGGGCCGATGTCTTCTCCAGATAAAACACCAATAAATTTTTGGGAAAGGTACTTTTGAGTATTTCAAAAAGTTTTGAAATAAAATCGAACCTAAAAACCCGAGGGACTTTTAGCGGAACCCAAAATTCTATAATAAGAAAAAGAAAATTTGGGGGGAAACATATATATATATTATAAAAGAACTTGAACTAAAAGGGTTTTGTATTGGTGATTTGATTGATAAAATTGGTAACGCAGTTCTACCAAACTTTGTCAAAACAGACATCGCGTTAAATCCTAACTATTTAAGTTGCATGACCTCCTTAACAGTCGTCAAAAAAGGGCAGTATAAAAAATTTAAGTTCTAGAAGAGATCTGAAACCCAAGTAATACATAGTTTAATGAAAATGTAAGGGGGTTTAAGGGAAAATTTTTCGAGGCTTATAGAAAATAGAAAAAAAAAACCCCCTTTTGCAATAAATTGGGAAATATTTTTTTAAAGAGAGATAATTGGAAAAATTTTTTTTGAAAAAAACGTCAAAAATTTAAAGAGATAAAATAATGGTTTCAGGTTGAGTTTTTCCATGTATACTGGCGAAAATGAGTTTTTTAGAGAAATGGGAATTTGTACAAGAAAAAGTTGTAGTTTGGTTTAGAGAAAAAGACAGTTTTAAAGCACGTTCTGTGGAAAGCGTTCCAAAAAACTTTGGAAGAGTTTTTTAAAACCCTCTCAAAGCACTTGCCCCAATATAGATAAAAATAGTTTAAAAAAAGCTCATCTTCTTTGGTATTGATCAAAACTTTAAAAGTGATTGTTTTAGATTATATTTTTTTGTGCGCAAAATTTCATATTTTCAATCGACTGGAAAAAATTATTTCCTACACATACTCATTCCGGAACAAGATGAAAAGGATATAAGACATAACTTTTTAAACCCTAAACTGTTGATGAAATTGACCAATACGAAATGACTGGGGATGCATAAAAACCCTAAAGAAATTTGGTAAAGACACCCTTTTATTGTTAAACAAAGTGTGTTCCACTACCCGTCATCCCCCTTAAACCATGTTTCCCTATTTCATTGTGATCCTACCCCAAATTTTTTTTGTTATTTTTTGGATTTATTTGGTACAGAGAAAAGTATGACCCAATATGAAACAAAAAAGAAAGAGTAAAAACCAAATTATTGTGTTTGAGAATGTGAGTGGAGAGAGACGAGTGAGTGAGTGAGCCTGAGATAAATAAGAAATGGGGGGGGGGGGGGAGGGGTGGGGTTTTAGAAGGATGATAAGACAGAAAAAAAACGATATGAAAAATATTGGTTACTTTAAAATATTTACTTCGCGTCATGGTCGTCCTTTTTTTAATTTACTTCTGGGAAAAAATTTTTTTATTAAAAATAAGGTTCCCCCGGTTTAATCTAAATTTTTTAAACCTTAGTAACGGTATGTATGTTACATTGTTTTTCATTTTTATTGTGTGTAAACATGTGGGGTGTTAAGTTAAATTTGGAAAAAGTGTTTATTAGAAAATGCATTATAGTAGAAAAATTGAAAACATGTTGGGTAGATGTATAAACCAAGTACTGCTGGGATTTATGATCGTAATAAAAAATTTTTTTTTTTTAAAAGAAAGAGCGCACGGGCAAAATTTTTCCCCTCAGGCGTACACTTGATAACCAGACAGGCGCGCTAAAAATGGTAAAGAGTGACCCAAGACTGATTCAGACAAAAAACTGAACTCGGGTGGAAAATTTTGCAAACAGCCCGAGAGACGAAGCGGTGAAATGGACAAATCCCAAAAAAAAGATTCGCCAGCTACAGGTTTTATGAGTCCACACAGAAACAGACTTAGCAAACATAAATCTAGACAACGAGCTTTTTGTTTATTTTTTTTTAAGGGATGCATAAAAAGTGTTTGGAAAACAGAATAGAAAAACCAAACAAAAAACCGAAGAGAAAAGCGGCAAGTCTTCGGCAACGCAACATAACCCCCAAACCCCACACCACACACACAACGCCCACGACGCACGCCGCACCCGCACGCCGAAAGCACCACCACGACGACGACGCACCAGCACCACGCACGCACGCACGCACGCACTCACCACCACTACACAACCCCAACCCCAAATTAATAAAATTATATATATATAATATATATATTAAATATAATATATTTTCCGGGACAAAAAAATGAAAAAACCCCAACTTGGGAAGTCGCCGGCCACTTCGCTGGACAAAAGTCAAACGCGACATCTTGGCGCCCCGTAGCCCGGGCCCCATGGTTGGGAAACGGCCAATTAAAGTTAGTGGAGAGGCCTCACAGGCGGTAGACCCCACCCAGACTGTAACCCGTTTTGAACCCCTCGGTTAGCGAGAGGTGCAGCGCCTGGCTCGGACCCTACCCCACTTTGTGGAACCAGGTCATTGTTAGTCAGACGTCGTGGCGCCCCCCAATCAGCTACCACTTTGGGTTGACCAGTGTCCATTAAGCCACACGGCCCCATTAATAGGAAAGGGGGAAGGTAGTGTGTGGTGGGGGTGAAAATCTAGCTAATAAATTAGATGACCAATTGACCACCCAGAGAGAAAGGGTGTCGGGTGACTGTCATGATTTGTACCCCAATGGAATTGAGGGATTAAAATTTCGGGGTCGGGCTTTTAAAAATATGACCAAGGGTTTCCCCCCTTTTTGGACAGATGGGAACGAAAAAGGAATGCGTGAGGGAGAGAAAGAAAAAGGAAAAAAAAGACGGGGGAGAAGTTGGGGGAAATGGGGCTCTGGCCCAAAGGGAAGGCAGGGGATGAGAGAACGGGGGAACGGGGGGAGAACGAACAGAGAGAAACAAGGAGGGGGGGTTTTCTAGGTCGTTTGAGAAAAAAGCAGGGAGAGGGGGGAGGAGAAAAGAGAACCAAGTTGGATTAGAGAGATTCTGCAGAGGGGCTGAGGAGGATAGGGAGAGAGAGGATTGCTAATTAATGAAGAAGAAAAAAAAAAAAAAAAGAAAAAAAAAGCCCCCATGTCCATTTGAAAGAGCGACTGAAGAGAGAGAGAGAGAGTGCAATGCGTTAATGCGGAAGAAGAAAAGGGAACAGATCGTGTGATAGTACTGTTCTATCTAAAGGGGGGGTTTCGACCTATACTTGGCCAGCGCCATTTTCATGGGCAGTCCAACCCTGACCAACGCCAGCAGCCCCAGTTGCCCGGGTGCCAGCGTCCAGCTTGACCGGGGTGAAAACCAGCCCCCCCAGTCCCAGCAGTTGTGTCTTTTGTGAAATGACAGTGGAAAAAAAAAAAGGGAAAAGAAAAGACAGTGATTCGTGAAAGTTAAAGACACGGCCAGGGTAAAGAAAAAAATCTATTATCCCCGGGTTATTTTAATGATTTTTTAGTAAATGATTTTGTGAATTTGGGAAAGAGAGTGTTTTTATTTTGTTTGTTCCATGGGTTTGATTTTGTTCTATGTCATGGTAGTAAAGTTAAGACTTTATGTGGTTTGATGTGACAAGCATGATAAGAATGAGATTGTAAGCAAGCTGTGAGTGTGTTTGGGCTTGCGTGTCCCTTTCCCCATCAACCCCCGGGTTGACATTTATTGGGGCCCGCCAGGATATTTGGGCCCTTTAATTTTAATTGTTTTAATTCTGGAGGAAGCTGGGGGGGATTAAATATTGTAATCCCAAGACAAGGGGTTGTCTTACTTTATGTCCCAAAATAGTTAATACTAGGGTTGGCTTGTTCAAAATAGTTATACTAGGCTTGGCATTTCGCCCAGAGTATTATTTTCACAGATTGCCTTAAATTTGCTTTATTGGGTAGGCGCTAGGGGTCTTAAAAAAATAATTTCTTGTCCCCAAACTTATTATCATTCATAGGTTGGGCAAATTTGTACTGTGTCGGGAACCCCGTTTGCTTGTGTTATAAAAACTTGTTCAAAAAAAAAAAAAAAAAAAAAAGAAAAGATAAATGGCGGAAAAAAGAACCCCCTATTTAAAATCGTGGGGTTGCTCGTGTTTTTGGCTATCGGGGAAGAGTCGGATTTTGTTGAAAACCAAAAAAAGTGGAAAAAAGGATGAACGCGCGGGGAAAAACGCCCTATCGCAGTCGAAAAAGCAGAACGGGAAAAGGTTAGGGAAACGCAAAAGGGAAAAAGAAAGAATAAGGGAAGGCAGGAAACAAAGAAGAACAGGGACAAAGAAAAAGGAAGCGCGGAAAAAGAAAGAATGAAGCAGGAAACAGAAAGAATAAGGGAAGCGCAGGAACAAAAGAATAAGGGGAAGGGGCCCGGAAACAGAAAGATTTAAAAGGGTTTAATTGAGTTGGAAAAGTGAGAATACAAGGAGGGCCCCGGGATGGTGTCACTTCCCGTGACTTCGTGCCACTATGCTCCCCCACCCAATTGCCAAAATTCTCTGAAAAACGATTCGATTGATGATACATCCGTCGTTTTGAAAAGTTGGACCAGTCAGGGGTTTGGGCCCTTTAGAAAAGTGGGCAGTCATTTTGTCAGCGTTCTGCGGGTAAGGGATTGCAAATTTTCATGCGTTAAGCAGAAAAAACGTTGATTTCGGGGGAAAGGGTCATTTATAAGGGATTTGACCTCCCAGAGGAGGTTCGGAAGAAATTTCGTTCAGCTAAATTACAACAGGTGAGAGTAATCAGTTTGGTGCACGTTGATCATACTTTGAAATGGTTTGAGTTGAGCGGTACGAAAAAAAGGGGTTTGTGAGTGAAAGAGTATTATGAAAGAAAGATTTTGCGGTTTCGGCCCTGAGTTAACCATACATTTGAAAGAGAGACAGCCAGAGACGCGGGAGGTTTTTTGAAGTTGCAGAGGTGTATAGGGGAGTTTGGGATAAGGTGCAGGAGAAACAGGTGTAGGGACGGTGAGAAGAGGCAAGGAGACAGGGGATTTTCGCAAGTCTGCAACCAGTGGTGGGGAGAAGGAAGGGCAAAAGGGGGATTAGGTGTTTATTTGTCCAAAGGGGCATGTGGGCGAGGGGTTTTCGCATGAGGTTCCCCAAGGGGAGCGCCTTGCAGAAGTGGATAAAGGGGCGTCAAGGGAAAAGACCCGAGTGGAAACCAAAAAGGGGTTCGTCTGGGGGTGGAGTGCAGCAGGTAGCATGGACAGCAGTCGTGTCAGGGATGGGGGATAGGGAGTGGTTCGTTACCGTGGGGGAAGGGTGGATTTGGCCCGGGGTGAAAGTGTTAGAGACACTGGTTGTTCATGCGGGGTTTTGTACAAAACGCTGGTCGATAAAGGGGATTTGACAGGGAAATCCCGACCTGTACTCTAATCGAGGCACTGTGAGGGAGTTTCCAGTTGCTAAGGGGAGAAGACGTCCCTTATTTTCAGGCGGTTGTCTGCGTTGGTGATGGAAAACCCCCCTTTACCCATTTGATCATTGGGAAATATTCCAGGGGCAAGGGATCCCCGGGGACCCGATTGTTGACTGACAGGGGGAGAGTTCAGAACGGAGCAAGAAGGGGGGGAAAAAGGTTGTTAAACCGTTAGTTGTTCCAGGAAGGAAGTCGGGCATAGATGTGTCGCCTGATGAGTTTAGGGCATGCACAGGAACAAGACCCTTCGCTCGTGAAGTCTTGGGAGTTGGCAAGAGGTGGAGAGAAACAGGAGGTTAGAGGAGGTGAGACAGAATTTCTTGTGAAAGGCGGGCTGTTGTACCGAGTGTTCACCAAGGGGAAGACAGGTAAGGTGACCACTCAGTTAGAGGTACCAGCGTGTTATCGTGACACTGTCATGTCAGTGGGTCACGAGTCGCTCATGGCGAGTCATCTCGGCACCAGCAAAACGGCTGACCGAATCTTTGATGACTTTTCATTGGCCAGGAGCAATGGCAGACATAAAACGTTTCTGCATGTCATGTGACGTGTGTCAAAGGTCAGCCACAAGAGGGGTGAAGAGGAAGGCGCCTCTTAAACATCCCCTTTAATTGACACACCGTTCAGGAGGGTGGCTATTGATCTGATGGCCCAATCTCGCCCTGTTCCAAAGGTGGGCACAGGTATGAGACATGTAAGGTTGCAAAGAAGTTTGCAGAAGGCTAGGGTCGTTCAGAAGAAGCAATATGCAGGAAGGTAGGAAGCAATCCCTCAAGGTGGGAGATCAAGTCCTGGTACTGCTTCCCACGGGTCACAACAAGCTGCTGATGCATTGGAAGGACCATTCACCATCACGAAAAGGTCGGTCGGGATTACCGAATTGATGTGAATGGGAAACCAAAACTTTTCCATGCAATTTCCTCCGCAAATATATTCAGCGTGAGACTCAGCACATAGGCGCAGCAGCAATCATTGATGAGGTGAAAGAGACCCAGCAGAAGAAGGGGAGATTTTGTTGCCTAAGTTTCCAGAAGAGTCATACAGGGATGTGTCACTGTATGAAGGGCTAGACAGTAGGAGTTCCTAGGTTTTGTTGTCGGAGGCGACACAAAGCAGCCAGAAAGGGAAAGGTGGAGAAGATGATGAATTCAGAGAGACCAAAGACCAAAACAGAAGTCAGGAGTCTGCTAGGTTTTATTGGGTTCTATAGGGAGTTTGTTCCAAATTTCGCAGCAATCACGAGTCCTCTCAGTGATTTGGTCAAGGCAGGGAAACCGGCAGTGGTCGAGTGGTCAGACGCTGCAGAGCAAGCACTGCAGACGGTGTTGGAAAGACTAGGTTCCCGTCCCATCTTGAAGCTACCAGATATGTCCAAACCATTTTTGTTGCGGACAGATGCATCAGGTGGTGGGATAGGTGCAGTATTGTTGCAGGAGCATGAAGGGGTCGAGTTTCCTGTGAGATATGCTAGCAGGAAGTTGACAAAGTGTGAAGAAGGGTACGCAACGGTGGAGAAGGAGTGTTTAGCTGTCGTGTGGGCCGTGCAGAAGTTCCACAAATACTTGTATGGGAAAGAGTTCGTGATAGAGACGATCATCAACCACTCAAATTCCTGCAGGAGGCGCAGTTGAAAAACAGCAGAGTCTGCGTTGGGCAATGGCATTGCAGCCCTACAGGTACGAGTGCAGTACATCCCAGGTCGACAGAATGTCGGAGCTGACTATTTAAGTCGCGTAGTCTAGCAAGCTGCAACTCAGAGGAAGTCAGTCATATCTGGGGTGCTTTGTTGATAATATGTGTTGATTACAGTTATGTTGATTGGATATGGGTTCATTCCCAGTTGGCTATGGTTCATATTTTTGTGTGAGATTTGTTCATGTAAATGTAGTTATGCTTGGAGCATACAGTCGCTTGTGTAGTGATGCATTATTTGCAATAAGTGAGGATGGAGATTCCTCAGTGAAGTGTCATGGATCGTGATCATATTATATTGTGCTTTTCATAAGAATTGTGAAGAGAAGATATGGCAAATCCGCAGGTAGGGGGATCGCATAAGTGCGCACAGAGGTCGTTATAAAATGAGTTGAAATAACGCAAGAGCGCACGTCAATGATAACTCATTGGAGTGGTATTCACTAATGATATATTTTGTAATTTATAAACCGTTGGTTGTAAAGTATTTTTCAAACTTTGCACGTGTAGCTGTGGTTCAGCAAATTCGGTTGGTTGTTTTTTTTTGTACCGTTGTTTGAGACAATGCGGAGCATGGTCTTTTGCAAGGGGGAAATTGTCACGGACAAAAAAATGAAACAACCCAACTTGGGAAGTCGCCGGCCACTTCGACTGGACATAAGTCCAAACGCAGACATCTTGGCGCCACGTAGACCGGGCCCATGGTTCGGATCCGGCCAATTAAGCTTAGTGGAGAGGCCTCACAGAGACGGTACGATCCACCCAGACTGACTAAGCCGTTTTGACCGACGCCTCGATGTCTAGCGAGACGAGTCGCAGCGCCTGGCTCGGACTCATCTAGCCACTTTGTGGAACCAGCGTCATTGTTAGTCAGACGTCGTGGCGCCCACCCAGACTCAGCTAGCCACTTTAGGTTGACCAGTGTCACGACTTAAGCCACACGGCACCAGTTAAGTAGGAAAGGGGGAAGGTAGTGTGTGGTGGGGGTGAAATCTAGCTAATCAATTACATGACCAATTGACCACCACAGAGAGTAAGGCGTGTCGGCGTGACTGTCATGATTTGAATATCCAATGGAATTAGAGGGAGATAACTTCGGGTGTCAGGGGGGTTAAAATACTGACCAATGGTACTCGCCCTTTTTGGACAGATCGGAACGAATAAAGGAATGCGTGAGGGAGAGAGAACGAAAGAAGGAAAACGAACAGACAGGGGAGAAGTTCGGGGAAGTAGGCTCTGGCCTACAGGAAGGCAGGGAGAGTGAGAGAACGGGGGAACGAGGGGAGAACGAACAGAGAGAAACAGAGAGAGGGAGAGGTTCTAGGTCTGCTTGAGAGAAAAGCAGGGAGATGAGGGGAGGAGAGAAGAGAACCAAGTTGAGAGATTAGCATGAGATAGTCTGCAGAGGAAGGACTGAGGAGAGATATGGAGAGAGAGAGAGTTGCTAATTAATGAAGAAGAAAAGAAAGAAAAGAAAAAAAAAAGAAAAGAAAAGCAACCATGTCCATTTGATAAGAGCAGACTAGAAGAGAGAGAGAGAGAGTGCAATGCGTTAATGCAGGAAGAAAGAAAGGAGAACAGATCGATGTTGATAGTCACTGTTCTATCTAAACCGGGGGTTCGACCTCATACTTGGCCAGCGCCACTTTCATCGGCAGTCCAACCTGACCAACGCCAGCAGTCCAGTCTGACCGGTGCCAGCAGTCCAGCTTGACCGGTGCAACCAGACCAACACCAGTGCCAGCAGTTGTGTCGTGTTGTGAAAGTGACAGTGGAAAAAAAAAAGGGAAAAGAAAAAGACAGTGATTCGTGAATAGTTAAGATCACCTGGCCAGGTAAAGTAGAAATCTATATATACCCGGGTTAGTTAATGATGTTTTAGATAAATGATTTTGTGAAGTTCAGGAAAGAGAGAATGTTTTATTTTGTTTGATTCCATAGGCATTGATGTTTCGTTCTATGATCATGTGTAGTAAAGTTATAGACTTTACTAGTGGTTTGATGTGACGAATGCATGATATATGAATGAGATTGTAAGCAAGCTGTGAGTGTGTTTGGGCTGTGCGCTAGTCCTTCCTCCATCAACATCACCCGAGGTTGACATATATATATATATATATATATATATATATATATATATATATATATATATATATACAGATATATATATATATATACATATATATAAGTAGTGAAATAAAAAGTATGGCGTAACCAAGAGAAAAATAATCCAGGCTTAAAGAATGTCTTCAGATCCTTCCCCACATCCCATTCCTCGCTCATACCCGGCCTCCTGATAATCTCCCTCTCCACTCCCCTTCTCTTTGCCAGTCAACAAACAAAACATATGCTGTCAACAATATTTCAGTGTCAACGGGACGGATTTCCCCTGAACCCGTAACCTATTCCCATTGATCATTCGCCGGAACTGCTTCAGATCCAAATACACGTGTCTCACACAACGCACAAAGAAAGAAAAGAAAAAATTCAGTGGCAGCTGACTACAGACATTCATAAATGAGGTTACGCGTCACAAATGCACACATGCACGAAGTATATGTCTTGTTTCCCCTCTGAATCGTAAGAGCACTGACATGCAAATTCTTGCACTAACTTTCGTCTGTTTCTTTGCGCAAGTAGTTCTGGGGCAAATACGAAAGTTCTAGCAAAATCATTTCATTTATGGATAATGTAAAAACCTACATCTCTTCATCAGTCTATCTATCTACATCTTCATATACACAGTTATCTTATGTGTCCCACTGCATTAAAATATAGTGAGATGAAGAGGTACTTCCAAACAAAATTGGGATTAAAATAATTTGGACACCTTTTCCCACCGGGGATGAATAAATAAAGAGTAAATTTTCGCCCAAAGGTTTCTCCAGGAAACATGTTTGTCTTTTAACATTTTGTTTCTTTTAATCACGAGGGCTTTATTCCTGAAGAGTCCTATGCGCTATGCGTGGAAGGATATATGATCATAAAAGCGGGTCCTACATACCTCCAATATCCAGATAAGAAGTAAAACAAACATCAAAATCTGAACGAAGGTAAAGTGTCTAACTTTCGAAGACAGACCTACGTATAAGGCGAAGAAAGCATAACAAGTAATTCTACCCCAGTGATTAATCTTGGTAGGGTATTGTACCTCTGAACGAAATGTCAGCAGAACCAACACGCGACAGTTGTTTCGCTCTGTATAAATCTCATTAAGTCTATACTGGATCCTGGCTACCTGCTGGTGATAAGCACTTCAATATGAGCAAGAAAGAATCTCTCCAAAATCGACTGGTTCATTTTGCATACACCTGCCAATGCTTAGTACTTCAATATGACCAAGAAAGAATCTCTCCAAAATCGACTGGTTCATTTTGCATACACCTGCCGAATGGTTCTGCTTAACGTCCTCCGGCCTGCACAAGCAGGACATATTGGGACATGTATTTTTGCTTTATATGTAAATAGTCATTGGGACCGCCGAGCGGTCGTCTGAAGATAGTTCGGCTGCGGTTGATGTTGATGTCGCCGTCATGGTGGTTCCTCCAAGGCCGTCGTCAGGGCCACCGGGCGGCCGTCTTCATGCTGAGTGGCGACGGTCCTGTGCCGCGTGAGGCCGACTCGGGAGACGTACGAGGCACAAGTCGCCGAGCCGCTGCTCGTAGGTCCATGCCCACTCTGCGCCCAATGAGGGACAATTCCACCCCCCCCCCCCCCCCCCAAAGGGAGAGCCCTGCTAGATGTGCAAGCCACTGGGTAGTTCGCAGATTGGCAGCGCCTCGTCGCCAAGTGTCACGCCGCCTCGAGAGCCGTCCCCCGGCGACACAGGCTAGTCCCGTCGTCACTCGTAGTGCGAGGAAGGAAATCTGTGCCGCCCTACACCCATCTGCCACCTGGGTGCCTTCTGCTGATCTCTGCCACCGACCAACAGGCGACGAAGTCGATGAAACACACCTGCCGATGATTAGTACTTCAATATGAACAAGAACGAATCTCTCCAAAATCGACTGGTTCATTTTGCATACATGAACCATACATCCTCCAAACTAACAAGAACACTCAGTGAAGGAGAAAATAAGAATTTTTAGAAACGAAGGTATGCTAAAAAGTTGTCGAAAAATCACAAGGCGGAAATGAACAAAACACACCCTGTGGTGGCTAATAATTAGGTATATAGAAAAAAGATCGGCTACATTTGCACATTGCACTTAAGAAATCCCAAGCTTAAACCTCTAGACACCCGTTGCACAAACCTGAAGGACTCACAGGTGGATGCAGGACATACGAAAATGATAATACAATCTGAGCCCGATTTCCAGACAGGGAGTGCAGCAAACATCAAAATTTGTCTCATTTAAAGTACGTGACTTGGAAAGACAGGCGTCTAAGCGGAAGAAAGCAAGAGAAGTAATCCGACTCAAGTAAATAGTGTTTAATAAGTGTGTTTTTGTAAACGAAAGGTCAGCAGATCCCTATGTGTGTATGTAGGGTAGGTGTGGGGGGAGGGGGAGAAGAAACTCACAAACAAAACCCAAAGGAACTAAATGGAATACCTAGAGGAAATGAACGACAACGCATCACTTTCTTTCTCAAAACTGCAACCAGTGTAGTCCTTAGCAGAGGATTTACATGACAGGAGCTGGAGTCAGATGTCCAGTTATTAATTCTTGAAAAGTTGTGGCATATGCGTATAAGCTCTCACTTACTTACTCACACTGACTCCTCCCACACCCTCTCCCTTCTCCTCCGCCTTTCCCCTTGCTGCTTCTCACAGCCCCCCCCCTCCTCCCTTCGCCCCCTCGCCTCCCCCTGGTCCACCTATCGGATCCCCTTGACCTCTCGCTCCGTTTGTCCAAAGATGTAGAGAGGAGGATCAATATATCGCCTCGTCTTCCCACTATTCGTCTTCCTCACAGTCCCGTTCGCTCACGCGGGTAGCTCACCACTTGCAGACAAGAGAAATGGTCTTCATCCTTAAGGAACAACCGTATGCCAGCTTTGTGTTGTATGCTTTTCAGCGAGGTCGGCCCACTGCCTGCGAGAAGGCTTTGGCCATGCATGAACTCTCGAGTGGGCGTTTCAAACTGGCTGAATCAACACTTGGTGACGAGGAGTAGTGAACACACAGCCAACTCGTGACACCAGGCTAATCCGACCAACAGGAGGTGGTGGACGCCTTCAATATGCGGTAGTTGGGACTCCAGTTAAACTGATGGCGGAGATACGAGCCTGTCTCCTGCGCATCTTTGATTTTACATTCGTAATTTTATTATCACATCAGTTGTGCATATCACCCTTCTTTCCGTGCTCCGATAAGAAAACTCAGAAGCTTTTAACCTATTGGCACCCGATGGCTCACTCTTCCAAGAAGGATGGAATGGGATACAATGTGTGATTTACTCTTTTATTTCACCCACACACGGGATCAGTTCAACGTTTCACCCTTTTCACCACACACTTGGAAGATCAAATCTCTCTATCCTTGCTGTCCTTAGCAGGGACTGACGAGTACAAAGCTTAATCCACTACGCCAATGAGTTCCTCGCCAAAAGATCTGCTAACACAAACAGGTCGTTACAAAGTTCAGTTCCAGTCAAACACAATAACGTGTTTCCCTCACGAGACCCACTGACTGCTGCCTCTCCACACTTGTATTAATGTGTCGGAAAAACCGATCATCAATGCGATCCGTCTGTGTCAGGAGTGAAAAAAGTGTTATTGTGCAGCTGCTAAGCTCACAGCGGAAGACAGAAAACCCTGCTGCATTTCCGCGGCGGTGAACTTTGTTTATGACGAGTTTCAAGAACATCTGAAGGTGCAACATAATACAGACGGGCTATGAGAAGACGCTCTGCTTAAGGATGCTGGAGGAAAGAAAATAAACGACAGGAAATGAGGTGGAGGTAGATAAACAATCAGGTTTTCCTGGCGACGACACGCAGCCTTGCGCGCGCACGCGTGTACAGAGGCATATACACAAAAACGCGCGCGCACAAACATACGCCAACATGCGCGAATACACATACACACACATACACACACGCAAACATTGATCTACACACACACACACACGCACACACACGCGCGCGCAAGAAAAAAAATGACAACCAAATAGGAGAAAGGCAAAAAAACAAACAAAACCAGATGACAGTCAGACAGGCAATCAGAGACAAGAGTCAGTGACATGGTCAGACAGACGCAAAGACATTCATGGAGAATGGTCACGAGACGAGAAATCACGAGGCGGGAAGAAGTGGACAGAGCAGACAGATGTATGTTTTGGCAGGCCAAGGTCAACCTAGATGCTTTGCTGCTGCACGAACCTGCGCCTGGAGAGGACTGACCCCGGGCTATCTATCCCCCACCTGCCCAGCCCAGTGATAAGGTCTGCCCCGTTATTTTAGCGCCCCTGTCTGTTTTATCTCGGCTCTTTGTACCTACCTAATTGCTTTTGCTGTACAGTCCCCCGTTGGATGTTGCACCCCACTGCGGCTCCTACTTCAGAATGCTGTTTATTGGTATTTGGGGTTTTGTTTGTTTCTTTCTTTTTTTCTTTCTGTCTCTCTTCTTCTTCTTCTTTAATTAATGTTTCCTTCTTTTTTTCATCTTTTTGTTATTGGCGGTGGGTGTTGTTGTTATTCGAACTGATCTCGATTTGGGCTGCCCTGATGTGGCCCGCGAAATTAGCTATGCCGAAAGGAACTTCTTCACTTCTTAGTCCTCTCTCTCTCTCTCTCTTTCTCTCTCTCTTTCTCTCTCTCTCTCTCTCTCTCTCTCTCGATCTCTCTCTCTCTCTCTGTCTCTCTCTCTCTCTCTCTCTCTCTCTCTCTTCTCTCTCTCTCTCTCTCTCTCTCTCTCTCTCTCTCTGTGTCTCTTTCTCTGTATCTGTCTGTCTGCCTCTCTGTCTCTGTCACTCTCTGTCTCTCTCTGCCTCTCTGTCTCTCTCTGCCTCTCTGTCTCTCTCTCTCTCTCTCTCTCTCTGTCCAGTCTGTCTCTGTCCCCCTTGCCCTTGTATCTCCCCTCTTGCCCATCGCCTTCCTCGCACTCTCAAGAATGCAACTGAAGCATCATGCTTTTACAGATACATGCTTTCACACATGCTTGGATAGATTGTATTACACACAGGAACAATACTGAAAATTAGACGCGACAGACAGATCGATGCAGAGAGAGAGAGAGAGGAGAGAGAGAGAGAGAGAGAGAGAGAGAGAATATCCTGTGGTTAGAGACAGCGTCTAATGGATGGAATAGAAATTCTCTCTCTGACGTTGTCTCTAACCAAAGGATTCTCTCTCTCTCTCTCTCTCTCTCTCTCTCTCTCTCTCTCTCTTCTCTCCCCGTATACTTTGTTTCCATCACTTTATTTCTGTTCTGTCTGTCCCGCTTGTCAGATGCGTACACGTGTCTCATCAATATGAAAATGTCCTGTACTGGACCGTAATGGTAGTGGGCCCTATCGGTAATGAGCCGTACTGGAGCTGGGGCCTAATGGGACTGGGACCTAACGAAACGGCTGTGATTGAGGCTGATTTCATTGCGTCCCACTCCCATTAAGGTCCAGTTCCGATTGGGACCCGCGCTGGGACGCAAAGGTACAGAATGGTGTCAAGGAGCGTGAAACCTCTCACAAAAGGCATTAGATGCTTGGAGACAAAGGGACATTGTACGTGGTATACAAATAGGTAATTGACCAATTAACCAGGGTACCTTACCCACCGCACACGGCCGAACTGTGTGAAGGAGGCCGGAGTGGTCAGATGACAAACAACACCTAGGAGAGAGTTCGGACCTGCTGGTGGCGAAAGGGGGAAGGAATGTAACCACTACGACCTCGGCGCCCCAAGTGAGCGCTAAATGCTCGGTCAGCTGAGGTTCTTGTGTAAACAGTCAGTGAAGAGTAGGGGTCTTGGATTCGTTCGGATGGTGTTGCCGAGGGTCACTGTGTTGGTTCTATTGTCAGGCTGGCTGAATGTGTGTGGAGGTTGTAGTAACCCTCCTTAAGATAATTACTGTGTTAACTGACCGCCGAAGTCGGCGGGAATTTTCGATGTCCATCTGGGGCTAAGTGTGTGTTTGCTAATCAATTAGGTAGGTGTGTGTGTAAATGCTGATGTGTGGGAGAATGTAGCGAATGGAGAATTCAGGGTACTTGTGAACTAGGGTTTGAGAAGCAGCGTGGACAAAGGCATGGCCCAAAGGGGATCCTTTGTTTCCCTCCCTATATAAACTGAGGGAGGCAACGTGAGAGAGAACAACACCAGGAGAGAGAGAGAGAGAAGGCTGAGGAGAGAGAGAGAGGAGAGGAGTGAGCAGGACAGAGAAAGGGTCGAGAGAAACGTGGTCTGGAGATAGAAGAGACAGCTAAGTCTTAGGGTTGAAGACAAGCTGGAAGAGAAGGAAACTAAGTTTGAAGCCCAGAGGTGGGTGAAGACAGACAAACTGAATTTGAACCCAGAGGTGGGTGAAGAAGACGAAGAAGAAGAGTTCGACGTCGAGATCCCAGAGACGACCACGAAGACCCAGTCCTGAAGCCTGGAACCAGTCAACCAAGGGCATCACCATCAAGCAGTGCTGAAGAAGACGTGAAGAGACTTTTTTCAAGAACTGTGGTGTGGTGTGAAAACGTGGTTGTGTGTGTGAAAACCTGGCCAGGTAAGAAGTCATTTTTATTATAACCCGGATTAGGAAGTATTGATCTTTTATGTGTTGATTTGTGCATCTGTGTAACTGGATTTTTCATGTTTGATTATAAGTAGCATAGAAATTGTATTTCTTGTGCTCAGTCGTGTTAGGAGAGAAACGAATGCGTGACATCCCATTCCCAGAGAGAGGTGAATGTTTGGTGTGTGCACGAGTGGGCATATGCGCGTATGAGTGCAAAGATAACCTTGGTGTGTTAAACCTGACTAATAATACATCAACTTAGTGCACTTAAGCAATACCATCACGATTTCCCCCGTCCTGGACAAAGTGGCGAGCCTGCCAGGATTGCATGGCCCAAATTAGTTTCAGGAGGGAAACAAAGTGAGTACTAGAGTAGTACTGGGGCGAAGCGTCCACTAAAGGCAATTTTAATTAGCTCTTTTAATTATTTCCTTTAGTTCTTTGAGTGTTGAGTATTGACTTGTGTGTAGGGTGGTTGTATTAATCAGAGGTCGTTCAGAGAAACGAAGAACGAGGTTCTAGTCTTAACTCTCACAGAAGCTGTGGTTTAAGATTAAGGCTCCTTTGTGTTAGGAACACTACCATTGGTTGGTGTACTCGTAACGTTTAGTAGATAAACTGTGTACCAACTTTTACTGGGTTTATAAGCGTAACTGTTTTAGTGGTGCTAAAACATATAAGAAAAGAAAATGGCTGAAGAAAGTTTTACTCCCATTGCGGAACTGGTAAGTTTGGGGAAAGAAATGGGATATACAGGAGAGGAACTGCGTAGATTCATTGAATCTCAGCAGAAGACTGAGAGAGATGAAAGGGCTGAAAGAAGGAAATTTGAAAAGGAACGTATAGAGGCAGAAACCACTGCGTCAAAGGCTAAAGCAGATGCAGAGATTGCAGCTGCCAGAGCAAGAGCAGATGCAGAGAGTGCAGCTGCCAGAGCAAGAGGAGATGCAGAGAGGGCGAGAGCAGAAGCGGAATCGGAGATTCTAGCCAAACAAATTGAGTTGGAAAGAATAAAATCTGAAAATCGTAGTGAAATCGACACCAGTTCTGAGTCAGTAGGCCGCAGACTAAGTTGCGCACCCAGACTTAAACTCCCACTGTTCAGAGAAGAAACTGATTCGATCGATGCCTATATCAGTCGGTTTGAATCGGTTGCCGAGCACGAGGGCTGGCCCGAAGATGACTGGGCAATAAACCTGTCTGCCTTGTTGACAGGTCGTGCGTTACACACAGTTTCCACCTTACCCAAAGGTGATCAGAGAGATTTTGACAAGGTGAAACAAGCAGTACTAAAGGCATATGATTTGACTGAAGAAGGTTTTAGGCGTAAGTTTCGCGAGGCGAGGATCGAACAGGGTGAGACATACACACAGTTCGGTGTTAGACTGGATCATTACTTTAACAAGTGGATAGAACTGAGTGAAGTGGACTGTGATTTTGAAGGCCTCAAGACACTGGTGATGAAAGAACAGATACTTGACGGTTGTGGCCGGGCCTCACAATACACCTCAAGGAGAGGGGTGTCGTGACAATAGCCGAAGTACTTGAAGCAGCAGAGATTCACCGGGAAGCGAGGCGTGATTTACCTGAACAAGAGGAAAGCCCGGAAGCATATTCAGAGGATAGCAGGCCAGCACATGACTCACATAATGAGTCCGTAGTACACACCCGTAGGCCCACGGCGTCACGTGAGCAAACAAGGGTGAAAACCAATAGCCACGTGGCTAGGAATGAGCGTGCCTGTTTTCTGTGCAATAAGACAGGGCACTTGGCTAGGATTGTATATTTAAGTCACAGAAGGCAGCAGCAATGAGGATCAGGCGAAGAGAGAGGCAGGTAGAAAAAGATGAACAAGATGACAGTGTTATTTTGTCTGGATTGTGCTGTGTGTTCACAGATTCAGGCAATAACATGGATGTGCACAAAGCAGAGTAGGGGACAATGTGGTTGATGTCATTAGAGACTCTGGGTGCACTGGCGTAATGGTGAAGGAGTCCCTGGTTAAGAAGGGACAATTCACAGGAAAAACACAGAGGTGTAGACAAATAGATGGAACAGTAGCAGAATTCAAAACGGCACTGGTGTTCATTGATACACCATTCTATAGTGGAGTCGTACAGGCTTTGGCTGTTCCAAAGCCACCGTATGATTTGGTAATTGGGAACATTTCAGGAGCACGTGGATACGAAAAACCCAAACCCTGACTTCTCTGTTGAATCAGGGAAAAGAAATCACGGGAGAGAAAGGCCCCAGGCGGTCACACACTTCAGAAAGCACTGGAGCGTGTCCGGTGAGACTAACCCCACTCACTTAAGAGCAGAGCAAAAGGGCGATCACTCGCTTAGAAAAGTGGTTAGGCTTGCTCACACAGGACAGAAGAAAGGTGTGAACGAGGGCACCATCGGGTTCGAGTTAGACAACGGCATATTGTACCGAACTTTTACTCATTCGCGTTCGGGAAAAACAAAGAAGCAGGTTGTCGTTCCTAGGCAACGCAGAAAGGCGGTGATGTTCGACAATCATGTGATGTCAGCCTCGGGCCATCTCGGGAAGAAGGCCACACAGAAGAGCGTGACGCGAGAGTACTACTGGCCCGATATCCTTGGTGATATCAGGCGCTTCTGTGCGCATTGCAACACATGTCGCGTGGTACGACAACGTGGGTTAGAGAGTGAAGAAAGAGTGACGGGACCGTAGGCCAAAATAAAATGGTTGGGCAGATTATTTCAGCCGGGCACTGTAAATATGTAGTGTGTGCGTGGTCTTGTGCAGTGTAGCGTATGCGTGACGTGGCTGGTTGCAGGCCACGTGTATGAAGAGAAGGGAGAGAATTTCCGTAGAAACATAATGGTTTTATGGCCACACGGCTTAGAGCTGGTGGAGATTTCAGATCTATGTTGATATTTGCTTGGATAGTGTGTATGTATTGATTTTTCTCTAATTTTTGTTGCAAGACACATCTAGCGTGCGTTCTCTGGTGTAAGTAGGCTTATGAGAGCCGATATTAGCACTGGTTTGCATGGGAAAATTATGAGAGTTTCATCTCCTTGAATGTTAAGTTTCAGCCAATGCAGGGCATTGTCTTCGAGTGGGGGAATTTGTCAAGGAGCGTGAAACCTCTCACAAAAGGCATTAGATGCTTGGAGACAAAGGAGATTGTACGTGGTATACAAATAGGTAATTGACCAATTAACCAGGGTACCTTACCCACCGCACACGGCCGAACTGTGTGAAGGAGGCCGGAGTGGTCAGATGACAAACAACACCTAGGAGAGAGTTCGGACCTGCCGGTGGCGAAAGGGGGAAGGAATGTAACCACTACGACCTCGGCGCCCCAAGTGAGCGCTAAATGCTCGGTCAGCTGAGGTTCTTGTGTAAACAGTCAGTGAAGAGCAGGGTCTTGGATTCGTTCGGATGGTGTTGCCGAGGGTCACTGTGTTGGTTCTATTGTCAGGCTGGCTGAATGTGTGTGGAGGTTGTAGTAACCCTCCTTAAGATAATTACTGTGTTAACTGACCACCGAAGTCGGCGGGAATTTTCGATGTCCATCTGGGGCTAAGTGTGTGTTTGCTAATCAATTAGGTAGGTGTGTGTGTAAATGCTGATGTGTGGGAGAATGTAGCGAATGGAGAATTCAGGGTACTTGAACTAGGGTTTGAGAAGCAGCGTGGACAAAGGCATGGCCCGAAGGGGGATCCTTTGTTTCCCTCCCTATATAAACTGAGGGAGAGCAACGTGAGAGAGAACAACACCAGGAGAGAGAGAGAGAGAAGGCTGAGGAGAGAGAGAGAGAGAGGAGAGAGTGAGCAGGACAGAGAAAGGGTCGAGAGAAACGTGGTCTGGGAGATAGAAGAGACAGCTAAGTCTTAGGGTTGAAGACAAGCTGGAAGAGAAGGAAACTAAGTTTGAAGCCCAGAGGTGGGTGAAGACAGACAAACTGAATTTGAACCCAGAGGTGGGTGAAGAAGACGAAGAAGAAGAGTTCGACGTCGAGATCCCAGAGACGACCACGAAGACCCAGTCCTGAAGCCTGGAACCAGTCAACCAAGGGCATCACCATCAAGCAGTGCTGAAGAAGACGTGAAGAGACTTTTTTCAAGAACTGTGGTGTGGTGTGAAAGCGTGGTTGTGTGTGTGAAAACCTGGCCAGGTAAGAAGTCATTTTTATTATAACCCGGGATTAGGAAGTATTGATCTTTTATGTGTTGATTTGTGCATCTGTGTAACTGGATTTTTCATGTTTGATTATAAGTAGCATAGAAATTGTATTTCTTGTGCTCAGTCGTGTTAGGAGAGAAACGAATGCGTGACATCCCATTCCCAGAGAGAGGTGAATGTTTGGTGTGTGCACGAGTGGGCATATGCGCGTATGAGTGCAAAGATAACCTTGGTGTGTTAAACCTGACTAATAATACATCAACTTAGTGCACTTAAGCAATACCATCACGATTTCCCCCGTCCTGGACAAATGGAATGACATTTTGTTGTTGTTGAAAGTCGTTTCCATTAGGCCTTGGTGTCACTGTGTTCCAGATAAGGCCATTTTGGAAATGGGCCCCAATGGTACCAGGCCTCAGCGTCATTATTTCTGTCACTTACACAAGACAAAATCCTCAAAGATGAGATCTAGGCGCTGAAGATTAAGTATGCTTTTTCTCCCTAAAACACTGTATCGCCTTCATTCCCAACTCCAGTGCTTAAAACAACCATAAAGAACATTGACAAGGGTAGCAAAAAGTGGGTAGGGTGACTTGAAGCGAAGTGTACGCCGCCCCGACGAGTTCCACAACTGATGATTTTACACGCCGTACAGCGACTGCTGCAGCTACTAACAGCACTGACCGGGTTAATGAGAAAGGGTAACTAACGGAAAAATGAGTGAGAGTGGCAGGGAGGGAAGGGTGGGGAGCTTGGGATAGTGGTGGGGAGAGGTAGACGAGTGGTGGAGAAAGTGAGAGATGGAAATGAGTCGTAACAGGAAAGCAGAGAGTGTTGGACATTGGAGAGGAACGAGGGAGGGGGATGTGGGGCAGGGAGAAGGCGGGCCGCGGGGGTGCTTGTTAGTCTATATCAGGACCATGACTAGTGTTTCACATTTTCGCGGCCCACTAACTCGCGACCCTGCCGCCTGTAATCATGTGCCTACCTATTGCCCTCTGCTTGGTGCTTTGCCACCCCCCCCCCCCCCCCCCCCCCCCTTTCTCTCTCTCTCTCTTCTTCTTCTTCTTCTTTTCTCTGTCTCTCTGTCTCTGTCTGTCTGTCTGTCTCCTTTTCTCTCCTGTTGTCCATCTGTCTGTCTTGTCAGTACATTTAAATGTCAATCTGTTTGCCTGACCTTCCATATCTTTACTTTTGACAGGTAGTTGATCGACGGTCAGCCCTCTGTTATTGTAAATGTTGCATAAAAGAACTTAAATAAAAGGAGAAGCGTTTGTGCTTGTCACACATGACTGCAGTGGAGTGTTCATTGTAATACGTCTGGTGGAAGTCACCAAACTACAAAAACTTAAGTGTTTGGCCCAGATTTCTTTGCCATTATTTTCTTTCAGGGCTAAGTTCCATGTTTCCCGGTCCTTCGGCCTCTCTGGCCTCGTCGCGCTAATCCTTAGTGGCTGTTCACCATCTGAGGTTGGGGGGGGGGGGGGGGGGGAGGATGTATGTTTCTAGGGCCGGCTTAATAAATGGACATCCGCGGTCAATGAACCGCAGCTACACCTGGAAAACACAGTTTTCCGACAAAGTCGAGTTTAATTAATCGCACTCATTCGCCGTCATTGAACAGCAGTCCATCTAACCACGGTCAATGGACGGTCGGTTCAACCCCCTACCCTCTTAACATCGATTGGAGAACTGTGATAAGTCGGTCTAAACCGTGACGAATCGCATGTTTTATGAGGTTCAGTTTCGGACAATCACACTGAGACTGACAGACGCGCGTTCCGCACAGGGCTATTAACACGTAAACCATGACCTGGCATTACAAGAAACGTACCAATGCATGTGCATGTTTATGTACAAGACAATCACGATACATTCGCAGGAACGGCAGACATCGTTAAAGCAGATAAAATTGGGCGAGGCTGAGCCTCATGAGCGCCAGCAAATTTCGATATGCAAGCCTCGCACACTAAACACAGGCTGTTGTCTGCCATTCTATACTGGGAGAGAACGGATTAAGCGTGGGTGACGACGCTTTAAGTATAAGTATGCGATAATGAACTTTTTTTTTTCTTCAAGAAAGAGATAGAATCATGGTTCTTTTGTATCAGAAAGACTTATCAGAAAGACTTCAGTGCGAACATTCTACTCGATTTTGAAACACAGTGCCCCACATTCTATTTGCCTATGGTATTCGTGGGAGCATCTCACCTGTCCACTATTAATACAGTCCCTGTCAAGTTAGGTGTGTGTGTGTGTGTGTGTGTGTGTGTGTGTGTGTGTGTGTGTGTGTGTGAACGAAAACTGGCCTGAATAAGGCCCTTTGCGGTCGGCTGGGCTATAAGCAACATTACCTTACCTTGCCATAGTCTTTGGAGGGACTTTGTGATCACTGTTGGTGCCAAAGCCAGTAACATGTAAAGACCATGAAGACGAATCGTGGTCTGTGGGTGTAGACGTCATAGCAGTTGGATGACTGCTTTAGCCTAGCCTTTCTGGGGTCCTCTCACTAGTCTTCAATGGTTCCTCTGTGTCAGGGGGGCAGGATCCGTTTTTCCGGGCTCTCAGGCTTTATGGTCTGGTTGTACATGTCTTTAGTGGCTCTTCTCTGAATGTGTGGAGATCAATGTTTCCGGGCCTTTGGGCGTTCTATTCTCAGCACACCGATATTTATTGCCTGTTCTCCGTCAGAGGAGAGATCAGTTCTGACATATGTGATGATCCATGTCCTGGGACCTCCAGATGTTCTTGTCTCGTTATGCCAATCTTTAGTGGCTCTTCTCCGCGTGGGAGAATGTCCGTGTTCCCGGGGATCTTGGCGGTCTGGCCTCATCACACCGATCTCCCATGGCTCTTCTGTGTCGTCGGGGGGAGATCCATTTTCCCAGGCTTCAGGACTTCTGACCTGGTCACACCGACCTTTGGCGGCTCTTCTCCGTCAGAGAAAAGATCAGTGTTGACACATGTGATGGTGCATCATCACTGTTAAACAGGTTAAAATGATAAAAAGAACAGAAGGGTCTTTTTGAGATTTAGAGTAACAATA
>CM031595.1:105966916-105991916 GCA_018398815.1 Conus ventricosus | reverse complement strand
GAGACACTGCGTTTCACAAAGATTCGTCGCGCACACACACACACACACACACACACACACACACACACACACACACACACACACACACAAGCACGCATGCACGCACGCACGCGCGCACTTATGAGAGAGAGAGACACCACACATGGCACAGACAGACACTCATACACGCGCGCGCGCGCGCCTCACACCTGCCGACAAACTGAGAGGCTAAAAAATCAATACTGCTGCCCCCGCTCCTCCCCTCACCCCACTCCCTCACGCCGGCTTGCCTATTGCAATATATTTCACATCTTTTTCTCTGCCGCCTGAGGACGCTGTTAAAGCGCTCACATGACCAGTTTCCAACACCGGTTTCATCATTCTTCTACTGACTTCCGGACTTGCAAGGACGCTTTTACTTCGCTGTGTACTGTGCTTGTGTCTTATTCTAAAAAATGCTACCCGTTTCACTGAGGAACAGAATTGTCTATTCAAGATCACAAGTTTTACTTTAACTGCATGTTAGAGTATTTGTCAAAAAAAGAATCAGGTGAAGCATGTCGTTACCGCCGAAACCGAAAAGAAGTATTGCTTTCCTAGAGGGTGGAGAAAAAGAAAAAGTGAACCGACTGCTTTGGAAATGAACGACTATCTTCAAGGTTTGTTGGTTCAAGGAAATGAAAATGACATTACCGAACAAGATGAGGCCAATTATAATAAGTGTTTAAACTGTTGATGAGATGCTTCCTTTTTAAAAAGCGGCGCTATGTTGATAAAACAAAATAAAAGCAAACAATCCATCACGCGTTGATTGTTGGGCGTTGGCTTGAGACAGCCCAAGTCATGTTAAAAAACAAAAAACGCATCAAACATGGCGTTTATTTCTTAAGACGCAGGTGAACATGTCTGATTCGTATGCTAGGAAACTCATTCAACTTCTCTGTGTGTTTTTATAACTATCCTAAATTCCACAAGCTAGGAATCAGTATAAATGAACTGTGTAGCAAACGCCAAACCATTATTAAACTTATGCAACAGAATAACGATTTTCGAATGTTCTGGCAAACAAACTAGATAGGGATAGGCAGACCTTAGTACATCTACCAGTATGGAGAGGAGTATGTGTGGCCAGCACTATCTTCATATAAATGCTCCAAATATACAATGACGGATGTACTACTACTGGCGATTAGAGCCGCCATAAAAAGCTTGGCTACAGCAGTAATTGCTGTAACTCTGCAAAAGCCAGTTGCAAGCCTGGTTGAGAAAAGAGGAGCACAGCAAACTAAGGCCAAACAACCCTATGTGATCGCTTGCCGCTAATGACGTTAGCACCTGCAAGCTCGGTGGCAAAACTAGGTCAAACGACCCTATGTGATCGCTTGACTGCAAAGCGCGGCAGCACCTGCAAAGCTCAGCGCAAACTAGGCCAAACGACCCTAGGTGATCACTTGGGGTTGATTGAGTTGCGCGCGAGACACAGCCTGTTTAGTCACAAAGCAAGAAGTGGCCCTAGGAGTTCTACTTTTTGTTTGTTGTGTGTTTGGCCTACCCCACGCACGCACGTCCCCCCACCCCCCACCCCTGACTGTCTATTGTGTGTTTGTTGTTTGTTGTTTGTTTTGTCCTGCCCCACGCATGCACACCCCCCACCCCCACCTGCCCACCCCCCACCCACGCATGCACACACTCAAGTTCCTTCTAAGTTTTTAACAAGTTATTCTCAAGTTCTTACTTAAGTTACTTCTAAGTTGTCCTAAAGTCATTCTCAAGTTATCCCCAAGTTTTTAATAAGTTTCTTAATAAGTTCTTGATCAAGTTCTTAAGTAAGTTCTTAATAAGTTCTTGATAAGTTCTTGATTAAGTCATCCTTTAAGTACAACCAAGTTCTATTAAGTTATCTTATAATTATCAAAAAAATACAAGCTATGTTTTTATCTTAAATATTAGATGCCTAATATAGTACACACACGCCTCAAAAAACGCGTCATCGTTGAGGATGTCTTGCTCAGCGTTCTCTGCATAGATACTTAAGGAAGGTTTTACATCCGAAGCAACCGCATTGATTACAATTGGGTCTATGGAAATGTCTTTTATAGACTCCAGGTCTTTATTTATTGACTTCATCATTTTATAATACGCCATGATCTATTTTATAAAAAAAATTTAAAAATATTATTCCATATAAATGATCAAAATGATGCTTTGTTATTGGCGGTTTTTGCGTGCTGTTGTCTTTCTCTGTATTTAACGGTTTCAGATTTTTTTGTTGCTTTTGTTTCTGCTGCCTTTCTTATATATTTTATAACCGTAATAACTGCCCCCAACAGCAGCAATGGCGCCAAAAATGGCAACAGTTTTAAGTTCAATATTCCATGAAGACTTTGGGGCCCTTGTATCACATGGAGTTTTTATAGCGGGCATTGAATCAACTTGTTCTGGCGCTGGCGGTGTTATGTTTTCATGATGAGTTATATTCTGTAATATTAATTTTTTTTGTCTGTTCCACTCTGCTAATTTTTTTCCTGCTTCAACACGCCCAGATTTTTAATGGTCTCTACCTGGTTCAGTGTTTTCTGATGATTTTCGGCTTGGTTATTTCTCTCCACCTGATTCAGTGTTTTCTGGTTCTGCTGATTTTCTAGATCGTTCATTTTGAAGGGAAATAAAATCTATATGATTAAAAGTTATTAATCCCATGATTAATGGCGATAACAATGTTCCAAATCTGTAGTATAGATCACACCCTAGAGACTCCAATGACTTTGTTAAAACTGGATCTTGCGTTAAATCATACGTAAGATCTTGTTCAGAATCAATGGGAGCAAATCTACTGACTAGTTTAGTGTACAAACTAAGAACCGTTTGCCCCACACTTTCACCATTCTAGACCCCAACTGCGCTTCATACCTGTTAAGATACTTTAAAATGTCTTGCGGCGACATCTGTGAATCTGTTCAATGCTGAATTCAGTTCCGAGGAACTGTTTTGTTTTTCCACACGCTGCCAAAGAATACAACCTCTCCTTTTGGGCATAACAGCTTGGCCATCAACTTGGTCATTCATAAGTTCGGGAAGGTTAGGCCGCCTTGTAGCTGTAGTAGATCATCACTGTTCATGTTTTTTTAATAATTATAATTATTTTATTTTATAAAAATGAGCACCGAAAAAACTGTTGCTAACCTTGTATACCATTCTGCTGTTATTGGAGGTCTAAGTGTAGGAATACTCAATGCTTGGTAAAAGCCTGTTAAGAATTAAACCAGCAGATCTTGGCAAACTAGACTTTGAGGATTCAGCAAAGCTAATTGCTATCATTGCAGCTTCGGTGCCACGAAAGATTTTCTAGTCAAGCAAGGAATAATTCCAGACAATATAAATATGTAAGAAAAAAAATACATTTATAAAAAATGGCTTCACTCGCAATAATGATAGGCGCGCTGTGGTGAATGCGCTTGCTTTTAGCGGAAGTAATTTCGCATTTAGTAAACTGGGGAATGACGGTGAGAGAAAAAGACATAACAAAGCTATGGAGCAACTAGCAGCTGCACAGACGCCTATGAAAGGCAGAGACTTGAGCAGTTAGATTTTATTAATGACACACTGAAAAGACAGGGCATGCAGCTTACACATTTAAAAATGTGATCAAGCAATAAAACAATATTATCTTGTAACAGGCAAACCAATCGAGACATGCCCCCACCAAAATTCAGTGACTTTTATCAACATCAGAAAAACAAAAGATGCAAGAAATCGGGTTAATGTCGTTGGTATGACCGTCGTGTATTTTGTTGCACATAATATTGGCTGAATAAAAAATGAACAAAATCTATTATTCGCCCAAAGATATTGGAAGGGCATCACAGCAATTAAAAAGCTAAGCCAAGCAGCGGGAGTCAGTGAACAAACAGCAAAAGAATGGTTACTAAACAAGCGATTTGGCAAATTTATTTACCTGCACTAGCGAATACAGAGACCACACGTTGTCAATACAACTCCAAACGACACCCATACAAATGGATCTTCTATATTTAACCCTCTGATAGGATTAGACGAAAAAGTATTTAAGTACGCACTCACAGTCATTGACATGGGCTTCAAGATACAAAGAAGGCAGAACCATTAACACAAAAGAGTGCTTCTGCTGTTGCTGATTGCCATACAGCTGATATACCAGCGAGGCCCCTAAACTTTCCCTCGCATGATTCAAGTCGATGATGGAAAAGAATTTAAAGGCCAAGTGAATCAATTATTGTTGAAACATAGAGTTACCATTAAAAGAGGCATTCCAGGAGTTCACAGATCACAGGCTTTAGTTGAAAACTTTAACAAACGTTAGTGAAGACTTTCCCTACCATATCACAGAGAGCTGATTGACAATTCCGCAACACAAATTGGGGCGAAGACTCCCTCAGTTTTGCGCGAATGAATTAAAAAGAAATTTAAAGGACTAAAACCAGTACAAGCAATCAAAGAAAAACAATAAATGTGCTGAAAAACCCGTACACCCCGGCAACTATTCCGTTGGTTTAAAAGTAAGGCTATTTACCGGGGAACAAAGGGACAAATAAGGGCCTAACCGGTTTAAATTTTTTCCATTGTAAAAAAAAGAGAAAAAGGGGGGGGGGTATAATTGAAAATAAGAGCACACACTCAAATGACATATAGACAAAAAGAGAGAGAGAGGGGAGGGGGGGGGGGGGGGGGGGGTTCAGATAAAGTGGGAAGGGGGGAATGAGGACAGAAATTGGGGGGGGCATACACACACACACACAAAACCACACACACACACACAAAACACACACACCCCCCCCACACACACCCCCCCAAAAAAAAACCCCCCCCCCCCACGGCACACACACTCTCTCTCTCCTCTCTCTAAACACCCCACACACACACACACACACACACACAAAACACACAACACACCACACAGCCCCGTCTTCTCCCTTTTCTTGCTAATTTCACAACACACACACACACACACACACACACACACACAAAACAAAACACACACACAAAAAAAAAAAACCCTTTGCCCTTCTGCACTGATGCAAATTTCCCCGGGCTGTATTGGCTGACCGGGGTTGGGCCCGCCGTCTGAAGCTGCTCTAAAAGGATGCTTTGTGCCTTAAATTTTGTTTGGAAATCCTGGGCCACACCACCAGAAAATAAAAACGCCCGAAAATTTTTGGAATCTTGATTTTGATGGGAAATTAACGGGGAAAGTCCTTAAACCTGAATTTGGAAGGGTGCGGGCCCTTTTTTTTGAGTAGGGGGGTCCCAAGTATACATGCGTGTGTGGTGGGAAAGATTTGGTGGGGCCCTGCAGAGAAAGAGGGGGGGGGCCCAAAATCTCCAGACATTTTGTTTGGGGCGGGACCCCCGCCGAACTGTCGGGGGAATTTTGTGAAACTGAGACCATCCAGAAACCTGAGTGCTCTTCTTGTAAGTTTTGTGTGTGTGTTGGGTGTTTTGGGAGAAAAAGAAGAGAGAGAGGGGAGAGAGAAGGGGAAGAGAGAGAGAAGAGAGAGAGAGAATCTGAATCTGAAGTCTTTAATGAGGAGAGAGAGAGAGAGAGAGAGAGAAGAGAGAGAAAAGAGAGAAAACGCGTTTAAACATTTTCTTATTTCCCGCGCTCCCGAAACAAAACGTTTTGTCTATGTCTTCCCCTGCATTGAGGGCTGACCCGTGTGCGGTCAGAAATACCAGAGCCCCTCCAAAATGAAGAGTTCGGGTCCCCCTCGCTAAGGGGGGGACCCCCGAAGTCACCAAAGAGAGAGTCGAGGGCCTATCGATTGAAGGGGGGGGGCCCGGTTTTGTGGGGAGAGGGAAAATGACGGGGAAACGGGGGTCTGAAGGGAGTAAAGGGGTGAAGGGTTTTGCGAAGTGATCGATCTAGCACCCCTTTTTTTTTTTGGAACTCGGGGTTCATCATACGGGGGTGGAACATTCCTTTCACCCCCAACGGGCTACCACATCCTACGTATTATGCACCCGGGCCAATTCACCGTCGGGAGAGAGAAAGATAAGTGATTTCTTTTCCCAACTGGGCACTGACTTTAACACATGATCAAATAGGAAGAAAACCGAAAAAACACTTCGTTGTTATTGGGTGTTTTTTTCAGTTATTTTTGCGAAATCCCGGACGACTTCTGTGCCCGAAAATAGAAATGAATTTAAAATCGCCTGGTTCCGTTCGGGTCGGGGGTCAGCCCCCGAATGGGCCCGGGGAAGTTGAACCCCCTTTTTCCCGGGCCCCAAAAACCCCCGACCCTTTTCCCCCTTCCAATTCCCTACACCGAAAAGGAAGACTCCGTGCTGCTTTTGATTCGATAAAAGGGAAAGGGGTCGTGACAGAAGACGGTGTCTGAAAACGAAAGTGAACGATCAGGAAAGGGGAGACAGATCCCCCTTTGTGTGACCCCACAAAGAAGGTGGCTGAGACTTTTTTTTTCCCCGTCTGGGGGCCACACTGACGATAAAGTTTCTGGATCAGTCCCCTTTACTTTGGCCCCTCCCCCCCCCCCCCCCCCCCTCCCACCCCCCCACCCCCCCCCCCTAACGTTGGGGGGGCTTGTATCAGGGCAGCACTTTCTCCACCCCCCGCGCTCCCAAAAAAATTAAAATAGGCGTAATCATTCCGAAAAGGGGGAATGTTGTTACGCGCTTGGGGAGGTGATTTTTTAAACGTTTGAAGGCGTTTTTTTTTTAACGCTCGAAATGTCCACTGTTGTGAAACGAGAGTGATCACAACACTGACAAAAAGGAAAAGGGACGGACACACAACAAAGGAGAGAGGGCCGGGCGACACCCCTTTTTGATATCGGATGGGGTGGGAACTCGAACATCGGGAAACCCTATTTTTAAACAAAAACCCTGATCGTGACCCCCTGAATTTACTGACGATGCTCTTTTCTGTGTCTTTTCTGTTTTCTGCCCTGTCTGTCGCCCTGTCTGTCTGTTTTCTGTCTGTCTTCCTGTCTGCCCTGTCTGTCTGCCCTTCTGCCCTTCTCTGTCTGTCTGCCCGCTGCTGTCGTCTGCCTGAGGTTATACGTTTTGGGGTTCATAAATTAAACTCCCCTTTATCAATGCAGAAAAAACTTAAGAAAAGGGGGGGTCTGTTTTAAAAAAATTTTTTCCCGGTTTCAAAAAACCGCCCAAAAAGGGACACTACGATTTTGTTGTCCAAGTTTTTGCTTATGCCCCTGCCAAAATCGCAAAGCCGTCGAAATTCATCATGGAAAAAACTGAGGCTTTCAAAAGAGGAAAAGGGAAGAACAGAAAAACCTTCTTTCTGGGCTCACTTTCGCCCCCCAAACTATTTTTCGGCAAAAGTGGCCCAGAATAAAGGGTTTTTTACTTTTTCTCTGACAAGTAAGCCCTTCAAATTTTTTTTTTCCCTTTAAATTTTCCCCCCAAAACAGTCTTTTTCCCAATACCATCATTTTTGCAGAGACACCCCAAACAAAAAACGGCTGAGACACTGCTTTCCAAATACGTCCGCACAACAACAAAACACACCCCACACACACACACAACACACACACACACACACAACCAACACGCATAAACCCACGCCCCGCGCACTTAGAGAGAGGAGACCCCAAACACAGGGCACAGACAGACACTCTACACGCGCGCGCCCCGGGGCCTTTCACACCTCCCGGCCAAACTGGGGAGGCTAAAAAATAAATACGCGCCCCCTCCTCCCCTCACCCCATTTCCCTCACGCCGGCTTCCCTTTATTGCAAAATTTCACATCTTTTTCTCTCCCGCCTGGGGACCGGTTAAAGCGCTCACATCCCAAGTTTCCAAAAAAGGGTTTCATCATTCTTCTACTGATTTCCCCGGGACTTGCAAGGAGGGTTTTTAACTTCGTGTGTACTGGGGCGGGGTGTCTTATTCAAAAAAAAAGGCTCCCTTTTTTTCATTTGGGGAACAAATTGTCTATTAAAGATCACAAGTTTTATTTTAAAACTGCATGTTGGGAGTATTTTCAAAAAAAATGGGTGAAGCAGGGTTCTTTCCCGGCCAAAACCCGAAAAGAATATTGCTTTCCTAGAGGTGGAGAAAAAAAAAAAAAGTAAACCCGCCCTGTTTTGGAAATGAACGACTATTTTCCCAAGGTTTGTTGGTAAAGGGAAAAATTAAAATTTACTTTAAACCGAAACAAGATGGGCCCAAATTTAATAATAATTTTTAAAACTTTTTAATGAGATGCCCCTTTTTTAAAAAGGGGCGCTAGTTGATAAAACAAAAAAAAAAGAAAAACAATCCTTCACGCGTTGATTGGGGGGCGTTGGCTTAACAGCCCAAGTCATTTTGAAAAAACAAAAAACGCATCAAACAGGGCGTTTTTTTTTTAAAGGACCAGGGAAAAATGTCTAAATTCGTATCCAAGGGAAACTCATTCAATTTTTCTGGGGTTTTTTTTATAACTATCCTAAATTCCAAAGCAAAAATCATATAATGAACTGTGTAGCAAACCCCCAAACCATTTTTAAACTTATGCAACAGAATAACGTTTTTCGAATTTTCTGGAAAAAAAAAAACTAGAAGGAAATAGCAAAACCTTAGAACATCTACCAGTAGGGAAGAGTTTTGGTGTGGCCACACTATTTTCCCATATAAAGGGCTCCAAATATCAATGACGGATGTACTACAAATTTTGCGATTAGAGCCCCCCAAAAAAGCTTGGCTAAAAACAGTAATTGCTGTAACTCCCCAAAAGCCATTTGCAAGCCTGGTTGAGAAAAGAGGAGAAACAGAAAACCTGGGCCCAAAAACAACCCTATTGTTTTCGCTTGCCGCAATGCCCTTAGCACCCAAACTCGGTGGCAAACTAGGCCCAAACGACCCTATGTATCGCTTGACTGCAAAGCGCGGAAAAAAACCCAAAGCTAAAGCGCAAACTAGGCCAAACGCCCCCTAGGTGATAAATTTGGGGTTTGATTGATTTTTTGCGCCGAGAAAACACCTTTTTAGTTCACAAAGAAGAAGGGGCCCTAGGAGTTCAAATTTTTTTGGGTTTTTTTGTGTTTTTGGGCCTCCCCACCACGCACGCCCCCCCACCCCCAACCCCGGGACGTCTATTTTTGTTTTTTGTTGTTTTTTTGTTGTTTGGGGGGGTCCTGCCCCCCCGCAAAGACCCCCCCCACCCCCACCTGCCCCACCCCCCACCCACGCTTTCACACACTCAATTTCCCTTCAAAAGTTTTTAACAAGTTATTCCCAAAGTTTTTTATTTTAATTAAACTTCTAAGTTGCCCTTAAAGGGTCTTTCTAAAAAGTTACCCCCCAATTTTTTTTAATTAGTTTTTAATAAGTTCTTGATCAAGTTCTTAAGTAAGTTCTTAATAAGTTTTTGATAAGTTCTTAAATTAAAGCCATCCTTTAAGTAAAAAAACCAATTTCCTTATTAAGTTATCTTATAATTATAAAAAAAAAATAAAAGTTTTTTTTTATCTTAAATATTAATCCTTTAATATAGTAAAACCCACCCCTAAAAAAACCGCTTTCATCTTTTGAGGATGCCCGGGGTTTTCAGCGTTCCCCTGCATAAAATTTTAAAGGGAAGGTTTTACACCGAAGCAACCGTTAAATTAAAATTTTGGGGGCGGGGGAATTTGTCTTTTATGGACTCCGGGCCCTTTTATTTTTTGACTTAAATCATTTTATAATACCCCAAATGACTTTTTTTTAAAAAAAAAAATTTAAAAAATTATTCCAATTTAAAAGGGGACAAAATGATCCTTTGTTATTGGGGTTTTTTTGGCGTGCTTTTGTCTTTCTCTGTATTTAAGGGTTTTCCCTTTTTTTTTGGTTGCTTTTTTTTCCTGTTTGCCTTTTTTTATATATTTTATAACCGTAAAAACCTGCCCCCAACGGGCAGCAAGGCGCCAAAAAAGCAACAGTTTTAATTCAATATTCCATGAAGTTTTTTTTGGGCCCTTGTATCACATGGTTTTTATAGGGGGCCCATTGAACCCAACTTTTTCGGGCCTGGGGTTTTATTTTTCATGATGAGTTTTTATTCTGTAAAAAAAATTTTTTTTTGTCTGTTCCACCTGCAAATTTTTTTTCCCTTTGTTTCCCCCCCACGCCCGGGTTTTTTAAAGGGCCCTCTCCCTGGACGTTTTTCTGATATTTTCGGGCTTTTTTTTACTTTCTCCCCCCTGATTCAGTTTTTTCGGTTCGGGCCGATTTTCTAGATCTTTCATTTTGAAGGAAAAAAAATTTATAGGGTTTAAAAAGTTATTAATCCCATGTTTTAATGGGCGATAACAATTTTTCCAAACCTGTAGTAAAAAACACACCCTAGAACCCCAAAAGCTTTTTTTAAAACTGGACCTTGCGTTAAATCAACTAAATCTTGTTCAGATCAAGGGGAGCAAATCTACTGCTAGTTTAGTGTAAAAAACTAAAAAAACCCTTTTTGCCCCACATTTTCCCCTTCTAGCCCCCAAACCCTCCCGCTTCATACCTTTTAAAGTATTTTTAAAATGTCTTGCGGCGAAATCTTAAATCGTTAAATTTGTGAATTCATTTCCGGGGAACTTTTTGTTTTTCCACACCTGCCAAAAAAATACAACCTCTCCTTTTGGGCATAACAGTTTGGCACCCATTTGGGTCATTAAAATTTTGGGGAAAGGGTTTGGGGCCGCCTTGTAGCTGTAGTAGATAAACACTTTCAGGGTTTTTTTAAAAATTTTTAAAATTATTTTTTTTTAAAAAAAAGAGAAACCAAAAAAAACTTTTTGCTAACCTTTACCTTTCCTTTTTTTTAAGGGATTTTCTAAGTGTGGGTACTCAATGTTTGGGTTAAAAGCCGTTAAGAATTAAACCACCAGACCCTTGGCAAACGGGATTTTGGGTTTCAGAAAAAGCAAAATTGCTATCATTGCAGTTTTGGGTTGCCACGAAAGTTTTTTCAAGTCAAAAAGTAAAAATTCCCAAAACAATAAAAATAGAAAGAAAAAAAATACTTTTAAAAAAAATGGCTTCACTCCAAAAAATGATAGGGGGCGCTTTTGGTAAAAATCGCTTCCCTTTTTAGCGGAAGAAAATTTCGCTTTTTAAGAAAAACTGGAATACGGTGAGAAAAAAACATAACAAACTAAAAGCAACAGCAGTTTGCACAAAAACGCCAAAAAAAAGGGCAAGATTTGACATTTAGTTTTTATTAATGAAAACCTGAAAAGACAGGGCTTTGCAGCTTACACATTTAAAAATTTAAAACCAAGCAAAAAAAACAAAAATATTTTGGTAACGGGCCCAAACCAATCGAGAAAATTGCCCCCCCCAAAAATTCATGACTTTTAAAAACCTCGAAAAACAAAAGATGAAAAGAAACGGGTTTATTGTCTTTTTGGTATACCGGGGTATTTTTTTTGCACATAATATTGGTTTAATAAAAAATGAAAAAAACTATTATTCCCCCAAAAGGGAAATTGGAAGGGCATAAACACAATTAAAAAGCAAGGGCCAAAGCAGCGGGAGTCATTTAACAAACACAAAAGAATGGTTACTAAAAAACGATTTGGCAAATTTATTTACCTGCCCCTGGGCGAAAAACAGAGACCAAAATTTGTAAACCCCAACAACTCCAAAGGGAAAACCCATCAAATGGTTTCTTCAAATTTTAAACCCCGATGGGATTAAAAACGAAAATTTTAAGTACGAAACTCACAGCCCTTGAAAATGGTTTCAAAAACCCAAAAAGGCCGAACCATTAACACAAAAAAGTGCTTCTCTGTTGCTGTTCCCCCCAATACAGCTGATATACCCAGCGCCCCCCCTTAATTTTCCCTCGCATGATTAAAAAAGGGGTCGAATGGAAAAAAATTTTAAAAAGGCCCAATGAATCAATTTTTGTTAAAAACATAGAGTTACCATTAAAAGAGGCTTTCCCCGGGAGTTCACAGACAAAAGGTTTTTATTGAAAACTTTAACAAACATTTTTAGGGAAAATTTTTCCTCCTACTATATCACAGAGAGTTTATTGCCAATTCCCCCCAACACAGAAGGGGCCCGAAGACTCCCCAGTTTTGGGGCGCAATGAAAAATGAAAATTTTTAAAGGACTAAAACCAGCCCAAAAAATAAAAAGAAAAACAAAAAAAGTTCCCTGAAGACCCAGTACACCCCGGAAAACTTTTAACCGTTGGTTTAAAAAAGAAAAAGGTCCCTTTATTTCCCCGGGAAGCAAAAGGGAACTCGCTCGGGGCAACTAAATCCTTTTGGGGAAAATAAACCATAAAAAATAAAAAGAATTTAAAAAAATCCGCCCTGTATTACCCTCCCAAAAACGAAAACAACAAAAAAACCAGCCCCCTAAAAGATCTTTTGTGAAAAAGAACTGCGATAATCCCAAACCGACACATTTTCCGTTTTAAATTTTAAATTTCCCGGTTCTCCATCCCCAAATTTTGCATTGAAAACCGGATTAAAAAACCCCCTTTTTTTGGGGTTTGTTTCTACCCTAATGACTTTTTTGTTACAACGGTGTTGACTCATGTAGATTAGACGCATTTTTAAAACTTTGTCGATGAAAAGTTTTATTCCCAAACAATGCTTTTTTGTAGTTGCCCAGGGATATTTTTGACTGCAAAACCCGCTGCGAGATTTTTCCCTTTGCTTTTTTAAGATTTTCTCCTGGCTCGAAATACTGTACATTTCCGCCCTTTAACCCCACATACTCCTTGATTCCCTTTCCAAAATTCTCCTTCATCTTTCCAAAAACCTTTTTGTTAGAAAATTGAATGAAAAAGGGCGAATCTTAGGGTAATCAATTTTCATACCATCCTGCTTTCCCTTTTTAAACCACTTGGGGGTTTTCCCCGGGGGGGCTTTTAATGTCTTCAGTGGGGATATCTATAACAAAACATCTTTATTTTGGGGAAAAAGTCTCGGACTCAGGATACGGGGGTTTAAAGTATTAAATAAAAAAAACTCTAACATCAAAGCTTTGAAATTCTAAAACAGGAAAACCCAATAAATACAGGTTTGCCCAAATTTTGACTTTTTTTTTTTTTCCCACATTTTTTCCAAAAAAGGGATCGAAATCTTCGAAGCCCCTTAAAATTGGGTTTTGAAGTCATTTTTAAATTCCCCTTCTTTTCTCTTTGGTAACCAATCTGACATTTTTTCGCTTGTGCGGATTCTCCAATCCTTTCCGAAAAAAAACGGTTTTTCATAAACTTGAAAAAGCCTTTTTCTAAAAGCATCGCGGATTTGGTTCTAAGATCAGTGTTCTTAAATGATGTATGGTTTCATGAACTTTTCTTGGTAAAAAAGCAATTATCCCGGTTTGAACAGCTTTTAATTTTAAACCAGTCTTAAATAAAATTTAGAAGTCTGAAATGGAAAGACATAATTTTTTTTCCCCTCAAGAAGGCACAATTTTTAGGCGGCCTCGGATCCTTTTTAAAGACTTTCTGCTGCAAGGGATATCTTTAAATGCAGGTCATGGATTCCTAAAGGAAAATCTAATAACTTCTAGAATAAAACCACGCTGTTGATCAGGTTAAAACCCCCAAACCATTTTAATCCCTTTTTGAATTTTAATTCGTACCTGGGGTACTTTTTTAAAGTTACGTAATGGAAGTGATTCCCAAAAAGCCAACCTACAGATTGTTTGCGTCTAAATACATGAAAAAGTTAGACCCTTTTACTTGGATCATAGCCCGCCAAGTTTTGTTGTTTGCTTTTACAGAAAAGTTTGCGACGCCATACAAATTTCCCCCCACGAAATCCGTTTTAAATCATCTGAATCTTTGTGGGTCAGAAAATAAATCAATTTGTACTCCATAAATTTTAAGAAAGCATCCCAACTCATCCCGGGCGCAGAATGTAAGGGGCAAAACCAAACGGGAAAATTTTTCATGCGGGTTTTTCAAAAATTTTCAAAGACGCCCCAACAAACATCATCCCCCCCCAATAAAGTATGAATCATAAATAGTCTCCCATCTTTTTAAAACACTCTAATTTTCTGCCACCATCTAGCATGTTGGAAATCGAGTCGCTGATGCCCCTTTCCTCTAAGACTAAAAAAAACGCCCCTTTTAGGTAAAAGTGATCTTCATCAAACCTTTCCCAACTTTTAAAGTATTCAAAAGGGGAAACGCCCTTTCTAAAAAAGATTTGGGGTCAAAATATTTTTTCCTTTAAATTTGGGGCGGGATTTTAAAGGGACAGGGCCATGCCCTCAAATTAAAACCCACTGTGCGGCTTAGAGTCATAAAAAGACTTTTATTTAAATGAAACAAAATGTTTTTTTCTGATGACTGAGGCAATGCAGGGCACCCTGAAGGCATCGCCACTGCTTTCATTATAAGGTGGGATCTTTCCTCGCAAGTTTTTTTGGAAGAATACGGCAGCTTCCATGGTTTTTAGGATCAAACTTTATTTGAAGATTGCTTTTGGGTTATGCGCCGCTCCTCTGAACTTTTCCCCTAATGTGATCCCGGCCCCCTTACTTTTGGGTTCCCCTGCGTCCGATGAAAGGCCTAAACCAAAAATCCAAAAATGCTTTGGCCCGATCATACTGTTGTTGGTCCCTTTAGGCGCATTAAAAAAATTTTAGATAAAATTTTTGATTTTTAGAACATCAAAAGCGCACTTGCTGCATGCGCTTAAAAATCTTCTAGCCGCCCTTTGGGCCTCTGTATAAAACCCGGCCCCTTTAAAGGGCCCCCAACCGACCCAAAAATAATGAAAAAGGGAAATGAACAAATCTGATGATTCCCCATTAAGACTTTTTCGAAGTTTTTGTGGCGCTGGCCCTTTTATAAGGAACAATTTAAACGAAATCGAAATCTGCGTAAAAATACGGAGGGGAAAGTTGCGTTTTTTCCAGTTCTTTAAAACCCAACTTTTAAACCCGGGGGGGGGCGTAATTAGTTCTAATTTCAGTCACAGAACTTTTACAAAAGTTTTTTATGTTCACCCCCCGCGGCTTGAACAATGGGATTCTTTTTAAACATTTTCTACGAATTCTTGTTTGCCATGATCTTTTGAAATATCTGCATTAGTCTACTCATTGTTGTATCAATGTGTTTAAAGCGGAGCCCCCCTGGGGAAAGCATTTAGTATAAGTCCCAAAATGATTTTTTTTCCCGGGTCGCCAATCGTTGGCTGTTCTTGGACCCCTTTAAATTTTGGGACAAATTTTTTTCCTCATCCCAGTGTATACATTAACAGTTATTGGTTTTTTTTTGTTCTTCAAAAACCCAACAATTTGGTCTAAAAAACTAACAGGAAAGGACACCCCACTAAAGTTAAGATCATTGGGTTACGGGTGAAAAGGTTTTTGACACTCTCTCTGCGTTTTGCGGGCGGGGTGCAGCCTTTCAAGAACACAAACCCCATAAAACATTTTTTGTCTGTATTCTTTATGGGGTTTTGAACTGCTCCTTTTTTTTCAACTAATGCTGGGAAAGGGAGTGGAATGTAAAACCTTACCAACAATCGGGGCATACTTTCCTGTTTTTAAAAACGGGTCTCTAAGACTTTTGCCCCCTGACCAACCAGAAACCTCTCATTTTTGGGTTCTTCACCGCAGCGTCAAACTGTGTAAGCAGTTCACTGCCCAACCGGGGGTTAATTTTTTATGAGAAAGAACAGTCTGTTGTTTAGTCGAGAAACCCCAAATTCTAATTTTCTTCATTTATATTGTTTCATAGTCCCCATTAAAAAAAAGCTAACAATTTCTTTAACTGGGGGGTCTATTAGTAGTTTTCTTGGGAAATTGAGAATACAAATTTAAAACGCTTTTCCCGCACTTTTCCCGGGTTTAAAGACTTTTAGATCAATATCATTCAGTGCCTATAAACCCCCTCTCTCACAAGCATTCCCTTTAAAAAATTCGTCTTGCCCTTCATATATCTTAAACCATTTGAGCTTTTTTCTAAATCAAAAAAAAATTTTTTTAAAAAAAAAAAAAATAATTTAAACAAACCAATACAACGGGCTTTTTTTTCCTTTGGAAAAAACATAAACTAAAGTAAAAAACACCTTTTGGGTTTTTAAAGTGAGCTGTTTAGAACAGAGTTTAATGTCCCCCGTTTTACTTTTTTTAAGCATTCCTTTTTTTTTTTTGCTCGGGCCTGGCTGTTGAGAAAAAATTGTCACCGCCTTTTTTTGAAAAATCCCAAATTTTTTTCCTTTTTTATCATCAAAATCACCTGTAAACGATTAAATTCAATTTTTATTTCCCTGATGTTTTTAGTTTAACTACGCCCTTTTTTTATTTCAGTTTAAACGACTTAAATTTGCTGTTTTTTTAAATTGAACCATAACTGTGTGCTTTTTGGGGGTTTTTGTTTTTTTTTTTTTGCTGGCAGCACCTACACTAATGAACCCCAGAACCCCCAGACAAAAACAAACCTCCCCAAGGGAAAGCCCGGGTGCGCCTATGCCCCCCTTGCTAAAGGGCCAACACTCGTTTTTCCCTGCCGAAAGCCCTTTTAGTCGATGCTCCAGTATTAAAATATGTAACGCATTAAAGGGAAGGGAGAATACCTTCCCTTTGGTTTTTTCGGGATTTTTAAAGGTCCTTTTTCTTAGTACTTGCTTCTTTTGGGGTAATTTTTTTAAACTAAAGGTTTTTATTTAGGGTTTTTAAATATCTCTTTTTTTTGGCGGCCGTAGGGACATTGGATAAACTTTAACAACATGCTTTTTTTTAAAAAAAAAAAAATTTTTTTTTGTATTGTATATCTTTTAAAACTGTTTTTTTCAATATTCAGCTGCGCTCAATATAAAAAACAAATGTACATTTAAAACGGTTTCGGCTTCTTCTTTTTTATCAATTTTAATGTTTTTTTACGTCCCACAGTTCCCCGCTTCCAAGCAACTGATTTCCCCTGTTGACCTTAGTCAATTTCCCTAAACCGTATTTTTTTTGTTAAATAATCATCAGCCTAACAAAGTGAAAATGTAAATTTTTTTAGACACCCAAAGGGCCCAATGTTTATTTTTACCCCCTTTCCCCCCCAAACAGTTTTCTATTTCATTTTAAAATGCTGAATAGGGGTTTAAGCCCCCCCAGCGAAAAATTTGGGGTTTGGGCTTTCCCCAAAACGAACATTTTAAAATTTTTGTTATTTTTTTTTAAAAAAAATTTTCACTTCTCTTTTAACGGTTTTTTCATCTTCACACAGCAATAAAATACCTTTAATTCGATCTTTCTGGGGACAACCCAAAACAAAAAATTTCCCTATAGTTTTCGCCCTGCCCTTTTGGATATGTTGTATGATGAATCACTCTTTTGTAATTATTGCAAATTTTTACTGATTTGATGCTCAATCAGCCTTGCAAAAATTTGGGTTCAACAACGTCAAACTCTAACGGAAGTCAGAAATGCTGTACTTTGCCCCGGTTTTCTGATGATCTGATAAACGTTTTTTATTTTTTAAAAGTTTGTTCATATACAATCGTCTTTTTAATGCTCCTTGAAAGTACGGGGCCGGGTTTTAACAACTAAAATCCAAAAGGGGGGGAAAAACGATTTCCCTCGCAAAATTTACAGCTGCAACTTTGTTGTCTTTTTTAAAACTGCGGGTCTATTCTGTGTTTTAACCACCCCATTTTCAAATTTCCCTTTAAACGGGAAAACAACCCTTTCATTTTCGTTTTGCCATTTGATCCCGAAAAGGTTAAAAAATTTTTCCCGCATTGGGGTAAAGAAAAAACTTCTTGCCCCCCCAAATTTTTCAAAATTTTCTTTTTCGATTGCCCGTCCCCAAAAATTTTGGCAAATGCCTGTTTTGGGGCTGGTTTTGGGTGCAGTTCTATTTTGAAAGTAAGTCGTGGGAGAAACCCGGGACAATCACTTTATTCCCTCTCCTAGGGCCGGGAAATTTTTAACCCCGTAAGAATTTGAACTGCATCAATAGTAGATGGATTTTTTGAACAGTAAATTCCGTTTTTTTCCCTTTACGCCAAGGGGTTTTTTCAGCTTTTATGCGGGCAAGAATCGAGCCCTATGCAAAGTAAAAATTTTTTTAAAACAAAATAAAAAAAATTTAAATTTTTAAAGAAACATGGGAGGCAAATTAAGATGAAGATTAAAGATTTTTTTTTTGATCGTGGGACGACATGGTTTATTCCCCTTGGGACGGCACCCCTCGGGGGCCCATTGCAAGAATTTAAATAGCAAAAAATCGGGAGGGACAAATTTCCAACAAATTTGGGATAAATTAAAAAGAAAGTAAGGGCAATCAATTTAAACCAAAGTTTAGGGCCCAAAAACCTCCCGAATTTTTGGGCCCTAATGGGTTTTGAATAAAAAAATACCCTTTTTTGTGAGGAAGCGACCAAGGGCAACTTGTTCAGCTTACAACAAAAAAAAACCCAAAAGTTTTTAAACCGTGGGTTCAATTAGAAATAACTCAGTGGAAAGAAACAAAAACGCCTTGGGCCTTTTTTAGGGCCCAAAAATTTAAAGGGGGGAGGCAGTTTTTAAACTTCAAAACACACTGCAAGAAAATCCCAAAAGATAACCAAAAACAAAACATGGAACTTTAAAAATTAAAAACAATCACCGGGGATTAATAAATACAAAAAGGAAAACAGAAACCGTTTTTTAGAAGAAACAGCATTTAAAAACTATACACGACTTTACCGCTAAACCCCTGGGGAGAATTTTTAGCCCCTTTATCGTACTTTAAAAAAAACCCTCAAAGGCGAAAATTTAAAAAACAATTTTTCAAAAAAAGGGGAACTTTGATGGGCATTAAAAAAGAAAAAAAAAACTCGTTGAGGCTTTACGACTCCCTCGGAGGGCCTGTTTAAAAAAGAATAACCCAAAGACCCAAAAGAACTTTAACCCAAAAAAGATCAGCAAGACTAGAAGTCTGACTACTAACCGAACCCAAAAAAAGAACCCAAGTGAAAGAATAAGGGGGAAAATATCCGAAAAATTTTATATGAAACACAACGCTAAACAGAACGAATAAGGGAAAATTGTTTAGAGAGCAGGGGTCACATTACAACGTTATAACTGCCTTTTTGGGTTTTCAATAAATACACTGGGGATGGCTATTACAGGCGGGGGTGGGGGAAAATTCATGCCTCCCCGCCATCGCCTGAAAATCATGGTAAAAAAAAAGCTTTTCATCTTGCAAGTTTATTAAAAAAAAAAGCTATAAAAGCCGTGGACGCTTTAAAACCCGGAATTTTTGGGGGGTTTGTCAGCTGGGTTTTGCTACTGCAACCCAAAATAGTAGGCTTTTATGGCCGAGCCCCTTATGGAACCCAAAAGTTTCTCTAAAGTTGGGTTTTAAATTTTTTTTAAATAAAAAAAACCAAGTAAAACCTAGGCCGTTTAAACCAAGAACAAGCGCTGTCTTTTTTATATTCATGGTCATTTGCGAACGAGTCCCCGACTTTGCTGGTCTTCAAAGACTTTTGGGGGTTTTGGGCTCCGGGGTTGGGGTACTTAATCCCTTGGGGGGGTTTTTACTGGGTTGGGAATAATTTCTGGTCAGAATTTATGCGTTTTTTCCCCCAAACCCTTCCCGTTTATTTCCTCTATAAAAAATTTCATAATTTTAGTTTATTTTGTACCTAAACTGGGGTCCCGAGGTCAGAAGGCAGCAGTATAAAAACCCGTGCCAAAAGCAAAGTCTTCTTTTGATCTTGCATATTTTAAAAAATGTTGGTACCTTTGAATCTTGAAGGCAAATCAACAAAAAGAATTAAAAGGGGTCCTCTAAATTTTTCTAAGTATTGTTTTGCGCGTCAAAAAACCAGTAAAAAGGATCATTTTGCCGATCTTGCCTGTGCTTGGGGAACCTAGCAAACAACCCAAAAGTAAGTACGAATAGAGTCTTTTTTTTCTTCTATTCCCCCCCCTAGTTTTTGGCCCTTAGAAGTGTCAAAAATAAATTTTGTCCAAGCTGTTTTTTGGGTCTTGCTCTATGGACCGGGGTCAACAATTTTTTAAAAGGGGAAAAGCCGGTCCCAAAATTATACCCCTTTCTGGGGCGTGCCCTGAAAATAAATGACGCCTAAGCCCTGATTTGATCCAAATTTTGTCTAAAGTCCCGTCTTTATGTTTAAAATTTTAAAATTTGTTACAGATCCTTTCAAAAGCCCTTTTTCAAATTTTGTTTGCTGAATGGATTAAACGATTTGCATTCGGGAAAGGCTTTCAGTTCTGTCAAAAAACTCTGAAAAAGGGGTTTAAAAAAAAAAGAAATAAATCGGGCCCCCTGAACCCCGCCAAAACTCATGGTGATTTAAATGATCAGCATACCCACCCACACCCAAATTGATGCGCAAAAAAACAGCAAAGTTTAAAAATGGTTTTTGATAAAACTGCATCGGATACTAAAAACCCCGTTTCCGGATTTCTTTTTCAAAAGGGGGGTTAAGGGTAGCTTTTTCAATGGGGTACTCACCTTTTTAGAAAAAAGGCAGTCCCGGGGCCCCAGGGGGAAGGGGCCAAAAGTTCATTGCTATATTTTTAAAGATTTTTGTGCGGCCCAACAGAAAAATTTTTCATCAGTATATTTTTAATGCACTCATTTTTAAATTTTTTTTTAAAAAAAATTTTTTTGTAAAAAATAACAACCCCAAAACCCGGGCCCTTTGTTTTTAAACTGCTAATTTTATAATGGTGCGAAACCAAAACGGTCGCGCTCCATGAAATATTTTACAAAGTTTGTAAAGGGTTTTTTATAAGCAAAACCAAGGAGAAAAAACAAGATTCAAAAAATTACCAAGCAGGGGCCAAATTAGCCATTTAAAAATACCTGATGGTTATTAAAGGGTTTTTCTCGCTAAAAGAACAATGATATCCTTTTAAAATTTCTCTCAAACTTTTAACAATGCAAATTTTTAAAAACAATGATTTAAATTCAGCCCGAAAATATCTTTCTTTTTTTATAGAGAGGGTAAAAACCCAAAATGTTAGGCTTTTCAACTGGCAATCTACCCACCATTTTTTTAGTGCTGAACCAACAAAACTACTTAGAGGGGGAAAATCCGCTCAAACTCGCAAATTTCATTTATTTCCCCTAGTTCATTTTTTGGATGAGGCCCCGACACTGATGAAAAATTTTATGACGGAAGGCCCTTTAACTGTTTTTTAAGGGGCTCTTCCCGTCGGGAAAAACTGCATATTTTCGATTTTAAATTTTTTAAACCTTCCCTTAATTTTCGTTTAAAAAATTAAATTTTTTTGGGGGGGCGGATCTTAAAATTTTAAAAAACAAAGACAAAAAGGGGGAAAATCCCTAAAATGTGATAACCTGCACATTGTTTTGGGGGAAAAAAAATAATACGCTACAAAAAAAAATGTCCCCATGGGCCCGAAGAACCCAGGGGTTACTTAGCGCCTGTGAGGTTATAACCTTAGAAATTTAAAAAACCTTGCAGACTTGCGGACTTTTAACAGAACGGTGAATAGGCACTTTGTATGGGTTTTTAGTAAAACTAAAGATGGTGATTATAAAAGCAAAGGGGGTTAGCGACAGAAAAAAAATTTTCCCAAACTAAACAGCTGCGCAATCTAGAGGGAAATAATGTTGCCCCCCCCCCGTTTTTGAAAAAAATAAAATAGTTCGAAAACCAAACCCCAATTGGGACTTAGAACCATATTTTTGAAGGGAAATAAAAATTTTAATTCATAAGGGCCCCTTTCATATTTTTTGCCCCAAAAAAAGTTTTAGAAAAGCTTTTAAATCTGGGCCTTTTTCATGGAAGTCTTAGCCGACGACAATAGCGAAAGAAATTGAAATAACGGGCCCAAGCAAAAAAAGCAGTACAACCTCCACAAAAAGAAACAGTTGTAAAAAAAACTTCTAAAAATTACATTCTTTCCCCAAAAATTAAAGGGGACACGTTCACAAAGATATTTGAAATTTCTTCTTTAAAGATTTGGAAAAGGGATGGGTTTGGCGTTAGTGATACCTTTTAAAAGGAAATTAAAAATTAGCTGCAAAAAATTAAAACGTTTTAAAAGCCTTTAAAGTTTTTGTCGTCGGGTTCCCTTTACAATGGGGGAGGATAAAAAAGATCATAACAACAAGCAACAAAACACTGTTTACTTAAATAGAAAAAATCTTTCAGAACTGGGAAATTTGGGTTAATCTTTCACATTTAGGGCCCCGTAGGGGTTTTTTTATACTGAACAAGTTTTTTAAAGGAGATATGATAAAAATAATAACAAATTTGAAATTTAAAATTTTGTTAAAAACTATGGAGCAGTTAAACTTTAAAAGAAAAATCCCCTCAAATTTTCAATGATTTGTGGGCAGACGGTTTGGAAAAACAATTTTTTTGTCCCCAGACTTTTTCCCAAAAAGTTTTTCGTTATAATTTTTTTTAAACATATTTTGATTTTCTTCCCAAAACTTAAAAAGGGAAAAAAGCAAATCATAAAAGAAGGTTTATATGGGCAGATTTATGAAAAATATTTATTTTATCCCAGCAATTTAAAATGAGTGAATGTCCCAGGGAACGCTTTTTTTATAATTTTTTAAAGGAAAAGCAAACGCTATTTATTAAAAGATGACTGTTCAGCAGAAAAAGACATATTAAAAAGAGAAACACTTTGTCGAAACTACTTTCAGCGGGAAAACATGCTCCCGGGTAAGGGGGTGTGGATTTTTTTGTCCCAAAAAAATAACTCAGTTTTAAAAAACTTTAGAAACAGTTTAAAAACTGTATGTTATTTTACATGAAAGACAGAGACCCCATTTTAAAATGTTTGCGCAAAAAGAAAGTTATTGAAAACGATCAAGAAAAACCCTAGGTTAAAAAAAAAACTAAAAACTGAAAAGTTTGTAAATTAGTATTAAAAACGGATAACCCTGCACATAATTTTTTTTTGTAGAAAAATCGTTATTTTTTGGTATTTAAGTCTTTCTTGGGAGAGAACAGGGAAAAAAATTTAAATTTTGGCTCACTTTTCGGGCCCCAAAATGGTTGAGGGGGAAAGTGAGCCAGAAGAAGGTTTTTTCCCGGTTTTTCCTTTAAAGGGTAGGAACAGAAAAAGGACTCGAGGCAAACAGTATATGTTCGTGTTGTGCCAAATTTGTGATGGGTCAGAAACATCGAAAGAATCGGGGAAAGTGAGAAGGAACAAGGGGATGAGTAGGAGTGAAGAAAAATGATTTCCCCGAAAAACCCTTTAAAACGTGAGGGTGGTGGGGGTCCGACGTGGGGACTGTGACAGAGAAAACGGCAACATAAAAAGGAATGCTCATCACGATTTAGAACCTTTTTAAACCCCAAACAGAACTGCTTGAGACTGAAACTGTCTTGCTTGGATGACTTTTGGAAGGAAGAAGAGAAATCCCGTTGCGGACTGAAACGGCAGCCTGATTCCTGTGCGAAAGCCGCGAGATAATTGCTTCTAAACTTCCCTTCGTGTTATATGCATGTATAGCCCAGCCGACCACGATGATCGAATCAGAGCTGCAAGCGAGTTAAAGACGGAGCTGTACGATATATATGCAAAATAAAAGGCCAAGATTAGATTTTTTTTAAATTGTCTCGAAGTTAAACGACCGGTCTAAACAACGTTGATCACCAACGACGCTTCAGTCAAATCGAATAAACATATAGATTGATAGGACTTACATCATGTCAGACATAAAACATTTTACGGCAGACTCGATGAAAACTTTGTACAATGAAAACTTTGTACAGAGATGTTACACCTAACGTGATTTTTGAGTTCCTGAAAGAGATGAAAAATCTTCATCTGCGGAGGAAAGATTTTAAAGCAATTGGCGTGTTTTTAGGGAAATTTGTTTCGATGGATGGGATGTGTGTGTATTGTCGTTTGTTTGTTTCAACATCTGTACAGAGAACGTATGACAGCAACTGAATAGTGTTCTTTGCGGTAGGCTGGACTAAAAGCAGTAGGAATGGAACTGAACTGAACACTTCATGTAGCAGTCTAGGAACAGGTCTTGAGGAGAGTGGTTTAAGAGCTCGCAGGCGCTTAGAAGAGCTGACTGGAAATGCACATACTGGCCAAAGGGTTAACCAGTGAGTGGAGCTTGCTAGGCTGTTGATTTCAGGGGGGATCATTATACGGTCGTCTGGGTGAAGATCCGCCGACGAAGTGTTTAGCATCTGCCTCCACTTCCAGAAGCCCCGTGTCTGAATCTGGCTTTGCCCTCTTACGTCTGTCGGGTTCTTTCCCTGTCAGCTTCTACGTTCTCTCCCTATGTCTCTCCTTTTGTCTGCCTACCTGTCTGTCTATCTATCTGTCTGTCTGTCTGCCTCTCTGTCTGTCTATCTGTGTCCCTCACCTCTCTTTCTCTGTCTCCCCGCCATTCCTTTCATTCCTTCCCCTTCTCTCTCCTACCCCCCCCCCCCCCTCTCTCTCTGTCTCTCTCTCTCTGCCCCCCTTATTCAGCCGTCTGTGTCCAGCCTTTTATTCTTTCTCCCTCCCTCCTTCCCTCCCTCCCTCTCCATTCCCGTTCTCTGTCTGTCTGTCTCATACTCAAGCGTAGACACATACACATACACAGACAGACAGAGATGCAGACAAATGGGCGAACACACACAAACATGCTCGCGCGCGCGCGCGCGCGTGCACACACACACACACACACACACACACACACACACACACACACACACACACACACACACACACATTTTTCGTATCCCGATAAACAGACAAAACAAAAAGACCTCCTTTTAATGCCCTAGAAAGTTGCAAACTATTTACAAAATCACAGAACAGAAAAAAAATATACCTTTTTCGCGCTGACAAGGGAATCGCACAAAAAGAAAAGAAAAAACAACAACAACACGCAGTTCTATGAGAGAGAGGGAGGGGAACGGGAAAAACAGGACTGGATGAGGTGAGATTGGAAAGGAGGGGAGAGAGTGTGTGTGTGTGGTGGGGGGGGGGGGGGGGGGGGGGGGGGGGGGGGGGGGGGGGGGGAGGAGGATAGAGGTCAAACAAAAGTTGAACATAAAAGGGTTATTTACCAATTTACTGACATCTTTGCGGACATTCCTCTACCTCTCTGTCTTTGAACTTTCCT
>CM031595.1:105956916-105959416 GCA_018398815.1 Conus ventricosus | reverse complement strand
TGTCACAGTCTGTACATTAGCAGGTTACACCAACAGCTGGGAGGTTACACCTTTACACATTTAATTTTCCGAAGTAACTTTGACGTCGTTCGTTTCTGCAAACTAACTCGGAAAAAATTTCAGCGAGATTGAGTTGATCAAACTTGTCTTTGAACACATGCATAATGAGACAGTTGTTTAGGCGCTCCTGAGTCAAAGTGCTTCGGAGGTATGTTTTGACCCGCTTCAAGGCAGAAAAACTGCGTTCAGCTGTTGCAGCTGTAACTGGAATGGTCAGGTACACCCTGATAAGTTTGTCTACCTCACTCAAACATTCTTTTAACAGTGTCAGAAGCTGTCAGTTCTTCTAGCAGTGCCTCAAAGATGGACTTCTTCTTGTCCCCCAGAGCATGTGGAAGGATGGCCAACTGTGTTTTGAGTCTGTCCATGCCAATGTCCGCAGCATATGTGTCTTTGATCTCTGAGGAATTTATGGATTCTTTCCTGCAGCTCCGTCATCCAAGAGAATTTCAATCTTCCTTGGCAACTGAAGACTTTGTTGGTCAAACCTGTGCTTTACATGCTCTTTGACGTTGTCTATAGCCTCATAGTACTGCTGTCTGTAATAAGCAGAAGGGTCAGAGTGGCTGTGACCCTGGGAGCCCTCATCAAGTCTTCATGGAGGCTGTGCTGTCTTGGTATGCGGGGCTCATCACACACGTTTGCAGCCGTGGTTGAGACGTCGGCAAAAAACGTCTGGAAACTGTTATCCTGACGCATGCTTTTAAGCGTTCTCAGACAGAGGTTTGCAGCGTTTATTGCATCCACACAGGACGTTTGTTTCCTTTGAACAGCTGTCGCCAGCTCTTCAGTCACATTAAAGACATCCCGTGAAAGTGAGAGCCCAAGACAGGAGGAGAACTGCTGCATAAGTGCAAGAAGGCCGAATGCCCTCCTGGCATACTCATCATGTCCTTGTGAGACTAGTTCAAGTGTTTCTTGCAAAGCTTCATAGTTCTCAATGACAGATTCAAAAGCTCTTGTTCGAACAGTCCACCTTGTTGGACACAGTGGTTTAATGGACGGGCTGCACGAAGTTGATGTTTCATGTTGGATTGTTTCAAAAAGGATCTGTCGTTTTGGTGATAATCTGATCAACTGAATGACCTCTGTGGCAAAGTCAAGGGCATCTCTTATTACTTTGACCTTTCTGGAAGCCTCTTGTAACACAAGATTGACTGAGTGTGCCAAACAGTGTACGGACACTGCTGACGGGACCTCATCTTTGAATCGTTTTGCTACTCCTGAAACGTGACCCTGAAAATTACTGGCCCCGTCGTAGGCCTGACCCCTACACTTCTGCACTGGCAAGCCCAGCTTGATCAAGCAATCCTTTAGCGCATTAAAAATTGTCTCAGCACAGGTATTGTCAACATACACCAGTCCCACAGGCTCCTCTATGACTTCAAACTGCTCAGTTACCCATCTTATGCAAATTACAACCTGCTCCCTGTTTGCAACATCACGGATTTCGTCAGCTGGTATCGAAAACCAATTCGCTTCTCTGATTTCAGTACAACAGATCGCAAGACTTTATGTGCCATAATCCTGAGGATCTCGTTGACAATATCATGTGACAGATATTTTGAACCTGTGTTTGTTTTTTCCTTGCAGCCCTCTCCAAAGCAGAACTTGAGCAGCTGTTGAAGGTTGCCTTCCTGCTCGTCATGTCCACGGAGAGGCAGACCCTGACGCAGGAGAAACTGAAGGCTCTTCAGTTCGTTCATCAGGTTTTGCAGTGTTTCTTTTGTTCTGTTTCATGCTGACACGTCACTGGAGCATACACTGACGTTGAAGACTGTCTACAGTTTACGTCATACACGGCTGCTCCATGTGAAGATGATTTTTCGTGGCTTGAGAACTTTTCCAGTGCTTTCTTCCAGTTGTCAAAACCGCTCATACAAACGCTGCATCAGGTTTGCAGCCTTGATGATTAGCCCTCATGCAGAAGAAACAATATACCTTCTTGTCTGTTGTGCATAGGTGAAGCCAAGGGTATTGCTGGAACCAAAATCTTTGGAAATAGCGGGGCCTTCCTGAACTTACCCTGGTCAGTTTGGAGAGGACTGTGTCGCTCTGTGGCTGAAAGGGGTTGACTGCGTCCTTGCAGCACACAGTAGACTGACATTTTGGTTTTCTTACAGTAGCAGGTCGGTCAGTGTCATCACGAGGAGACTGCGCAGGTCGGTTGGCGTCGTCACGAGGAGACTGTACGATTGATGCACCTTCTGTAGGAGATGAGAAAACACTTTTTTCCTCCTTTTCTTCATCATTTTCACTGTCCTGGTTTGATGAAGTGTTAGGCTTACAAAATGTTCCTCGCTTATTTGCCCTATAAGGACAGATGGAAGGGGTGATTCAATGTCTTGTGCCAAGATCTTATCATCAGGTAGCATATCCTGGAGCTCTCTTGCTGACTTGTTACGATGTGTATGTCCCTACCAATCATTCTCGCCATAGC
>CM031595.1:105951916-105954416 GCA_018398815.1 Conus ventricosus | reverse complement strand
AAAGAGAATTAAAAATGTACTATAATCGACTGCAATACCGTATTGTTCTCCTCTACACTCTACGAGGCGCAATGCCCGGTGCTGTGTTGTGCCTCTGCGCTATACGGAGCGAGATTACCTTGCACTGCATTGTACGCCACTGTACTGTAGGGAGTTGTATTGCTATGTACTGTGTTGTATTCCTCGACACTCTGTGGGGGTTGTATTACCCCCGTACTGCTTTGAACTCTTCACTGCAGTACACGGGGCTCTTTTGCCCTGCACTGCATTGTACTTCTCTGTGTTGTACGGGGCTGCAATGTTTCGTGCTGTGCTTTATGCCACTGTTCTGTTCTATGTTGTATTCCACTATTCACTACGGGGCTGCATTGTCCTTTGCTGTGTTGCATTTCACAACAACATATCTGGGGCTGTAATGCTTTGACCTGTCCGGCATTGTATTCCAATGTACTATACGGGTGGAATGTCGTGCACTGTGCTGTATCCCATTATACTACACAGGGCTGTAATGTAAATGTATTCTACTTCACGGAGCTGCAGTGTCATGCGGTGTGTTGTTACTCCTCTATACTGTAATAATACTCTAGACTGGACTGCATCCCATATTCTTTACTATACTGTCTTCTTTTGTACTGCTGTTTTGCCCTGTTCTGTATGATTATAATCCACAATACTAAATAGGGCAGTACTATGTAGCGTGCGCTGTGCTGTACCACGTTCCAACTTACTACTCTGCATTGCACTGCACTGCATTCTACTACACTGACAATCACAGCGCTTCTTCAGAAGGGTTCCTCGGTTCCTCAGCCACTCCAGCAGATTAAACGCACACTGAACTTTACAACCCCTGGACCTAGAAAACCAGAGAAGCCGACGAACAGAAATGCGCACCCTTTCTCTTCCCCTATCACCGTCACCACCACTACATCCCACCACGCAACACCCCCCCCCCCCCCCCCCCCCCCCCCTTCACTTCCCACCTCCCATCCCCCGTCTGGGTGGTTGAACCGCGAACTCTTTGCCTTTAAGTTGACCGCACAAAACGGACATTCTTCACACAGGCCTCTGCTCCTCCGTCCCAGACAAGGATTAACCCCGGCCGCGGTTGGGGGTTTCGGTGTTTCCTCAGAACCCGTGGAATCGCTCTACTCGGTTGAGAGATGCATTTCAAACTGCCCGCGCCGGCAGAGTCGGAGTCTGTAAATGAAGTATGAAGATTTAATATAGAAATGGGAAGCTGGCGTCATCCCCATAAATTATAATCGTGCGGAACCTTTATGAGGAGCGTGTCTTTTGACTGTGAGGAAGAGGGTGTGGGAGTGGGTTGGTGGTGAAAGTGAAGAGATATGAAGGATGGATGAAAGGGGAAAGTTAAGGAATAGTGCGTGTGTTCTTTGTGTAGCTTCCTTCATCTCTCTCTCTCTCTCTCTCTCTCTCTCTCTCCTCTCTCTCCTTCTCTCTCTCTCTCTCTCTCTCGGTGTTGTAGTACACTCCCTGGCATGATTCTGGCTGACTGAAAGTCCTTAGCCTTTCTGGAATTGGCCTAAAATACCTTTTCACACTGAAGCGGGAGAAAACACGTCGCCATGTTCTCGCCGCTCAACCTTAATAGTAAACTGTTTTGGAAGGAACTGAAACAGGGAGTGGAAAAAAGAAAACTGGTATTTCAAAGATATAACGACGGATCAGTGGTGTACACATTTCCAACAAGTGTTCAGTAGTGAGGTTATATCAGACAATAATAGACAGGGTGGAGAAAGTCAAGATGAGAGATTTATTGACTGCAGCGAGCTGAACCGGGTCATTTCCGAGCAGGAAGTGTCTGACGCTATAAGAAAATTAAAACAGGGTAAAGCCTGTGGGGTGGATAATATTTTAGCAGAAATGCTAAAACTGGCGGATAAAGTAGCTATTCATTTCTTAACGAAACTGTTCAACATTTTGTTTGACCAGGGAGTTATCCAGACCAATGGACAAAGGGAATTATTGTACCTATCTTCAAAAAAGGGGACTATAACTTAGCTGATAATTATAGGGGTGTGTCTCTGCTGAGCTTAATCAGTAAATGTTATACATCAATTTTGAACAAGAGACTCGTTGAATGGGTGATAAACATAGCAGGATTACAGAGTCCCAGGCTGGATTCAGGCGTGGATACTCCACAACAGATCACATTTTACTCTCAATTCAATTGTCGAAAAACGTTTGTCAAAGAAGGGTGGTAAACTTTACGTTTGTTTCGTTGATCTGAAGAAAGCGTTTGACTCGGTTCAGCGACAACCTCTTTTCAGCATTTTGACTAAAATTGGAATCCATGGAAAATTTCTTATTGCCATTCATCCCATGTACAAATCTGTTTTGTCTTGTGTACGTACTGAAGATGGATTAACCGAGTTTTTTTGACTGCCCAGGGGGCCTTAGACAGGGATGTATGTTAAGCCCGATTTTATTTTCGCTATATGTAAATGAAATAGCAGCAGCTGTGGATAGCAAAGGTGTT
>CM031595.1:105928386-105940886 GCA_018398815.1 Conus ventricosus | reverse complement strand
TTCTTTCTTTCTGTCTGGCTGTCTATCTGTCTGCCTGTCTACCTACATATATTTTTTCCTTCAGTTTTGGCTGGCCATGTCCATAGTTTTGCCATCCCCTTTACCTACAACTTTATCAACGATAACTTTAAGGTCAGTTAATATGGGTTTTTTTCTTTGTTTTTTTTTTTTCAGATTTGATCTGTGTGTTTCTTTGTTTTTCTTTCTGTTTGTCTACCTGTCTGTCTCTCTTTCTTTCTTTCTTTTCTTTATATTTTCCTTTGTTTCTGTTTTTTCTGTCGTTCTTTCCTTTCTTTCTTTTCTTTCATTCTTCTCTCTTTCTTTCTCTTTATGTCTTGTTTGTTTCTCTCTTTCTTTCTTTCCTGCCCTCTTTATTTCTTTCCTATTTCTGTCTGTCTGTGAGGTGCCTGGCCATTTCTGGTAGTTTTAACCTGCCGCGTTTATCAAAGCTTCACAATAGCAACTTTGAAAAAAAAACACGTGTTTTTTTCTTCACGTTTCTGTACTTTTCCCTCTTTCTTTCTTCTTTCATTCGTTTTCTTTTCTTTCTTTCTTTGTTCTTCTTTCCTTGTCTTTCTTTCTTCTTTCTTTCCCTCTTTCTTTCTTTCCTTCCTTCTTTCTTTCTCCTTTCTTTCACTTTTTATTTATGTCCTCTTTCTGCCTGTCTTTAAGAGGACTGGCCATTTCTGGTAGTTTCGCCTGCCCTATTTATCAAGACCTCCACAAGGACAGCATTGAAAAGACCGTGTTTTTTCTTCACCTTCTGTCAGATCTGTTCTTTCTTTCTTTCTTTTCTTCCTATCTCTGCCTTTCTTTCTTTCCTTCTTTCTGTTGGTTTCAGTCGTTCTGGCTGCCTATGTCTAACAGCTTCACCAAACCTTCATTCACAATCTTACCGCCGACGGCTTGTGGATCAACAGAAGGAAATCTTTTTTACCCCTTTTTGGTGTTTATTCTTTTCTTTCTTTTCATTTCTTTCTTTCTTTTCTTTTCTTTCTTTTTTTGTTTGTTTGTTTCAATAGTTTCTTTTGTCCTGGGTAGCGATGTGCAAATACCTTAGTCATCTCCTTCGACCACAGCTTTTTGACGACAGCTGTAGGAAGAAAGCGGGAGTTCGATCTCTCTGTCTGCCTGCCTGCCTACCTGCTTGCCTTGCCTGCCTGCCTGCCTGCCTGCCTACTTGTCTGTTTCTCTCTCTCTCTCTCTCTCTCTCTCTCTCTCTCTCTCTCTCTCTCTCTCTCTCTCTCTCCTCTCCTCTCATGTCCCATCTCTGTCTTTCTCTGTCTCGGTCTCTCTGTCTCCTCTCCACCCTCTCTCCTCTGTCTCTCTCCTCTGTCTGTCTGTCTGTCTGTCTGTCTGTCTGTCTCCCCCCCTCTCTCTCTCTCTCTCTCTCTCTCTTTCTCTCTCTCTCTGTCTCTGGTTTTTGTTTGTCTTTTTTTTGTCCAACTCTCGTTCTAACTGGCCTGTCCAATGGCTACGCCAGCCCCCTCATCTACAGAAAATTATTTTCGCCCTTCGCTGTGTGTGTGTGTGAACAAGAACAAGAACAACAACAAGAACAATTCTTTATTGCCGTCACCTTTGAAAGATATTTGGCACAAAACATCATAAACAACAAAAACAACAACAACAACAAAAGTGCTTCTATTATCAATATTTCCTGCTTTTGAATGCCTCAAAAACAAAGCTGGCTAATATTTCTTGGTGTTCCCTGGAGTTAATAGAGTACTTGGTTGAAGTCGTTGGCACACAATATTCTTTTTCCGGGGTCATCTGTTGGATCTCATCTGTTCTAAAATATGTATTTAGTTTGTTCTTTATCATAAAGTATTCTACATTATCTAATCAAAAAAATGAATTTCGTCTGTCAATTTCATTACATGATATACAAAATCTTTGAATTTCGTGGTATAAACCTGCATAACGACCCGTTCTCAACATTTAATTCATGCTAGCTAACACGCAATTTACCATTGTGCTGTTTTTTCGTACTATCCATATAATTCCAACAAGTAATATTCAATATAATATTCAGATATTTGATGCATTGTAAACTTCTAAAAACGCTGTATTTTGTCTTTTCCTTTGCCCAAAATTCAAAATACCTGGTTTTCATAGTTGTTGTATATGAATTTAGGCTATGCCCTTACTCAGTGTTGACTGGTTCAACCAAACAGGTTTAAACCCTACACTGTAAAGAATTGTTTTTGTATAAAACAAGAGCCATTGGATATTGAATGCCCTGTCTTTATTCCTCATGTCGTTGTATGCACTGTTTTAAGTATGTTCTTTCTTCCGACTTATCTAAAATATGCAGCCGAAAACTAAATGGTTTGACAAGCTAATTTAATCCCAATTGGAAATCTTCCTAATTCACTTAGAGTCGTTAAATTAATTGCCTTTTGAGTGTAAACCAAAAAACGGTTCAGATTTTCCCACATGTAAGTTTTTCATGTGGAGTTTTGAAGAAATACATTTTTGCAAACAATCAGATATAACAATTAAGTCCAGTTGGACAAGTACTTTTCCTCAGACCTTGGCAACCAAACTTCCTGCTCCAATTAGGTTTGCTATATGAAGTAACCAAAGTAATCGAACTGTTTGTAAATATTGTAATCCAAACGAATGTTGGTTCCTCTGATTAAATCGATATAAGAAATGTGAAGCTTTACCTTGCTTGCTTGCAATTGAGTTTTTTCCCGCCAAAATAAAGGAGCCGTCAGAATGCAAAGTAATTCCCAGATATTTTGTACTGATCGGTTGTTCTGATATCTCGTACCAAATTTAAATAAATGGGAACTTGGGTTTTTTTTATGTGTAAAAATCACTACCTTTGTCGTTTGTACTTTAATTGTTTCATACCCAATCAAACAATATTTTATTAAGTTGTCAAGCTTGTTTTGAAGACCTTTTCTTTGTTTTAGAAAAAAATAACTAGTTCATCTGCCATAATTAAGCATGATTTAGGGTCTTTTCCATCGGTATATGGACTATCTTCTCCCCAATCGACTTTGAATATCATTTACGAAATATTAAATAGAGTTGGACTAAGAACATTTCCGTTGTAATACTCCTTGTATGCCCTTATTTCAATGTAGTTTAAGAAAAGTGCCGCATGCCAAACATTATCGAACGCTTTTTCAAGTCGATAAAGCAACCATAAAGGCGATCTCTTCTTCTTTTCATTATATCACAACAAGTTTCTAACACTATAGATGATCTGATGTTCTGTGTGTCCGTTGCCAAAACATGCTTGTTCTCACGCCAGTAATGATTTCTTCCAAAATGTTGTTATTCGGTGATTTATATATGGCAAAACAAATTACTGACGAGTATTAATTGTTATACCTCGATAATTTGAAGATTGAAGGGATCTCCGATTTAAGGAATGGGGGACATTTATTCCCTCTTCCCATGGCTTCTGGATATCTCCTGAAAACAATACTAAATACATTTTCTAATTATTCACCTGTATCGGGTAAACTGGTTTTGATATTTCATATCTTCCCAGCTTCTCCGGCCGCTTTTTTGTTACGCATATTTTTAAAGCTCTTGAAATTTCTTTAGATTAATATTGGAAATCAAGATCAGATAACTTAATCTGAAGAGAGTTTTTTTCCAATTTAGAATTTACTTTTAGTTTTCCTCGTCTCAACATTTTACCTCTGTACCAATAAGATTGTGTAAATGGTCCTACCACTTGGTACTATATACATATCGCTCCATGGTTATTGTCCGTTTTGAGAAGCTGCTTCAGGTAATGTTTTTAATGTTTTCCCACACATTGTTTGATCTTGTAAATATGCCTTCATTCAGACTCTAACTAAACTTTCTTATAAATCTTTTTCTTTCCTTTTCAACAAACGTTGTATATTTTCATTTGTGAAAGAACTTTTTCCTGTAATGTTTTATTTTGTGGAGTTCTGTCAGTGCATTGCTTAAAGTTTTCAGATCTCGTCTTTGAATATAGCATCTTGGTCACAAACCTTTTTTGGAGCGTTTTTCTGATTTCTTTTAGTTATAAGCTTATGGTCGTAAGGCCAATTTGCAGCATACTTAATGTATTTATAAGCTTTTCCAAAACAAGAGTGGCAAATCAACTGTGATTGGTTCATTCAAGAGATTTTTAATTTCTTGTAGCGGATTCCTAAGTTGCTTGGTTTTTGACAGCTGTACAGAAAGCATCAGCGGAATTATCATCCCAGTAAAATGTATGTATTCTTCCTTTTGACTAATATAAGTTGCTTATAAAATGTGCTCTTACTGAAATAACTCTTGTCGTTCGTTCCATTTTTCAATATAGGTAAATATAGTGGCATACTGATTGGACAATGAACTGAAAAAATGTTTTAGTATTCCATAACTTTCATTTCCACTATATTTTTGTGTTTCTTTGAACTTATCAAAAATAATCTCACACTAGTTCTTGGTGTATATGACACTGTATTTTCGTTCCAAAATCACCCAAGTCCTACCATTTCGAATAAGAAGGCTGTGTGTCCGTTACAAATGTTGATCTATCTCTTACCATTTTTGTGAACAACATGATCCATGAACATCTATTATATGTTTTTATAAGCGTTGGGGGGCAGGGACCGGGATAAAACAATCATGAATTTGAGTATAGTTTCCGGAGTTACTCTATCATTGTTCCATCCTACATAAAATCGCCACAAATAATAATGTGTGCCTTTCCGGCGAAAAAATGTTCTATAAATCATTTTGTAATTTATCCCATATCAAATCCGCGTTATTCTACATATGAATGAGTATAGGGCGGATATAGCAGCAACATAGATAAGTTCATCTCCCTGTTTGTCTACATTTGGTATAGACCATCCAAACTATATCTCATTACTTTGTGGTAAAAATTTGACTTGTCTCTTATTTCACATGTTTACAAATACTGGAAATCCCTCCTTGAAGACTTACACGCTTTCTTGTGTTGTTCACGACAATAGTGAACTCCAGGTGCAAAGTGTGGAAAATGTATATTCTTTGTGTCTTCATATGTTTAGATGAGTTGCTCCAGGAACACATTATCACATGCTTTGTTTTTTTGAATAAACTGCCAGTCTTTTGTATTTGTTTGTCTTTATACCATCACAGTTGATGTTTCCTTTAAAACCATTAGTATCACTACAGGATACTTAATTTTCCGTGCCCCATACTGTCTTATATATGTAATTAGTTGCTAAGTTACTACAGATTTATAAGTGGTACTTTTTCTCATCACGTTTAATTACATCAAAATTAATATCATTAATCGATCATTTAAGTGTCACTGATTACAATCTTAGCTGTTAATATTATTTAGTTACTTATTTTAACTGTATTTTTTCCAATTCTATTATTGTTCCGTTTCACTTTTGAGCTTATTGGGTGACAACTGCTATGTCATCTTCTTCATTAGCGACCTGTACCGCTGGTTTGGAAAGTCACTGTTGTTCATCGGCTGGTATTTTTGAAACTTCGGTGTGGAGTGTAGTCGCCACACATACATATCCCGTAATGTTGTAATTACGATCTTGCACAGTGCTTAGCACTCGACCCTGTACAGAATTCCTGATATATTGTGTAGCTCGTTCTTCTTGGTGCTCGCTAGTCAAATCTCATTGTTCCATTTGATCCAAGTTTGTAATTGAATGTGTTTGATATCTCCTTCGTTGCCCGTCCAGTTCTGTTGTCTCGTGTTCACGTATATCCCTTGAATAAATGAATGATATTCCGTGCCTTCTTTCATCCGACCATCTCTGTTGATAGTAAGTCTTCATTCTTTGTTTGATATCGGTTTTCCTCCGACAGGTCAATTTCTTCATCTTCACGTATTTTGTCCTTAGCATCTTCTCATACTCCAGTCATTTTCATAAGCTCGTCGCCACCGCAGTCTTCATTACCCTCGATATCTGTCTTCGCTATTTTGTCTCGTTTTGTTTAACGAAAGTTTTCTCCTTTGTAGATTTGGGTATTCAAAGGTTGCATTCCTGTGGTACCCCTATCAACATTCTTTCTCCATAGCCGTTCTTTCTTGCGAAACCAAAGGAAGATATCTTCCTTTGCTGTTTTCTTTCATTAAATTTTCTTCCATAGTATCTACCTCAGGAATGTTGTTTTCCATTGTTGTTTCCCATCCACATTTTTGATCTTTGCTTGTTTGCCCAGTTTCCCTTTGCATGAGTAATCTTCATTGCTTGTTCTTGTCTTCTTTCTCTTGAGTGTTCATCTCATAATTGTTTCGTTGCTGTGCATTTCTTTCAACTTTGGTCTCTGCTTTATGTCTTTTGTTGTTCTGTCGTCCTTCCTTCCGAACGCATTCTAAGTCATGTGGATGACTAGAACTGTGTTTTTATGGCAGAAAGTCTTTATCATTTTGCCGCAGTGTTTCTTCATGCACATGGATGCCTTTCTTCGTCTTGAGTTGAGTATGTTTGAGATTCAAGCAGTCACTTCTGCATTGTCGCCTGTCGTTGAGTACATGTTCATCTTCTCCTTTCTTTGCAGCTTCCCAAATCCTGTATTCAGGTTCTTCAAGTGATTTTTCATTGTTCCTTCGCCTGTAGAGGCTTTTCCTTATTTCTTTGCGATCACGCGACTTCTATTCTTCAATGTTTCTTTTAATGATGTTTTTTTCCCACAGAATATTGTCTAAGAAGTGGCGTCCAAGGCCAGCCGCATGATACTGCGTTCCTTTTCGGATTTGGGTGGAAGTTGTCTTTGAGATGAGATTGCGATAGAAGTGGTCGTGTCCAATTGTATGTGTTTTCTCAAAGCATGCAGTTTTCTGTACAGCAGAGCAATTGAATAGATCAAACCTTTTTTTTGCATGAATTCGTCGCATTTTTTCAAGACCTTACCCTCACAATATGGTAATAGGTTTTTACATTTGCACGCAGTCCCCTCACTGCACATGCTAGCTTGTTGCTTGCTGTTTGAGGTTCACCGGTCTTTAAGTCATTCACTCCGATGTGTACTAATACACTCTGGAGATTGGAAGTTGTTGTCGAATGTTATCTTGCCATTCTTCTGCTGTTCTGGTGCTGCTAACATGTCGACTAAATCCATATGAATGACCAAGTCTTTCGTGTCAAACTCCTCCGAAGAACAGAGTACCCATGTAAGATAGTTATCTGAATGAAGCAGAGTTGCCAGTTTTCTGTTTTTTGTTCACTTGGAAATATCAACTCTACCAGTGTGTTTGAGTCACTGCCGTTCTCAAGTCTCAACACCTGAGCTTTTCTGTCTGACCCACTACTGTCATCCCCACTGCCCTCAACCACATGAGTATTTTCTTTTCCTTCTGATTTTTCCATCTGCAAAATGTTTTTTTTTTTTTTTTTTTGCCATTATCGGGAAAGCAGGCTCTTGGATTTTAGATTTTCTGAGTCTTGTGAACAGTATTTTTTAAGTTCATTTGCAAGTGTTTTCGTTTGGATATTATTGAGCAATTTGGAATCCCAGAGCTCTGTGCTGTAGATTTCTGTAAGGATTTTCTGACTATCAAGTCTCCGTTTGTGTTTCTGTCTCCCTGACTGTTTGCTGTTAACATCAATGATCTGTTTCGACAAGCCCCTTTTTTGACATGTAGAAGTATCCATGGGGAGGAGGACTTTCCGCATCACTGTCTTTGATTTGACTTTGTTTTTGGTGTTTGAGCAGAGAATCTGTAGTTTTGAGGAGTTTGCGTTGGTAAGGATTGGCCTTTCAGGTGTTTTGTCTGCTCTCGACATCAAGTCTTCAGTTTGTGTTTCTGCATCTGTTGTTTGCCTGGCGATCTTCTTGTTGAGTAGGTCCATTTACGGTTTTTTCTCTTGTTTGGTAATTTTTGTCCAGTTTATCTATCCATCTGCAATTAGCTCAGTTTTTCAAGTGACCGAAATGTCCCCTATTAGCGAAGCCAAGCTGCCATTCTGCAATGCTAAATTTTTTTAAGTTTTGACGTCATATGTGTTTTGACACGTCAGAAGTTGTTCTATGGAATTAACGTCACAGTTTGTTTTCTTCTGGTTTTCTTTGTCTCTTTGTAGTCAATTTTCTCTGAATGCTTTCGTCTGATAAATTTCACAGCATGTTTTTGAGCATGAATTGTCGTTGTGTCATTGCAAAGGCACAACCTGGTACAGCGGGCAAATCCAGTGCAGGAAAAGTGTACTTTTTGCCACAGTCCCCGCGCATTTTAGTGTTCCTTCCGTTGACTTCGGACCGCAGAAAGCATGCTGAATTCTATCTTGTTGTTTGTGTCTTTCTTCTCGTTTCTTTTGTCTTGTCGTTTCTCTGTTCTAGCGCCTGGCTCATGAATGCCGGCTGCTTTCAAGCCGCGTGGCCTGCTCATTATGCGTGTCATAACCTTGTGGCAGCTGGGCGAAGCCAGTAACCGATTTGCTGGCATCGTTCCACGAATTGAAAATTCCAATTTTACGACCTTTACTTACTGCGTAAAATTTGTCGCCTTTTTTCTTTGAAGCCTTTGATGCCATCTGATGATCGTAAAACTTATCTACACCCACTAGAACCTTTGATAAATTATTAGCACAGTTGAGAGCGGCGTCCTGCCATTGCGTTGCAACCGGAAGTGTTGTGTGTGTGTGTGTGTGTGAGTATGTGTGTGCGTGCGTGCGTGCGTTCGTGCGTGTGTGTGTGTGTGTGTATGTGTGTGTGTGTGTGATTGTTTCTCTCACTTTAACTGGCCTATACAGTAGCTATGCCAGACGCTCCATCTACAGCTTCTTTAGTCATAGCTTTAGAATTAGATTTTTTCACCTCTCTCTCTCTCTCTCTCTCTCTCTCTCTCTCCTCCAACCTTTTTTCTCACTCTACCATACCCTATCATTGTTTATTATTATAATGCCTTTTCTTTCTTCCTGCTTTGTTTTTACACTGTGTTCTGGCTGGCCCTGTCCCCAGCTTCCCCGGCACCTCCAGCTACAGTACAGCTTTACGGCAACCGTTTTATGGCCAGAGCTGAAAGAGGAGGGTGTACCTCCCACTCCCGCCTACCTTGCCCGCTGTAGCTGTTGCAGTTAGCACGGAAGCAAGCACACGAAGTTGTCAGCAGGTTGCACGTTTTTTGTTTGTTTGTTTGTTTGGTTGGTTGGTTTTTTTTTTCCGAGCCCGGACGACAGTATTCACCACCTATCAGAAACATTTTAATGCGAATTATTCAAAGAACGTGAACACCGAAAGACCATTAGGTGAAAAGGAGGACTGAACCACTCTCTCGACACACAATGCGAGCGTTCTCTCCCTTTGCAGAGAGCACGAAAGAACGTGAACGCGGGCAGCACTTCCGTCCGGCGGAAGTACCAAAGAGAAGGGGAGGGAAAAATACCAGGGAGCGAGGAGCAGTCACTCGGTAGGAGTACCATGGCGATAAAACTGTTGATCCCGGATTACGGGATCCGTGGATCCCGTGATGGGAGGTCAGGGAAAGTGGGCAATGCTGCTGCCGAGGCTGTCCGCCTACTCCAGCCTGTCCCACGGGAGCCCATGAGTCTGTACTGTTCCTTCATTGCACCGTTCGATACCAAGTTCACACACGACCCCACACTGTAAATCTTTGATTGACTCAACAAAATACCCCGTTTCTTAAATACCTTGAATGATGATGAGAGGCTGAAACTGCTAAAAAGAAATATTCCTCAGAATCGAATAGCTAAGAGCAAAAAGTGATATGATCGGACTTTCAGAAATTACTGTGCGTGATTTTCATCATTCCAGAACCGCACTTTGTTGCGAGTTCAAAACTACCAAGAGTATGCCTACATTATTACAATTGATTAACTAGGAGATTTTGCAACTGATGTCATTATAGCAGGAACAAAAAATTATGTATGTATGGATGGATGTGATATGATATGATATCATGTAATCACATGGTGCGGTATGATATGACATAATAGGTAGATAGGATAGAGCAGAATGGGGTGGGTAGAGATAATCTTGAGGTTAGCTCAAAGCTGAGCACCGCACTTGTATCCCCGCTTGATTTTGCTTTCCCTCGCAGACGTTGCACGTAGAATCATCCAACGCTTCCAGTGGCCTTCCGGTTAACTGCTAACGTAAAAAAAAAAAAAAGCCTTCATGCAACACACACACACACACACACACACACACACACACACACACACCCCGCACGATTCTTGTTAAGACCTTTACTTTTTAAAAAAAAACTTATTCTCTAACGAAGTACACCTATCTTGCACCCTGGGAGAATTTCCCTCAACAGCAGCCATATTACACACAGCTTTTTGTCATAGCCTCGAGCGTGAGAGGAGGATTATGTTTGTTCGCTTTGCTGCCTTTGTTCATGGGTTGGTTCATTCCTACCTTCTTTTGTTTTCTGGCTTGCTGTCCCGTAAACTCCTCAATCTACAGCTTCACATGCCTAAGGTCAGAGAAGATTTCCCCTCGTCGGATTCTTTCTTTGGTATTCTTTCTTTCTTTCTTCCTTCCTTCCTCTCTGTCAATCTTTCCCTCTATCATTCATTCATTCTTTCTTTCTTTCTTTCTTTCCTTCTTTCTTTCTCTCTTTCTGTCAACTGCAGCTTCAGAGTGAGACTAGAATCAGCCGTATTTTTTGTTCTTCTAATCACTTTGTCGATTTACTTATCTTAGGGGACCCGTAGTCACGTGGTTTGGGCGTTTGTCTAGGGAGCTGACGGTCATGAGGTCGAACCATTCGTGGGGGAAGTGGGGGGGGGGGGGGGGGGTGATTTCTTCGGCTTGAAAACCTTCTCTGTCCATCTGGCAGTAAATGGGTCCGTGATTCAGATCTGGACAGTTCCGAATTCTAGCATAGTGTGCATCAGACACTGAACGTCTGACAGTCTACTGCCCCTACGGTAGATAGGGTATAGGATCTGTACCATTTATCTTTTTCATGTTATCTATCTGTCTGTCTGATTATCTGTCTGTCTATCTATCTATCTATCTGTCCATCTGTCTGATTGTCTGTCTGTCTGTCTATTTATCTGTCTATCTATCTATCTATCTATCTATCTATCTATCTATCTATCTGTCCATCTGTCTGATTGTCTGTCTCCTATTTATCTGTCTATCTATCTATCTATCTATCTATCTATTATCTATCTATCTATCTATCTATCTATCAGTCAGTCATTTTGTCTCTCCGCGAGTCTATCCATTCATATCTCTCTCTCTCTTTTCCCCCTCTCTCTCTCTCTCTCTCTTCTCTCTCTCTCTCTCTCTATATATATATATATATATATATATATATTATATATATATATATATATATTTGTCTGTCTCTCCGTTACTGTCCGTTTATCCATCTATCCTTCCATCCATCCATCTATCTATCTATCTATCTATCTATCTATCTATCGGTCTGTATGTCTGTCAGTTTGCCTGCTTGTCTACCTATCTATTTATCTTGTCTATCTCTCTGTTACGTATTGGTCTGTCTCCCAGTGTGTCTGTCGCATTAGCCGTTTACACGACCACTTTGTTCAACTGTTTGATCATCCGTCTGTGCTCTCTCTCTCTCTCTCTCTCTCTCTCTCTCTCTCCTCTCTCTCTCTCTCTCTCTCTCTCTCTCTCTCTCTCTCTCTCTCCTGTTACTTTTGTTATTTTGTTTTCACCAGTTGAGTCTTTTTTCAACTCCTTCTTACTCTCTTTTCTTTTTTTAATTTCTGAAATTCTGCGTTCCCCATTTTATGTCTTATTTTCCTCATTTCATTTTTTTTTTGTTTTATTTTCTTGTCTTCTGTGCGTTTATTCTTTCCTTTTGAATTTCTTCCCTAACTTTTGTGGGTTTTTTTCCTTTTTGAACTCTTGTCTTTTCTATTTTCTTTTCTTCTCAGCATTTTATTCTAGCTGTCCTTTTCTCAATTGCTCTGGCGGGAGAAGATTAAAACGATTTCGTCAGTGTGGGTTTGTGTGATATTTTTGGGGTTTGTTTTGTTTTGCTTTGTTTGAGGTCTATGTCTGTTGACGTAAATGTGTGTGTGTGTGTGTGTGTGTGTGTGTGTGTGTGTGTGTGTGTGTGTGTGTGTGTGTAAGTGCGTAGTTTGTGTGCGTGTATGTGTTGTGTGTAAGTGCGTGCGTGCGTGCGCGCGCGCCCGCGTGTGTGTGTATAAGTGCGTAGTTTGTGTGTGTGTGTGTGTGGTGTGTGTGTGTGTGTGTGTGTGTGTGTGTGTGTGTGTGTGTGTGTGAATGTACGTGCGCGCATAGTGTGTGTGTGTGTGTGTGTGTGTGTGTGTGAGCGAGCGCGTGTGTGTGTGTGTATGTGTGTGTGTTTGTACAGTCGATGAAGTGGATAGGGGAGGAGGTGGAGAAGCTGGCTAGTTTGGAAAAGGGGGTGGTGGTTTGAGATCTAGATATGCAGATTTAATGAGAAGAACGGGGAAGAAATCTTTCAGTGACATGTCGTGAGGACAGTTAAGCTGCGCAGGGAATTTTTTTTTGGGGAGAACATACTGAACTGACTCTTGGTTTTTTGTGTTTCCAGCCAAAACATACATACCAGACTGAATCCAATCATT
>CM031595.1:105917028-105922028 GCA_018398815.1 Conus ventricosus | reverse complement strand
GGTAGCGATTGACCTGGCGCAGTCCTGGCTGCTGCTCTTCTTCAACATCCCCACCCAGATGAAGGGTCACTGGGTCTTCGGAGTGCCCGCCTGTCTCAGCCAGGGTTCCTCAGCAGGGTTCTCAAAGGGGTTCCCACCCGGCTCTGGTGATTCTGGCTACACAACGGTGAGTGAGGGTGAGGAACTGGAGAAGAGGGTAGAAGAGGGTTGGGGACGGGTGGGGGCTGGGGCGGGGGGGGGGGGGGGGGCGGTTGGAGGGTGGAGGAGATTAAGTGGTGAGAGGGATGAGTGGGCCGTGGGATTAGAAGTGGAGTGGGGATGTTTTGTGGAGAAAGGATTTTTGTTGTTGTCGTTCTTTTGTTTCAGTCGTTCTTTCCTTTGCATTAAGGGTTCCCCTCCCCCCCCCCCCCCCCCCCCCCCCCCCCCAAGATACAGTCAAGAAAAACACACACACACAACACACACACACAACACCACACACAACACACACACACACGCGCGCGCGCGGCCCCGCTCGCAGGCCGCAACACACCACACACACCACACAAAACACCAAAACACACACACACCACACACCCACACTCGCACACCCAAAACCACACACACCACACCAACCACACACACACACACACAACACGCACACACACGCTCACACAGATTGAACATACGCTCTTTACACGCGCACACTCAACACAGACACCCACAAAATCGCTCACACACACACACCACACCACAACAAACACCAAGCTGCACACAATACAACGCATTATCGCACGCTCGCTCACTCACACACCACTCACTCCTCCCCTCTCTCTCTCGAACATTACAAAGGGCAGTCACTGCACTGCACAACTCCCCTTTAACGAATATTTAAAAGGAGGGTGGACAGGATGGAAACAACAAGGGGGAAACAGCGAGGGGGGGGGTGGGGGGGGGGGAAGGGAGGCGAGGGGTAGAAGGGGGAAGGGGAAGGGGGGGTCCTGTTTTTCCCCAAACATTCCTTCCACTTCAGGGGCAGGCAGAACTCATAACAAAGTCCATTTCTAACGGACGTTTTTCTCTCTCCACCTTCCATACGTACGGCGACAAGGCCGTACCCGGTGCCACCATCGTATGTGGGAAAAGTAATTTCTGTTGATAGGCTCTCGGCTTCAGTTTAAGGTCCCTCTACCCTGACGATAATACAACAACACCAGTAATAATAGCAGCAGAAGCAGCAGCAGCAGCAGCAGAACCAGCAGCATCAGCTGCAGCAAAAGAAGCAGTAGCAGTAGTTGCAGAGGCTGAATGCATCAGTAGTAGTAGGAGTAGTAGTAGTAGTAGTAGTAGTAGCATCAGCATCCGCCGTAGCAGCAACAGAAGTAGGCGCAGTAACAGTGCAGTGTAGTGATGGTGGTGGTAGTGGTGGTAGGAGTTGTTGTAGTAGTAGCAGTAGTAGCAGTAGTTGTTGTTGTTGTTGTCGTAGTAGTAGTAGTAGAACTAGTGGTGTGGTGGTGGTGGTTGTGGTGGCGGCGGCTGCAGCAGCAGCAGCAATGGTAGAAGTAGTAGTAGTAGTCGTAGTCGTAGTAGTAGCAGCAGCAGCAGCAGCAGCAGTAGCAGTAGCAGCAGTAGTAGAAGTAGTAGTAGTAGCGGCAGCAGCAGCAGCAGCAGCAGTAGTAGTAGTGATAGCAGTAGTAATAGTAGTAGTAGTAGTGGTAGTTTTCCAAGACTGTGCATTTATACAAAATAGTGCAGCCAAGTCACATCTGTACGACGAACTGGAAGAAATCTGAAGAAATACACATAAAAGAAAACCAAAAGGAAAAGGCACGCGTGAGCATGCAGGCCTCAACAATGACATAGGAAAAACCTGCAGGAAGGTGGTCGGGGATGGGAGGGTGGCGATGGGTGAAAGGTTAAAGGACTCATGAAGTCGTAGTAGAAGTAGCAAAAACAGTAGCAGCATGTTATAATGGTAGTAGCGGCAGTATAGTACTAATCATAATATCAGAGACCACAGCTATGGTATTTTAACCACATCATCCTAATTACTATGGATCATCACAATCTTTACGTTTTTGCTTTTATCCTAACTCTACTTTGGTGGTGAACTTGCACCTCTCGCACACATGCAACCACTTACACACACACTCCACCCCCCCCCCCCCCCCCCCCCACACACACACACACACACACACACGCACGCGCGCGCGCGCGCGCGCACGCACGCACGCACACACACACACACGCACACATACACACCTACACCCATACTTACCCCCCCCCCCCACACACACACACACACGCACACGCTCCTTTATTTTTTCATTCTCATCTGTTGTAGAACAGTCTATCGGCCATCCGCGCACACTCGCACCCGTTATTCGGCTGGAAAACCCTCTCCATCCACCTAGCAGTAAATGGGTTCCCGATTTAATTAAGAGGATTTAAATGCTGCGGAAGAAGAGGGATGGGCTCCGGCTTCTATTATGCCGTGCCCAGAATAAAAACTAGCTGTCTAATCTGCAGTAAGTTTATCGATACGGATTTTTCTTGCGTTTTGAAACACTGTCATACTTTTCATTCATGATTTCTAGTCATTGTAATATAAAATCGAGCAGAATAACAGAGGAGCTGAGCTCCAATTAATTCTATCCGTCTTCAGGATATCAACAGTTCAATGATTGCATTAGTAGCTATTGTAGATAATCATGTACATATGCTCTCAGTTTTTAGTTGTACAGTGGAACTATTTTCCTACGTGGTAACAGCCTTGAAGAAGAAGAAAAATGTAGTTCGGCTGGGCGGTTAATGTACTGAAACGGAAAGTGCTGACAATGATGAAGGAATCTGTTCGCGTTAGCTTTGGTGAAGTTGTTGCCATGTACAGTTTATTTATTTCCAGTTATTTTGGTATCGTTGCAATTGCGAATTCACGTTGTATCTAATTTCATGGTTAAAGATGTAGTGGTCTCGTTGCTGTTTCCTTTTGTGTCATCATTGCAGTGCTATTTACACGGTCTTGTTTATTCTATCCTTAAATGTCTATTTGTTGTTTGGCTATGAATCGAGTCGTAGTTCCAGAGTGATTTACTCGGTTTGTTTTGTTCCCGTCATTTTGTGGTATAGTGATAATTTCACATCATATTTCATATTGTTAGCTTGAATTATACCATTGCACTGTGATTTATGTATTTGGGCTTTATTCCATCATAACAGACGTAATGGTTTGAATGCTCTTATTTTGTTTTCTTTTTATTAACCTTTGCAATATCATGTACAGAACACATTGCATTTAATCATTAAAAGATGTTGTTGTCCAACTGCTCTTGTTTTCTGCTGTCGCTGCAGTGTGATGTGTATAGTGTATGTGATTAAGTCATTGTCACACTGTCACTTTTGCACACACGCATTCATGACAGCATTTACTCCATACGCACACGCAATCTTTCCAATCAACCAAAAGGCGCACTACCGAATGTTTTTTCTTCTCCCCCTCTCCTTCGGGGAAAAACACTTTACTAAATCACATCAAACAATTTATAAACAGATTTTATACATGTATCTCTCTTTACACTGAGAGATAAACTAATTCATTCAAGATTCTATAAAGTCATGGCCTTCACATTACATTAGCCCAAGATCCAGACCAGGAGAATAAATAACTCCTGTAATCATTGATGCCATGCCTGCATCAGATACAAGACTCTCTCCATACTGTCATGATTCCTTGTCTCTCTCAGACATCGTATCGCCCCCTTGAATTCTCCCGTCACTGGAGATATGAGATCCGACTCCTCTCCCTTGAATTCTCCTGTCACTGGAGAGATGATGAGTTCCAACTCCTCTCCCTGGAGTCTTTAATTGCTGGGCTGAACTACCGGTGTGTTCCCCACACCATGGCCATCTTTAACCACCTCACGGGGTGAAAAGTGAAGGGTGAAGGGTGAAGGGCGAAGGGCTGAAACACGAATAAGGTTCGTGTAAGTAACCTGCTTCCCAATTTAACATGAATTCTTTCTTTCTCTTTTCTTTAGGTTTTCCCCTGTAGCTTTCCCCAACTATCTATGGCTCACCTGGTAATGACTGGTCAGCAGTGAGGACCAGCGTCCTGACAGGTTCGAGTCTCTAGGCCATCTGCTGGGCAAAAACTGATTCTTTCCTCCCTCCTCCTAGTGAGTGTATACTCAGTGTTCAAAACACATGACCAGCACCTTACCAGCCCTTATTAAACTATCTCTCAGTGGTCACTTTCACCCAATGACCACGTTTGTTTATTTAATGAGTCATTCTCACAATTATTTAGGGACGCCCGCTACACTGGTCAAGCCACATGAATATTCTTCCTTTTTAGTTGTGGCATGGGGAAATGATTCATATCACTAAACTACATGTGATGGAGCGTCACATGCCTTGATGTGAGGCTACGTCACATGACAGTCATTAAAGATGTTGTGGTCTTATAGCTCTCGTCTTTGACTATCCTTGCAGTGTGATGTGTATAGTGTATGTGATTAAGCCATTAAATATGTTGTGGTCTTATCGCTCTCGTCTTTGACTATCCTTGCAGTGTGATTTTATTTTGTACATTTCATTCCATCATGAAGAATGTTGTGATTTGATATTTGTTGAATCTTGATTTTGGAAACACTTGCACACATTCTATATATGTAACAAAAACAATTTTCCCACGTCGTTGGTAGTTGTTCTGTTTGATGCGGGTCACCTATCTATAAAAACTGCAGACCTGTCAGTGTTTAAACTGATGAAAATCTAAGTAATGACACGCTACCTGGTATTACTAAATGAGATGGTCCATGTCTTAGAACTGTGCGCAATCGGACACTGAATGCGTCAGATGCAGTTTTCCTTTGATGTAAGGTGAATCTGATATGTCATCTTCTCATTTGCTCATATTGTTTTGACTTCTTTATTTAATCTTATCTTACAATAGTTTTGCTGACTTTTACGTTTACCAGAAAAAAAATGTTATAAGTAATCCGTGGACATTTATACACAGT
>CM031595.1:105904528-105909528 GCA_018398815.1 Conus ventricosus | reverse complement strand
TCTCTCTCTGTCTCTCTCTGTCTCTCTCTCTGTCTCTCTCTGTCTCTCTCTCTGCTGTCTTCTCTCTGTTCTCTCTCTCTCTGTCTCTCTCTCTCTTGTCTCTCTCGTCATCTGTCTCTCTCTCTTGTCTGTCTCTCTCTCTGTCTCTCTCTCTCTGTCTCTCTCTCTCTGTCTCTCTCTCTCTGTCTCTCTCTCTGTCTCTTCTCTGTCTCTCTCTTGTCTCTCTCTCTTCTCTCTCTTTTGTCTTTTCTCTCGCTCTCTCTTTTGTCTCCTTTTTTTCTCTCTCCTGTCTCTCTCTCTTCTCTCTGTCTTCTTTTTTTGTTCTTTTCCTCTTTTCCTCTCTCTCTCTCTGTTTTCCTCCTCTTCTCTGTCTCTCTCTCTCTTTTCTTTCTCCTCTCTCTCCTTTCTCTTTCTCTCTCTCTACTCTCTCCTCTCTCTCTCTCTCTCTCTCTCTCTCTCTCTCTCTCTCATCTAAAGATTAAGTTGTCCCCGGACCGATGACCGTACGGAGTCACAGTGGCGGGGAGGAAGCGTAGATGTTCTGCTGTGACGGCGAATAATGTCGGGAGGTTTAGTGATTTCCTTCATATTGAAGTGCTTTGAATCCCCATATGGCTGGCTGGTGCGTACCCATGTGCGACCATCTTCCAGTTTGACCAAGTCACCATGTCCATCTCAACGCTGCTTGACATGGATCCACATGATGTAGTGAAATCAGTTCCAACAGACCTGGTCCTGCTGGCTGATGCCTCGGCTGACGTGGAGTCTTCGGCCAACGGCCAACTTTACAGGATGGCTGTGGGTCATTCAGACTTGGTTCTGGTCCGCGCGCGTACTTCCGTTGACACCCCACTCTTCAGGAAAGCGGGAGGGGGGTTCGTCTTTTCTCTTTTTCCTACTGTCAGTGCTTCCTGCCGATTCAAAGGGTGTCCAATTGAGGCTCGTCTTTTCCCCTTCCATAGATATCACGGTAGAGGTTGGTTTGTATTGCGCCCAGCCTTACGTTCGTGGCCTTTTTGTTGGCCAAATTCATGCACGAATTTTTCTGCCTCTGTTATGTCCATAGCGGTTTAGTGTGCCACTGTACCCACGACAGTGTCGTGAAGAACTTGCATGTGGTCCACTTAGACGTGCCACTTGTCGTCAGTGTTTTTTTCGAAGCTTCCCACGCTAAACTCGCATGAGCTTGCACAGTTCGGTCGACTGCCTTTCCAGTTCTTCGAGTTCTGTTTGCTGAACTGTTTTTGCACTATCTGTGTGCCGGACTCAGTCGTCGCCTGGTGTTGGTGCGGCTAAGTGGAGTGAACTGAATCGGATTTCATTTAAGACTCAGCTGCAGTTTGAGGCTGCAAAAGGGGCATTTCTTTTGCGCCGATCTGCGAGCAGTCTATGCCATCTTTCTGTGTCCTTTTTCATCTTGGCTGGGGAGTGAGACACCCGACCTTCTCCGTCCATTCCATTTTCTACGACCGAAGCATAGTTTCCCAGCCCGTTTGACTTTACTCTCCAGTGTTGCAGCGTGGGTGCGAGGGCTCCTTTCTGTCATGGTTGGCCGAAGCGCTAGGGACAAGACCCTCATAATACAGCTATGAGGAAGGGCCTAAATGGTCAAAACATGTCTGCAATCCATGTTAAATGGCCTCAATCGGTGACATGTCCCATGGGCCGGAACCGATCTCCCTGCAGGGTTCAGATATTCTGGCGTCATTTAGTGCTCTATTTTTCTGCTAACTGGAGCACCTCAATCAAGTTTATGGGCAGAGGGGTGGGAGGCAGTTGAATGGAGGGGGACTGGAGGTGGGCGGTGGTGTGTGTCAGTGTGTGTTCGCGCGCGCGCGTGTGCGTGTGTGTGTGTGTGTGTGTGTGTGTGTGTGTGTGCGTGTGTGCGTGTGTGCGTGTGTGCGCGTGTGCGCGCGTGCGCGCGTGCGCGCGTGCGTGTGTGCGTGCGTGCGTGCGTGCGTGTGTGCGTGTGTGTGTGTGTGTGTGTGTGTGTGTGTGTGAGAAACTGCTGGGCCTGTGGATTAACCGACTCTCTCTCTCAAGACATGAGTGAACTATGAGAAAGAGAGAGAGAGAGAGAGAGAGGAGAGAGAGAGAGATTCAGGTGATTTATACTTTTAAGGCCATAGCCCCATGTGAAGAAGCGATAACAACATTACAAGAAAATTATTTACAAAGGCGGCAGTATCTCACGAGTCTACAAATGCAGCATACATGAACGAAAAGTGTTTATAACAAAGTTGTTTCCAAGACAAGCAATGATCGTGTTACCAATCCAGAGATCTGACACAATCAGTCGTGTTCTCTCTCTCTCTCTCTCTCTCTCTCTCTCTCTCTCTCTCTCTCTCTCTCTCTCTCTCTCTCTCTCTCTCTCTTCTCTCTCTCTCTCTCTCTCTCTCTCTCTCAAAGCATAGTAGTTTACGCATAAAGTTACATTTTTCATAATGAAATGGAAATTCTCGTTTCCCACTGGGCATTTCATCCCCTAAAACATATAGCGGTAAACGTGATCTTTTTTTCTCTCCTACCACATTATGCAATTATCACTTAATCATTCTCATTATTGTTATCGTTATCATTATTACCATTCTTATCATTATCACCATTATCAACGCATTATAGTAATCTTACCATAACTAACGTTCCAAGATCGCAGGTCGTAAGGGTACCGTGACGGACACTTGGCGACAGTCAGGGATCTCTTCAAGTCTTAGAGCTGGTTTGCCCACAAGCATAAAGGTGCAACCAACGGACGTATATGCAGTAGCCACTGGCCTACCTGGTTATAGGTAAAGGAGGAATATCAGAAAAATTACATGTAATTTTCTGACAGCATATAGGCATTCGTGGTCTATTGCAATCTGGCCTCACACCCTCTAACTCGAATTTGACGAGCGACTGTCCCTTCACAACGAACTTGTACTTGCTTTGATTCTGCGTTTAGAACATAGTTTATTTCGATACCTCAAAGGCAGTCAAAGATCTAGCCAGTTGAGTATCGGTCACTTTTATGTTGATCACTTTGGGTCCAACTTCACTGAGACAAAGGAAGATGAAGCTGAACAGCTGCAATTAGTGGCAACCAGAATGATTACAGATGGAGTAATTGAGAGACGGTCAGAGTTACCAATTATGGGGAATTTAAAAGGACAAGATACCAAAAGTTGTACGAGGAATCCATTCTTTGACCAATGACAGAAAGACAAAGAAGGCGTAAGTTAATTCACTTCAGCAAAACAATAAAACAGTAGAGTACACATTATTTACATCATTTAATTTCAGTCCTAATATAAAATAAAAAAATTAAATAAAAAAAAATCCGTATTCGGACATCAGACCTTACGACAGGGATCTACTGCGCTGTACAACAGAACTTGGGGGTCTGGAACAGATCGGTTGGTACAGCGCCGTACATGTGCTTCTGGTCATCGCGAGGTTCGGGTTTAATTTCCCGCCGGGCCGTCTTGGAACAGGTAGCGTTTTCCCCCAGAGCAACGATTATGACGTCATTTCCCGAAAGGTCCTCGAATGAGAAAATATACCGGTTCCGTGTGTGAATGCACAGCATGACATCTTGTACACATGTAAAACCCGATTACCGTGTTCCGGACGAGTACGCCAGTTTAGCGGATGGTGTCTACAACACGTATACGCATGGCATGCATCCTCCTTGAAAAATCTGAAGAATGCTTGAAAAATTTGAGTGACCGATCTCCGACTTAGTGACACGGGAAACGACGAATAGACCGCTAGCAGGTAGCTTTTCACTCGGTTTACCCAGGTAGTTGTGTAAACGGGAACGTGGATTGTAAAGCGCTTAGAGCCTGGTCCATGACCCAGGATAGACGCTATTTTACATACGGTCAAACAACAAGAACAACAACAACAGCAGCAACAATAATAACAATAATGATAATGATAATAAAAGCAACAACAGTGATAACGATGAAAACAATATGAATGTTCATACAAAGCCCAACGGCAATCTGAAACAATCTGCTTGTCCAAATTTAAACGTCGTGACTCACTCTGTATTTTCCTCACCTCAAGATACAGTTGTACCGATACGCTTTTGCACCGGGGATAAATGTGATCAGTTTCATCGATGCAGAGTTCGCCTTTTCCCCAATCAATGTCTTTTCTGACCCCCATTTGCCATTCAGTGCGGCTTGTGCTTGTGGTGTAAACAGATAAGCAATTCAACACTATTTGTTACATTTCCAAAACTACACCAATGATAAAACGCGAGAGTTCTTACTCTTCCTATTAATTTCAGTGACGTAGGCACTTTTCTCTGCAGGAATCAAGCCCCGATATTGAATTTTTTAAAAAAAAAGCTTATTTTGTAAACAGAGCTCCAGGTTATCAATCAAAAGGCTTTTGAATCTGGAAACTCAGCGCTACGTCATATCACGTTTACAGCCTCTAGCAGAACAGTAACTGGCGATGGAAAGAGGAAACGAAAAGACGTAACATCTGTGTAACATATTTCAACACTGCTTGCCACACCGCGCTCTGGTACCACTCCGGCTTGGTAGATGAAAATCAAGTGTAGCTGTCTGAAGAGCTCAAGGTGTAACGTACAGCACGTGAGGTAAACTTGAAAAAGGCGAGGGTTGTGGAGGGGTAATCTTTCTCTCTCTCTCTCTCTCTCTCTCTCTCTCTCTCTCTCTCTCTCTCTCTCTCTCTCTCTCCTCCCCTGGTACGTCACACACACACACAAACACAAAACACACACACACACCACACACACACACACACACACCGCCATTTCCTTCCCTCTTTGTTGTTGCTGTTGCCGTGCACCTTCGATGTTGCGTTTTTTAAAAGTGTCTGCATCAATTTACTTTCAACAGTCTTTTTTGTTGTTGTTCTTTTGTGTCGGTTGAATTTGTAATGTATATTATCGTTATGTTTTTCCCCCCACTAATCGTTCGTCACTGTGTCTAGAATGAGCGTACAATGTGATGAGTTGTTTAGAGCTGTACACATCATGAAGT
>CM031595.1:105871967-105874467 GCA_018398815.1 Conus ventricosus | reverse complement strand
TTCTGCTACCTGTTGATATATGGCAGTATTTGCGCAGGTAGCGAGGAAAACTGGCTTATGCACTGGTTGCAACGTTTTTTCTTTTCTATCAGTGATTGAGAGTTGGTTGTCCTACAGTGCGTCAATAATAGTCAACAATGACGGCTGACCTCCAAATCGAAGATTGGAGACACTGACAGGACATTTTTGACGACAATGTCTTCACTAGCAAGCTAGAAACTGCTTCCCCAATCCATGCTAAACAGTGTAGGTATGGAACAGATGGCAGCTAATATCATGAACTAAAGTGACATCCATGCTTAATATGTCAGAAAGAAGAAAAGAGCCAAAGAATGGAACACGCCACGCCATCTTCCAGACTTCATCGACGTCACCTCCTGAAGTACGTGTCCGTACTAGCAGTAGTTATGTGCAGGAGTTTGTGAGAGGGAACACTTACACCAGTAATACATACAGATTGATTTACAGCCTTGTCGTAAGGATCCGTTGACAGGCAATGTAACAAGAGAGAGAGAGAGAGAGAGAGAGGAGAGAGAGAGAGAGAGAGAGAGAGAGAGAGAGAGGAGAGAGAGAGAGAGAGAGAGAGAGATTTACAGCAGCACTGCAAAGTGCTACAGACACACTTGTCTGCACAAGGTTTCTGAATAAAAGACTGCCATAAAGAGGGAGTGATATATCTATCGATGCTAGTTCAGCTTACCTTCCGTGAAATGAGAGAGAGAGAGAGAGAGAGAGAGAGAGAGAGAGAGAGAGAGAGAGAGAGAGGGAGAGGGGAGAGACAGAGACAGAGACACAGAGAGAGAGAGGAGGAGGAGACGGCCTCAACCTGTGCGTATTTAGAAAGGGGGCAGTGGTGGCACTTCATTTGTTTCTTTCGATTTGACAGAAACTATTGCTCTTGCTCAAAAATGTAGCGGCCTGCTATCACACGGTCTGGAAGTATTCCAGAAACAGTTCAGCCCCCCCCCCCCCCCCCCCTACAGGTGTGCTTCCGACTTTCTGTTGTTTTAGTTTGTATCATGTTTTTCTTCATTTGTTTTATGTTCTCAAATTTCCAGCAGCTTATGATGTGTTACCAACAAAATCTTTAGATCAGTTACTGAAACCGAGAATGCTAAAAGTGTTTTTTTTTCTTTTTGTTTTTATTTTTTTGTTTTATCGTTTTTTGTTCCAGTCTGCAAATTCAGGGCATTAGTATGCTGCCATGATACTGGATCGTTTAAAAGAATACACTGTTTAAAAAAATACACACGTTTCTATTGTTTGAAACGGCTACAGTTCATGTTTTTAAAGTCCCAGAACATACGTTGTAATACAAAAAAATAATAAAATAAATTTAAAGAACTATGTAAGCCTTTGACTGGCGCTATAGACTGGACTTTGGTGATGAATCAATGCTTAACTATATTTGAAAAGTTCACTGTCTTGTTACCAAAAAACGTAAACGGAGGTCAGGAGTTGAATATTACTAAGCCAGTGAAAATTTCATGAGGTTTTTTTTTAAGAGCACACGATAATATGAATATGATCAACCAATGGAGCGGACTTTTCTTTAACCCCTTGATGACCTTTCAGGGATAGAAAACCCTCCTAAGGGGACAGGACGTGTAAGGTGTCAGGATGGGACAGTAACGTGGAGATAAGGTGGAGGACGTGTGTGTGTACGTCTGTGTGTGTGTGTGTGTGTGTGTGTGTGTGTGTGTGTGTGTGTGTGTACGTGCGTGTGTGTGTGTGTGTGTGTACGTGTGCGTGTGTGTGTACGTACGTGTGTGTGTGTGTGTGTGTGTGTGTGTGTGTGTGTGTGTGTGTGTGTGTGTGTGTGTGTGTACGTACGTGTGTGTGTGTGTGTGTGTGTGTGTGTGTGTGTGTGTGTGTGTGTGTGTGTGTGTGTGTACGTGTGTGTGTGTGTGTGTGTGTACGTGTGTGTGTGTGTGTACGTACGTGTGTGTGTGTGTGTGTGTGTGTGTGTGTGTGTGTGTGTGTGTGTTTTCTTTAGTTTAACGTCTATTCACTATAAGTGTTATTAGACGGGGAAAAAAACAACAAAAAACAACAACAAAACAAAAACAAAAAACAAACAAAAAAACCCAACATATGATTATGTGTGTACGTGTACGTGTACGTGTGTGTGTGTGTGTGTGTGTGTGTGTGTGTGTGTGTGTGTGTGTGTGTGTGTGTGTGTGCCTGTGTGTGTAAGGGGGGGGGGGGGGGAGGAGGGTGCAAGAGAGAGAGAGAGAGGACTGTGTTAGGGACAAGAGGGGAAGGTTGGGATGGATGGTAAGTGTCACGGACGGACAGCCCTCCATCCTGTTTTTAATGTAGTTTGTCAGTTTATTATCATTTTTTATGTGTGTGTAAAGAGGGATGGGCAGCTGTGTGCTGTCAACTTTTCAGGGAGAAAAGTCTACCGTCCGTGCGGTTTGCGTGCATCCTTTTGCACCCCATGACATTGCTTTTGTAGAACCCCTATAGTTGTGAAAACCGTGAGAGCCTTTCATTA
>CM031595.1:105833754-105853754 GCA_018398815.1 Conus ventricosus | reverse complement strand
AGATTTACCCCAATAGTTCGCATTCCTATTCCCTGAACACCCCCCACACCCAGGTAGTGACAAGACACAGTCCCAGCATTCCACAGGGATCTGTCGATATCAGATTGTCGCGAGACAACCCACCAGAGGAGATATTGCTCGGCAGTATCAGTAATGTTATCCGTAATGTTATTGTTATTATAACAGATATGTATCAGTGTAAACATCACCATCCTTTTCTATTGTCAGCATCAATATTGTTAGAAGTATTATTATTATTATTATTATTATCATTGTCATTACCTATCACTCTCGTCATTTATCACATTCCAGAGAGAGTTTTATGACGTCCATCTAATTCCCCCCCCCCCCCCCCCCCCCCCCCCCCCCCCCCCCCCCCCCCCCCCCCCCCCCCGCGAAAACAAACAACACACAAACAAAAGAAACCCCACTAAAACTGAAAACTTCGTTTGTTTCAAAAGGCAAGATGTCTGTCAGATGATGTGCTTACGTCCGGAAACTGGCTTAAGTACACAGATTCAGGAATACGCTAGTATGCACGTAACACGAGTCTGTAATTCATCCATTGCATTCCACAGTTCATGAATTTGTCCTAGAATACACCGCCCTTAAACAGGAAACACAGCAACAAAATGGTCATCCACAAATGCAGTGCGGTCACCCCCAAAAATATGGCATCCTAAACATGGGCGTTCAAGACGTCCATCTGAAATAAAGCTCACTCGAAGGACAAGACAGGTGTTTCGAGCCATAAACTGCAGATGAATGATATTTGATGTCAGCACTGGCATTCAATGTCTACATTTTCCCCATTCCTTTGAAGGAAACACACTGTAGTTCACTATTTTATGTGAGGATCAACGTTTACTCTTTTAAGAAAGATTAGGAGCTTTATAGGTTGTCTTCGACTGTTAAAGGGTTTGCTTTATAGTTGTGGATGTTTTTCAGTGCCACACTATGTAGAAATATTCCTCCTAAAGGATGTGCTGAGAGGGCTTGTAAGGTTGGTCAGACCATGAGTACTCTCTTCTTCTTCTTCTTCTTTTTTGTCTCTCTCTTCCACACTCTCTCTCACTTTCTCTCTTCCACTCTCTTTCTCTTAAATAGTTCACCACAAAACTCCCAAATATATCAGTGTCTCTGCACGGATATCAGTCAGCTATAATGTGAAGAAAAAAGTCAGAACTGAAATGATTTCCTCTTTTCCAGCTTGGCTTTGTCTTTGCATCAGTTGTTGCATCTGCTATGGAAGTGCTGCACAGCGTCCTTTTCACACTGTGTTGTTGATCACAGCGTCTCCGTATTTTGTATGAAGCAAACTGTGCGCAGCATAACAAGCGTGATAGTGTATGTAGAACAGTGAACTCCAAACTCACCTTGACAGCCTGGGTGGATTTAACATAAACACGCCGCTATGTGTGTGGTGATGGTGATGAGAACGCCACACGTGTATTATATCCATTATATATGTGTGGCTGTTCAGGCGTCTTTGAGCATATTTGCATGATGATGGCTTTTGCCGCATGGTACTGAAAAAGCATTTATGTGGACATATGGTGTTCCCAGATGGCGATCATACATTGAAAACAAAACAAAGTGAAACAAAAGAAAAAGGCGAAAGATTTAGATATGCACATATAGGCTACATCTGTCTCTGTCTCTGCTTTGTACCCATGTTTTCTGGATTCGCTAGTTTTCCAAGACTTGCAAATTAACTACCTGCAGATACTGCTACCTATGATAACAAATTAAAGTGCCCTTAGAGAACAAGAGTAGCACTGAGTGAAGGCGAAAGGAGGAATTTAATTACAATGTCGAACCAAAATGGGAAAGGCAATGCGCGCGTGCGCGTGCAACACACACACACACACACACACACACACACACACACACACACACACACACACACACACACACACGCACACACAACACACACCACACACACACACACACATGCACACATGCACGCACACACATGCACGCACACACAGACACAGACATACAAACACACAGACACGCTCATACACAGACACGCACGCACACACAGACACAGACACACACGCACACACACACAGACACACACACACACACATGCACACATGCACGCACACACATGCACGCACACACAGACACATACATACAAACACAGACACGCTCATACACAGACACGCACGCACACACAGACACAGACACACACACACACACACACACACACACACACACACACACACACACACACAACACACACACACTTAATCTATCCTTTATTTTTGTTCTATGTAACCACATCGTCCTCTTTTCTTTTATGATAATAGTCTAAAATTGTAAACACTATGTTATTTAGACGTCTGCAATCACCTATATATGTGACGAGACGTAAAACAGAATTCCTTCCTACACACACACACACACACACACACACACACACACACACACACACACACACACACACACACACAAAGATTGAAAATAATTATATTCTGTTCAGTGCGGTAAGCTATACAGCTTTCCCTAAACATAAATGTAATTGTTAAAACTTAAATATATCAAAATAATGAATTTAAACCTTGTGGTGTCAGTGATTTTTAGTTTTCTAATCCGTCACTGTCACGACCGACCCCTGGAGGTCTGCCCTGACAGGATCGGTCTAGATGGGAGTGAAGGGAGTGACTGACCTCACACGCCCCGCAAGAGACCACACAAGAAAGATTACAATACAACACCCCATTTATTCACACCAACACACACATAGTCACAAATAAGCATTCCAACACACACAACATGCACAATCACAATCAAGCATTTCAACACACACGACATACACACAATTAAGCATTTCAACACACACGACATACCCATAGTCACAAACAAGCATTTCAACGCACACAACATAACCATAATCATAAATAAGCATTTCCAGCACACATTCCTTTCCGTGCTTCATGTGGTTCCCCCACACCCTGCCTTTCCAAAGTCCACTGGGAGCACCGAGTCGCATCAGGTGCCCCAAACCGGGTCGGTTCTTAAACGGAGTGTCTTTCAATGCCGACACCATTGACACACACACACACACACACCCAAATTGCACGACACAGAGCTAACCACACTGGTCACATGGGCTGTATGAAGTCCGAGGACAGTGAAGAACGCATCCCGTGGGACAGGGCGTTGTCGCTGAAGGTCCCGGACAGGGGTTAGGACCCTCCAGCAAAGTCCACGTGCTCCTCAACCAGTGCGCGGCCCCAACAGCGCAAGCTTCGGGTGAATCCCCCCGGGAGGAGAGGAAACGGAAGGAACTGGAAGGAAAGAAGGGTACTGGAACCCCGCAGTCAGTACGGTCTGACACATGCTGTTAAATCCTAACAGCCACTCGCATGATGGGCGAGGGGAGGTTTGCTGAATACATTAATAGCACCAGCTCAACACAGACCTGAGCATAACACAGTAAACAAACCAAATCAGGAATGTTCGCTAAAGGTCTTCTCACACGAAGCAGGCAAGAGACTGCATTAAATTAACAGGCTATAAAACGAATAGGAATTTATGTCTTCATCCTTCCTTCATTCACGTTCAACATTTTCCTTTCTTAGGAACTGAACTAATACAGCAACCATTGCTTTATAACTGACACCACATTTACAAATAATCATAATTCAATGGCACAATTATCCCCACATTTTATAGCAACATTTCAAAATAACACAATTCTCCAATCACGCATCCAAACGACTAATCATGCATACGCACGCTCGCAAACATAAAACTCGTTCCCCTTGCACACACAAACAGACGGTGGCCGAAGAATAAGAGACCGGTGATTGTGACAGGGGCGGACGAGCGAGACCAAGCAAGTCCCAACCCTAAATCACCAGGTTCTCCCCATCCCCACCGACTACCGCATCACCAAATGCATAAAAAGGAGAAAGAATTTTGGATATAATTTTGACTGGCCAGGTTAAAGATTGAATTAACCAGAAAAAGTGGTCTCAAACAATATCTTTTTTATAATTTTGAAAACAAAAGGAAATTGCGCAAGAGAGAAGAATTAGCCGGCTAACAACAACAACAAAAAAAAACGAACCACGAAACTGATGCTTACCAGCTACCCGTGGGTGACCCAGAAGTGGCGGGTCAAGCGACTCTCTGCCCTCTGTCCAGTCGAGAGAACCAGCAGAGCAGATGCGGAAAAGAGATGACGTCCCTCCCCTACAGGCCGACTGTAGGAATGAAGGTACCGACCGTACCTTCGACGAAGTGGTATAGAACCAGAACCGGAGCGGGCGCTCCCAGGGACATCTTCCGCTCGAGTGAAGAGAAAACCTGCCTAACCGATGGCAGCCAACATGCCACCCTACGTCACAGTGAGAACACCTCAAGCCTAAGAGGAATGTTGCACGTGCGGCAGGTAAAAAGACAGGTGAGAGGCCGATAGAGACAGCCAGTACAAGAGAAAAGTGCCAGCCACCCGTGAACCTGCAGGATGAATTGCACGGGCAGTGAAATTAGAGAGAGAGAGAGAGAGAAAGTAAACCTAACCTGAGCTGAACTACATTAAGGTGCAACCACACCACAAGCCACATTAAGGGACGGATACACGACAACAACGACGACAATAAATAAATGAATAATTCTACTACCCTAGATGGGCCAATCGTCATAGGCCTCGTGACAAACCCGTGACAGTCACCATTAATTGCATACGTGATGATGATGATGATGATAGTATACTGATGATAACGCTTATAAAGTCGACAATCAAATCATGGTAATAGTCATCATTTGTCATCCTCATACTTCATGTCATCATTATATTATATTCAGTTGTCATAAAAATAAAGACATTTAACTAGGAAATATGGCTGTACCATAGGTCAGTCTTTGTTAGTGGCGGTGAAATAATCATTCATTGCCACGTCATTCTGGCCGATATCGTCCCCTTTTTTGTTGTCCATGAAGTGTTCCTTGTTTTAAATCTGTAACTGTACTCTGGGTCAGTCGTTGTCGTTCGCCGTGAAACAGAACTTCCATAGGAAGATGCAGGGGTGAAAATGACCAGGGACAGGAACAGTGAGCTGAACATGTAATAAATGTTATTCTTGAATGTTCTAATTTGAAAAAAAGAAAACCAGATCAAAAACAAGAGTTAGTATTTATCATGTCATTCATTCATTCAAAATGTTCAGGAAAGGGGAACAGTGAGGTGAACATGTAATAATTATTATTTTTGAGTGTTGTAGTTATATATAAAAAAAAATCAGATCAAAAGCAAGAGTTAACAGTAGTCATCACCGTCAGTCATCCATCTAGCATCAATGTGGTAGCGCATTGGCATCCAATCAACTCGAGTGTGCTGTTTAATACCCAGGGACCATCGGCGTACTTCATTTGTATTTACTGCCATTATTCTGGCAACAACTATAGTTAATCTGCCACGTTGAGATTAATTATACATAGTGGGAAGGGTGGGGGTGTCATATCTTTAAGAAAAAAGAACATTGTGAATAAGTGCGCTTTGAGAGGATCATTCGAAAACAAGGAACCCCATTGATGAAAGTGCCATGGACTAAAAAGCGTATTTTCTTGGAAGCGCTTCACGTTGCATAAAGTGATAATGCGTGGGCAACATATCGGATAAAGGGCTTTCCTCAGAATACCTCCACAACGTGCCAGTGGAGTTTTCATCTCGTCATACGTTTCCAGGGAAAACAAACAAGTAACACACACAAAAAAAACCTGGGCATAGAGTGACACGCAGACTAATCTGCCAACATCAACAAATTGTCAGTCCGCGTCCTGTAGAGGCATTTTCTTGAACACTAAACGACTTGTCATGTTATAAGCAAACATAAACATATGAGAATAGACAGCTGCTGATCCTGTTAAGAACGGCCAGCCTTTTGTGGTATCTCGCTAGGATAGAGGGGCCAAGATAACACCTGGTCAGCTTTTTTAGCTTCGGTATGCAAACCTCATCGTAAAACCTCTGTCAAGAAACATACCCCGGGTTTTGGAGATTGGTAATTTTACCGTAGGATTCAGCTTGCGATCAACTGTGACTGTTCCCAGATCTGCTAACGTGAACACAAGTAGAAATAACAACGTATGTGCGTATAACATAGATATTCAAATTCACGAAGTGACTAGTTTTCACTTACACACACACACACGCACGCACGAACGCACGCACGCACGCACGCACGCACGCACGCACGCACGCACGCACACACACACACACACACACACAAAGCATTTAATCCTTTAACCCGCTATTGGGGCATGGGGGATAACAAACTTATTCGCGCAAATATTAACTGACACAAAGATCAAATGTACTACGAATGAATGTACATAAAACCAAAGTATGCAAGAATGCAATAAGACTTGTTGCTATCTTGATAGAATTGGCTATTTTAACAGAACAGGCAAGTTTGCACTCAAAAGATTACATAATGAAAAGATGAGAGAGGAAGACTTGGGGATTGGGGAGTTAATTAATTTTCAGGTTTATGGCAACTACAATCTTAGACACACCACACACACACACCACACACACACACACAACACACACACACACACACACACACACATATATATATATATATATACATATATATACACACACACACACACACACACACACACACACACAGACGCGCGCGCGCACGCACACACACATGGACACCAGCACACCACTGACACACACACACACACACACACACACTGTCAACCTCGGTGTAATGTCAGTGGAGGAAGGACTAGCGCACAGCCCAAACCACTCACAGCTTGCTTACAACCTCATTCATATATCATGCATTCGTCACATCAAACCACTAGTAAAGTCTATAACTTTACTATACATGATCATAGAAAGAACATCAATGCATATAGAATCAAACAAAATAAAACATTCTCTCTTTCCTTGAACTTCACAAAATCATTTATCTAAAACATCATTAACTAACCGGGTATAAAACAGATTTCTACTTTACCTGGCCAGGTGATCTTAACTATTCACGAATCACTGTCTTTTCTTTTCTTTTCTTTTTCTTTTCACTGTCACTTTCACAAACACGACACAACTGCCGGCATGGTGTTGGTCTGATGGCGCCTGGTCAGGTGAGACTGTTGGCGTTGGTCTGTGGTTCTGCTTGGCGAAGTGACGCTGCCAGGTATGAGGTCGAACCCCGGTTAGGGTAGAACAGTGACTATCAACATCGATCTGTTCTCCTTTCTTTCTTCCTGCATTAACGCATTGCACTTCTCTCTCTCTCTCTCTTCTAGTCTGCTCTTATCAAATGGACATGGTTGCTTTTCTTTTCTTTTTTTCTTTTCTTTCTTTTCTTCTTCATAAATTAGCAACTATCTCTCTCTCTCCACATCTCTCCTCAGTCCTTCCTCTGCAGACTATCTCATGCTAATTCTCAACTTGGTTCTCTTCTCTCCTCATCTCTCTCTCTCTCCCCTTCTCTCTGCAGAGCTCCACTCAGAACCTCTCTCTCCCTCTCTCTCTATTCGTTCTTCCCCTCGTTTCTCCTCTCCTCATCTCTCTGCCTTTCCCCTCATGCAGAGACTACACCCAAAACTCCTCATCTCTCTGTTCGTTCTCCCCTCGTTCTCCCCTCTCTTCATCTCTCTGCCTTTTTCCCTCGTGCAGAGACTACACTAAAACCTCCTCATCTCTCTGTCTCTGTTCGTTCTCATCTCCTGCTTCCTGTAGGCGAGAGCCTACTCTCCCGAACTTCCCTCTCTCTCTCTCTGTCTGTTCGTTTTCCTCCCCCCTTTCCTATTTTAACTGGTGCCGTGTGGCTTAAGTGGTGGACACTGGTCAATCTAAATTGGCCAGCTGAGTCTGGGTGGGCGTCACGATGTCTAAACTGACAATGACGCTGGTTCACAAAGTGGCACGGATAAGGCTGGCCAGGTACTGAGGTCCGTCTGGGCAGACATCGAGGCGTCGGTCAAAGCCGCTTAGTCAGTCTAGGTGGGTCGGACTGTCTCGGTGAAACCTCTCCACTAAGCTTAATTGGCCGGACCGACTATGGGCCCGTCTTCCTGACGCCTAGAATGTTTGAGTTAGGGCTTAGGTCCAACTGGGCTGGTGGCGATTGACCACGAATTTGGTTGAGTTGAATTTTGACCGTGACAATTTCCCCTTGCAAAAGACTATGCTCCGCATTGTCTCAAAACAACGGTACAAAAAGACAACAACCGAATTTGCTGACACACAGCTACACGCGCAAAGTTTAAAAAAAAATACTTTACAACAACGGTTCATAAGTTATAAATATATCATTAGTGAATACCACTCAATGAGTTATCATTGACGTGCGCTCTTGCGTTATTTCAACTCATTTTATAACGACCTCTGTGCGCACTTATGCAATTCCCTACTGCGGATTTGCCACATCTTCTCTTCACAATTATTATGAAAAGCACAATATAATATGATCACGATCCATGACACTTCACTGAGGAATCTCCATCCTCACTCGTTGCAAATAATGCATCACTACACAGCGACTGTATGCTCCAAGCATAATACATCCACATGAACAAGTCTCACAAAGAAAATATGAACAAGTCTCACACACAAAAAAAAATTATGAACATAGCCAACTGGGAATGAACCCATATCCAATCACATAACTGGAATCAACACATATTATCAATAAAGCACCCCGGATATGACTGACTTCCTCTGAGTTGCAGCTTGCTAGACTACACGACTTAAATAGTCAGCTCCGACATTCTGTCGACCTGGGATGTTACTGCACCGGTACCTGTAGGGCTGCAGTGCCATTGCCCAACGCAGCACTCTGCTGTTTTTCAACTGCGCTCCTGCAGGAATTTGAGTGGTTGATGATCCGTCTCGATCACGACTCTTTCCCATACAAGTATTTGTGGAATTTCTGCACGGCCCACACAACAGCTAAACACTCCTTCTCCACGTTGCGTACCCTTCTTCACACTTTGTCAACTTCCTGCTAGCATATCTCACAGGAAACTCGACCTCTTCATGCTCCTGCAACAATACTGCACTATCCACACCTGATGCATCTGTCCGCAACAAAAATGGTTTGGACATATCTGGTAGCTTCAAGATGGGACGGGAACCTAGTCTTTCCAACACCGTCTGCAGTGCTTGTCTGCAGCGTCTGACCATTCGACACTGCCGGTTTCCTGCCTTGACCAAATCACTGAGAGGACTCGTGATTGCAGCAAAATTTGGGACAAACTCCCTATAGAACCCAATAAAACCTAGCAGACTCCTGACTTCTGTTTTGGTCTTTGGTCTCTCTGAATTCATCATCTTCTCCACCTTTCCCCTTTCTGGTGCTTTGTGTCGCCTCCGACAACAAAACTAGGAACTCTACTGTCTAGCCCTTCATACAGTGACACATCCCTGTATGACTCTTCTGGAAACTTAGGCAACAAAATCCCCCCTTCTTCTGCTGGGTCTCTTTCACCTCATCAATGATTGCTGCTGCGCCTATGAAAATCATCAAAGACTCGGTCAGCGTTTTACCGGTGCCGAGATGACTCGCCATGAGCGACTCGTGACCACTGACATGACAGTGTCACGATAACATGCTGGTACTCTAACTGAGTGGTCACTCACCTGTCTTCCCTTGGTGAACACTCGGTACAACAGCCCGCCTTTCACAAGAAATTCTGTCTCACCTCCTCTAACCTCCTGTTTCTCTCCACCTCTTGCCAACTCCAAGACTTCACGAGCGAAGGGTCTTGTTCTGTGCATCCCTAAACTCATCAGGCGACACATCTATGCCGACTTCCTTCCTGGAACAAACTAACGGTTTAACAACCTTTTCCTCCTTCTTGCTCCGTGTCTGAACTGCTGCCCTTGTAGCAGTCAACAACTCAGGATCCCTGGATCCTTTGCACTGGAAATATTTCCAATGATCAAATCGTGAAGGGGTTTCTCCATTACCAACGCAGACAACGCGCCTGAGAAGTAAAGGGTACGTACTTCTATCTTAGCAACTGGAAACTCCCTCACAGTGCCATCGACTAGAGTACAGGTCTGGATTTGCCTGCCAAATCCCCTTGATCGACCAGCGTTGTCCGTACTACCCCGCATGAACAACCAGTGTCTCGTAACACTTTCACCCTCTGCTGGCCAATCCACCTTCTTCCATGGTAACGAACCACTCAGCCTAGTGCCCTCCATCCCTGACACTGACTGCTGTCCAGTGCTAGCCATAGGCTGCACTCCACCCTCTTCAGACTGAATCCCTTTTGGTTCCACTGCAGGTCGTTTTCCCTTGACGACCCTTATCCACCTCTTGCAAGGCTGCTGCCTTCTGGAACCTCATGCGACAATCCCTCGCCACATGTCCCTTCTTGTGACAAATGAAACACCTAATTTCCCTTTGCCCTTCTTCTGCCCCACCACTGGGTTTGCAGACTTTGCAGGAAAACTCCCTGGTCTCCTTGCACTCTTCTCACCTGTGCCTAGCACCTGTTTCTCCTGCACCTTAGTGCCACAACGTGCCTCTCTATACACCTCTGCGAACTTCAAACAACTCTCTGCTGTCTCTGGCTGTCTCTCTTCAAATGTATGGTTAGCTCAGGGCCGCAACTGACAAAATCTGTTCTTTCATAACTAGCTCTTTCAATTCAACGAACTCTTCTTCGTACCACTCAACTCTAATTGTTGTTCAATAGGGGTGTTCTTTTCTTCCGCCGTTATATCTCTTTTTTTTTTTTTTTGAACAAGATTTTATTACTACGACAGCCAAACTGGTGGTTTCCGACACGAGTGACGTAATAGCACAATCTATGAATGATATATTTAGCTTGGGACAACGTAATTAGTTTTTATAAGACGCCCAGCGCTGACCAACTATGAGAGGAATTATAGGAAATCTGTGCGAAATGAGTACTCTGGGCTGAAATGCCAAGCCTAGTATTAACTATCTTGGAAGCATGCCAAGCCTAGTATTTAACTATCTTGGGAACATACAGTAAGACAAACCTTGTCTTAGGATTACAACACTTGAATCCCACCCAGCTTCTCTCTGAGAAGTTGAACAATTATAATAAATGGGCCAGAATATCCTGGCAGGCTCGCAATAAATTGTCAACCTCGGTGTAATGTCAGTGGAGGAAGGACTAGCGCACAGCCCAAACACACTCACAGCTTGCTTACAACCTCATTCATATATCATGCATTCGTCACATCAAACCACTAGTAAAGTCTATAACTTTACTATACATGATCATAGAAAGAACATCAATGCTATAGAATCAAACAAAAATAAAACATTCTCTCTTTCCTTGAACTTCACAAAATCATTTATCTAAAACATCATTAACTAACCGGTGGTATAACAGATTTCTACTTTACCTGGCCAGGTGATCTTAATATTCACGAATCACTGTCTTTTCTTTTCTTTTCTTTTTCTTTCACTGTCACTTCAAACACGACACAACTGCCGGCATGGTGTTGGTCTGATGGCGCCTGGTCAGGTGAGACTGTTGGCGTTGGTCTGTGGTTCTGCTTGGCGAAGTGACGCTGCCAGGTATGAGGTCGAACCCCCGGTTAGGGTGTTAGAACAGTGACTATCAACATCGATCTGTTCTCCTTTCTTTCTTCCTGCATTAACGCATTGCACTCTCTCTCTCTCTCTTCTTCTAGTCTGCTCTTATCAAATGGACATGGTTGCTTTCTTTTCTTTTTCTTTTCTTTCTTTTCTTCTTCATAAATTAGCAACTATCTCTCTCTCCACATCTCTCCTCAGTCCTTCCTCTGCAGACTATCTCATGCTAATCTCTCAACTTGGTTCTCTTCTCTCTCATCTCTCTCTCTTCTCCCCTTCTCCTGCAGAGCTCCACTCAGAACCTCTCTCTCCCTCTCTCTCTCTATTCGTTCTTCCCCTCGTTCTCTCCTCTCCTCATCTCTCTGCCTTTCCCTCATGCAGAGACTACACCAAAACCTCCTCATCTCTCTGTTCGTTTCTCCCCTCGTTCTCCCTCTCTTCATCTCTCTGCCTTTTCCCTCGTGCAGAGATACACCTAAAACCTCCTCATCTCTCTGTCTCTGTTCGTTCTCATCTCCCTGCCTTCCTGTAGGCGAGAGCCTACTCTCCCGAACTTCCCCTCTCTCTCTCTCTGTCTGTTCGTTTTCCTCCCCCCTTTCCTATTTAACTGGTGCCGTGTGGCTTAAGTGGTGGACACTGGTCAATCTAAATTGGCAGCTGAGTCTGGGTGGGCGTCACGATGTCTAAACTGACAATGACGCTGGTTCACAAAGTGGCCGGATAAGGCTGGCCCAGGTACTGAGGTCCGTCTGGGCAGACATCGAGGCGTCGGTCAAAGCCGCTTAGTCAGTCTAGGTGGGTCGGACTGTCTCGGTGAAACCTCTCCACTAAGCTTAATTGGCCGGACCCGACCTATGGGCCCGTCTTCCTGACGCCTAGAATGTTTGAGTTAGGGCTTAGGTCCAACTGGGCTGGTGGCGATTGACCACGAATTTGGTTGAGTTGAATTTTGACCGTGACACACACACACACACACACACACACACACACACACACACACTGAGAGAGGAAGAGAGAGAGAGAGAGAGAGAGAGAGAGGGGGGGGGGTCAGCATTCACTCTTTCATTTTGATTATGCTCGACCTTTTTTAATTAATTCATTTTATTTTTACTTTTCTCTATTCTAGCACCGCCTTATCGTAATGTGGCGCCCATAACAGCAAAGTTTAACCACACACACACACACACACACACACACACACACACACACACACACACACACACACACACACACACACATCACGCTGATGCACACCACATAGCACACTGCAGCACATGCACACTCATGTGCACCATAATCGTCTTTTATTCATGTGGTAAAAATGAAAAGGTGAGTATGCAGAACCTAGGTTGAATCTTGAAAATTCAGTTGGTGATAACTGCAACAGGTTTCTTTCTGGAGAGTAGAAATAGATATAGAAGGGGTGGGGTGGGAGATATATATATATATATAATATATATATATATATATATATATATATATATATATATATATATGTGTGTGTGTGTGTGTGTGTGTGTGTGTGTGTGCGTGCGTGCGTGCGTGCATGCGTGCATGCGTGCGTACTTTATGTTTTTTTTGCAAGATTCACCATGCCTGCGTCTGCTAGTTGTTACTGTCTTGTCAGCTAAGCACTTTACCAGACAGCTGAATATCAGGAAGAGGATGTTGATGAGGCTTTGCCTTTTTTCGTCATCTACTTCTTCCAGACCTTGCCACTAAGACCAGCGAACACCCACCCACTAGTTTTTTCTGACGTCCTGGTGGACTACAAGCGTCTCAACGGGTAACTCCCATTTAGGTGATGATGGATTGGCGAGGCGAGGACGGCTCTGATCTGCCCGGGATAACGTAATAGGATGCTTCCCGGCGCAGAAGGAGTGCCTCAACTCTTCCTTACCCTTCCCCATTCCCTTCGGTCACCCGCGGCCATTTCGGCGGTTTTTTTTTCCAGAGACTTGAGTCAGACAGTTAAAGGTGCAGGTTTCGTCCATCAGCGAGTACTATCTTTAAAGCAGTGTCTGAAGTAGAAACCACTGATGGATTGTCTAGGTATGCTCGGGCTGAACTGTTTCCAGAAAGTTTGCAGTACACGTTTCTATTCTTTCCTCTTCTTGTTGTTGTTCTTGTTATTGTGTTGTTATTGTTGTTGTTGTTGTTGTTCTTCTTCTTCTTCTTCTTCTTCTTCTTCTTCTTCTTCTTCTTCTTCTCTTCTCCTTGAAATTTGTATTTCTATGTTTCTTAGTGATTTTGGTATTATCGTTATCATTCTTGTTTTTCTTCTCCTCCTTCTCCTCCTACCCCTCCTTTTTCCTCCTCCTCTTCCTTCTCCTCCTCCTCCTCGTTCTGCTCCTCCTCCTCCTCCTCCTTTTCAACAACGACAATAATAATAAGAAGAATGATAATGATAATAATAATGATGACTAATTAAAAATGATAAAAACAATAAAAAATAATAGTATACATAATAATCATGATAATAATAATGATAATAAAGAGAATGACAATAATAACAACAACAGCAAAAACAAGAGAAGAAGAAAATTTATTGGTATCATCATTATTATTATCATTCATGTTATCTGTTTGCTGTCTGTTCTTCCGTATCCTGCCAATGGAATTACTCCAACAGCCCTCATACCGCCTTCCAGTACACGGCCCACACCCAGGTAGCATTATGGCACAGTCCTCGTGCCAGTGTTCCACAAGGATCTGTCTATATCAGATCATCATGAGACAGCCCACCAGTGGAGATACTGCTCAGTGTTATCAGTATATTTTCAAAAAAAATTATTATCATGAGGAATATGAATAATTGTGAAGATCGTTATTATTTGTGATATCATCAGTATCAGTAATGTTATCGTTACTACTCTACAACAACAACAACAACAACTACTACTACTACTACTACTGCTACTACTACTACTACTACTGCTACTACTACTACTACTGCTACTACTACTACTACTACTACTACTACTACTACTGCTGCTGCTGCTGTTATTGTATGTAATCTTTTGCCATTTGACTCAGCCCACAGAATCTTGTGTGGTCAGCTGGCCCATAATGAAACTGGAACTGAAACCTTCATTTGTCTCAAAAGGCAACGGCGTCCGCCAGATAATGTGTTCCGTTCCTGAAGATGGCACAGGCACACAGATACAAGGTACAGTACACTATGCGCGTAAAACGTTTCCGTAAGCCATCCAGTGCGGTCTATAGGTCATGGCAACACGATCTGTCCTGAAATGCACTGCCCTTAAACAGGAAAAAGGGCAACAAAACGGCCATCCACAAATGCGTTGTACTCCCTAAAATACGACTTGCTAAATGTAAGGGTTCAGGACGTTCGTTCAAATTAAAGCTCACTTAAAGGATACAACTGTGTCAAGCCATAAACCGCGGAAACATGACATTCTACGTCAGCGCTGGCATTAGACGTCTACATTGATATCCCTCTTTCAAGGATAACGCTGTAGTTCAGCTATTTTTCATAAACGTTTATCTTAAAGCAAGACTGGGGGTTTATAGACTGTTTTTTGACTGTTAAAGACTTCCTTCAGTTATCGTGGACATTTTCAGTGCTGCGCTGTGTAGAAACATTCCACCAAATGGATGTACTGAGATCGCTCGTAAGATTGGTCAGGCTATGCATACTCTCTCTCTCTTGGTTTTTTTTGTGTGTGCGCGCGCGCGCGTGTGTGTGTCCGTGTGTGTGTGTGTGTGTGTGTGTGTGTGTGTGTGTGTGTGTGTGTGTGTGTGTGTGTGTGTGTGTGTGAGCGTGTGTGTGTGAGTGTGTGTGTGAGCGTGTGTGTGAGCGTGTTTGTGTGTGTGTGTGAGAGAGAGAGAAAGAGAGAGAGAGAGAGAGATGTGTGTGTGTGTGTGTGTGTGTGTGAGTGTGTGTGTGTGTGTGTGTGTGTGTGTGTGTGTGTGTGTGTGTGTGTGTGTGTGTGTGTGTGAGCGTGTGTGTGTTGTGAAAGAGAAAATCTCTAACAACTCCAAATTCGAAGAAGACTTTGCTTTCAAGCCAACGTCCTAAAACCATGTCTGTGTTGTGATATTGCTACACCCTCCCTGAGGTCCGTGTCGGACTGTTGTTACATAATGTAGCGTTTACGGTAATAGCGTGTCGCTTGGCCATGAACACTCTAAGCGTAAACAAAGTTTGTGTCCACGAACCGTTCTAGAGAGAAGGTAATACTTTTGGGGATGAGTGTGTTCCAATGATCAAAAACGGCCTCATGGACAATCCTGGCCCTCTTAGCGCCTGGTGTCATCTTATTTGCTTGTAATGGTGTATACGCCGTATGAGGAATGACAGCGATGTAGATACGAATCCCTTTTTCTACTCTCAGTGCCATCACCACCACCATCACCATCACAATTACCACAACCCACCACCATCACAACAACGACAACACAACAACGACAACAACTACTACCACCACCACTGCTGCTACTACTACTACTACTACTACTACTACTACTACTACTTCTAGTACAAGGCGTACTGGTGATTCAGGACTTACAGCAGTTTTGCCCCGACTCTCATGCGCGAAGCCTGAAAGAAATAGTATTAAACTGAAACCTTTTTCCTTTTGCAGGCGGACCTGGCCTACATCTTCTACGTGGTCTTCCCCTTCTGCAAGTGTCTGAAGAAGATGGCCTACCGCAAGATGAGCGTCATGTCCGTGCGAGATCATCGCCTTCACAGCACCATCCGCCCCAGCCCTTCCCACAGTCCTTACGGCGGCTCGCGGGGTTCCGGCAAGCCCGCCGACAACCAGAGGCATCTCCGCATATACAACGGCAAACGGGTGTACCTCACCCTGGGGCAGAACAGCCCCGCGATGAGCAGAAGTCCTTTTTGTCCCCCCACAACGCTCGAGATCGGCGCAGTCCTTCCAGTGAAAGGACTTCAGCCAAAACTACCAGCACGCATGTGTGATTCGCGGGCTGGGAGGGAGGTCCTGTTTGCGACAGGACTCGGGGGATGTATAGACGAACGGATACGTTCATTTGACGGGACCTTGTGATGTTCGGGCTGAAGTTCCTCCGGCGACAAGGCTGTGGTCAAGGGTACCTGAACCAGAACCGAAAACAGCCAGCAGCTGCTAATCAAATCGCAGCTGAGCTCAGTTCCAGAGCGTCCTGCCTGTAGCAGAGTTATTTCCTTAACAGTATTGTCCGTCCCAGTGGCACACTCCCGAGTCCATACCCACAACAAGGGTTCTTCAATCATCACAGTTGTATCAGTGAACACAGCGTGGTGTCTGCACCGTGCGAAAGACAAACCGGTTTGCTGTGATATAATGAAGGGGTAAACAACTAGGTATTTTGTGTGCGTGTATGTGTTTTTTTTTCTCTGTTCTTTCCAGCTGTTCCACTTGTCACAATATTCGGGTATGAATAACTAGTCACCTGCGTAAAGTGATCATCTGGTGTGGCATGATCTTCAAGATCTACAAAGACTACAGATCCAATAGTGGTTTGTGAATCACAGTCTTGTGTTTGATCGCAATGTCGATGAATCAGCTACATATATTGTTGGAACAGTGTTTGTGTAATGGTCAATCACGGACACACACCAGCAGTGCTGCATACGAACAGCAACATCCGGGGATTTACTCAGCTAGCACAACGCGGTCTCACACAGCGTATCTTGCCCCTAAGGGAATCGTTCATTTAGCACTAAGTGTTGACACAGTAAGCTTTTTTTTCTTTAAGGGAATCGTTCATTTAGCACTCTGTGGAAACACAGCACGATTTTCATGAGGAAATCTTCATTCAACTCTCAGTGACAATACAAAGCATGGCTTTTCCTTGAGGGAATCGTTCATTCAGAACTTGATTTTAGCTTCTTATTTCGGGGAATGCGGCCCTATGTTCCCCAGGGAATTCAGAGGACTAAGTCATTTCGAGGGAATCATTCGACATTTAATACGGCATAACACACAGCATTACATCATGTCTATGAAGACAGGAAGCAAAATTTCCGCCCTCAGTCACTTCGTTTGGAGACTATGAAGACATGGTTTAGCCAAAACGATATGTGGTAACATACAGCTTATTGAAGATTTCCACGAAGACAGTTTAGCTACCAATGTGTTCTAACACACACAGCATTACATTTCCATTAAGGAGTTCTGTAGCCAGTTCTGCGTAGCAAAACAAAGCATTACACTATCACGAAGGCATTGTCTAACCAGCACCACGTGGTGGGTCACAGAGTTCTATTTCGATGTAGAAATTGTTCAGCCAGCACATGGTAAATCACATCATTACATTTGCATGAAAGAATCAATCAACATGCACTGTGCAATAAATCACAGCGTTAGGTTTTCGTGAAGGAATCGTTCAGCCGGCACTATGTAACACACTGCATTTTGCCAGCACTATAAGGTAACACAGGGCATTCAGCCATGATCAATGGTAACACATAGTATTACATTTCCATGAAGGGATTGTTCAGCCAGCGCCGTGCGGTAACTGCATCACATGTCTGTGAAGGGATGGTTCAGCAAATACCACATGGTAACACACAGCATAACATTTCCATGACGGAATCGTTTGGCCAGCACATGTTTCATCCAGCACAGCTTTTCAGTGAATAATCGGTCAGCACTACGTGTAATACACAGCGCTGCTTTTCTGTGCTTTGTGTGAAGAATCGTTCACTCGACACTATGTGGCACTCATGCTGGATTTCACTCGTGTACAAATGTAGTTGATGGTTTCTGTTTCAGTAGTAGTAATTAATAATGTGATAGCAATTGATAATGTGATGTTATTTGTCCACTGCTAGGATCCCGTCCAACCGTCTGTATATGAGTCAACAGACTTACCTTCTCTTTTCCGTCGAGTTTTTTTTTTTTTTTTTAACATACTACTTAACGGATATTTAGAATGCTCGGTGAACGAAAAAGTAGTTGTAACTGAACTCACCTTCGCTCAAGCATGCTGTCGCATCATGTTTGTAGCGTATTCCAGAGCCGTGGAAATACCTTATGGTTGGGTGTTTGGGTACTTGGGTGTTTCATATGTGACCTCGAGGATGGCTGCTCCAATGCAGCTTTGAGCGTGCTGTGTCAAGAGTCTCTGGAGCGCTGGAAGTGTTGTTGTAAGATGGAAAACAGCTCCAAGCCCATGGTCTTCGGGTAGAATGCACCTGGCTGCCGCCGTTCCGTCTTTACAAAATGAAACCACAAAACATTTTAAACAGCGCTCATCCCAGACTGTCAAGTATCTCAAAGGAACTTCAAACGCTAGAATTTGAGAGTCGGGGATGTTTTGACTGTTGTGGAAACAAAACATTGAAAAAGATATAATGTGTGGCTGGGGAAGTGTTGACTACATTTTCAGCTTTATAATAAGATCCCGGTGCCGACACAGTTTGACTTGTTTAGTCTCTGACTTTGTAAAGTGACCTCGGTGAATGGGCGCTTAGCACGTGTATGGAACTTGTCTTGCTCGCAGCCAGACTTGTCACAGTAATCAACATGTCAGTGTGATTCGTGACATGCGAAGGCAAGGAGGAAACTCACTTTATGGTAGGATTACATGGGAAATAACAGGGCTACACCTGGAACTGTCATAACTGCAGTCAGAGTAGAAGATTGCTCAACTCCACCATCTTCTACCCTGTATTTGGGTGTTACACGATTCCATCATATGCAAGGCCGTGTAAAAGAAATTGGTTGTACGCTGCTTTCTGTTCCAACCATTCATGCAGTACCTCAGTTGGGATAGCACGAGAGATGGTTAACAAATAAAAGCATGGTGATTTTCTGAAATGAGAGAGAGCACAGTTGATGTTGTTCTGTGGATGATAGTGTAAATTACTGACCACAGTATTGGACAAGCGCTTTATTCTAACCTCGTAATGCTGAAAAGCAGGTAGACATTTTTTACCACGCTGCACCGAAAATGTCCACATTTATTTAAATGACAAGCTGATTTTGTTATCATTTGTCACTTGCATCTAGCGGAGACCGTTAATACAAATATGGAATAAAAAAAAAAAAACAATATATACGATTTGAAGACTGAATTGGAGGGATAGTGTCAAAGCTACGATTGAAGTTACCAAAGGGTTGGTGCAGATTTTGTTCTATTGTGTTTGATTGTTACTACTCTTACCATCTGAATATCCATGGGTCAAACTGTTCATAGTACTTACGTGTTACAAAACTACGGGCAAAGCTGTAACTCATCGCCTGTTCACATTATTGTGATAAAACAACATCATTCACAATGATAAGACGACAAGCATACCTGCGGTTGGAGTGCTGGCAACAGTGTCATTCGTGACAAAACCTCGGTCATTCGCGTATGGTTTTTTTTTTTTTTTTTTTTTTTAAACTACCCCGTCTGTCCTACACAAAATGACAGCCATGGAAGACAGCTACAGACAGAACCACCATGGGTGCATTTCCA
>CM031595.1:105816254-105828754 GCA_018398815.1 Conus ventricosus | reverse complement strand
TCTTCTTTCTCCTCCTCTTCCCCCTCATCCTCCTCCCGCCTCTCCCTCCCACTTCCTGTTCCTAATTTTTCTCCTCCTCCTCCTCCTCCTCCGCTTCATATCCTTCCTCCTCTTCTACCTCCTCATCTCCCTCCACATCCTTGTCCTTTTTTTCCTTCTGGTCTTCCTTATCCTCTTTTCTTCTCTCTCTTCCTCTACCCCCCCCCCCCCCCCCCCCCCCCCCTCTCCTCATCTCCTGGACTCTATTGATCTCACTTCACTGTGCTGCAAAATTCTGAAGTGTTTCTCACTTTCGTTTTTCAACTTTTTGTTTCTCAGACTGGAACTTACAGAAAATGTTTGACACTGGATGTATGACACTGGATGTATGTATTCGTGATTGTGTTTACTTGTTTCTCAAGGCTTGCGGGACAAACATTTCTAGGACTGTTTATTTATTACACGGAATACTGTAGTAGAGATAACCATGACGAAGGGTAGTCAGTTTTATGCGTCACTTATATACTTACTCAGTTTCGTTTTTGTTAAATGTTAACAAGTAAGCCATTTTTGTTCGTTTGTTTCTTTCTTTCTTCATGATTCTTGAATTAAGCATCCTAAACAATGACCAAGGTAGATTGCTTTGAGTATGAGCTCGCGCGCGCGCCTGTATGTGCGTGTGTGTGCATGCGTGTATGTGTACGTGCGTGCGTGCGTGCGTGTGTGTGTGTGTGTGCGTGCGCGCGCGCGCGCGTATGTGTTGTGTGTGACTGTGGGTACCTATGTCTGTGGGTGTGTGCAGGCCTCTTTTTAGGGTAGCGTGCAAAGAGCATTTATTTGGTTTACAAAAAAAAGACATTGAAAATCCAACAATGCAGATTGTAAGGTAACATTTCCTGTCTGTTTTTATCTGTGTGTCAGCGAAAGAGGACCTGCGAGCAAACACATAAAAACCATACGTTTCAAATGGAATAGAAACATTACAGCCTTTTAGAGCAGCTAATTCCTGTGTGTGTCCAGAGTACCCCATACTATAGCGGAGAAATGGAAGCACTTTGCAGTAATATTTAAGTTTGTGATAGGAAAATATGTACATAATCAGTAAGTGGTAATGGCATGTACATGCAGGTGTATATGCGTGAGAGAGAGAGAGAGAGAGAGAGAGAGAGAGAGAGAGAGAGAGAGAGCGAGCACGTGTGTGTGCGTGCGTGCGTACGCGCGCGCGCGCGAGTGTGTGTGTGTGGAGGGAGGAGCGAGATGGAAAAGTGGATGGATGAGAGGGTACAATTTCGCTGAAAATAATGGTTGTAAATGTTTCTAGGTCACTGTTGCTATGACATTGCAGTTTGTGGTTTTTTTCCTCTGCTCGTAACTGGATAATTGAAAAAACTATACTGGAGTTTGTGAGACATCAGTGTGTTTCCATGTGCGAATAATCTCTTTACCATTAATTCCGTTTGTTCTCTCCCCCCCCCCCCCCCCCCCACCCTCCTCTCTCTCCTCTCTCTCTCTCTCTCCTCTCTCTCTCTCTCTGTTCTATGTTTTTAACATTGATTACTAAAAGATCAATTGATCAATCAATCAATCTCTTCTCTCTGTCAGTCAGTCTGTCAGCCTATCTGTCTGACTCTCTCTCTCTCTCTCTCTCTCTCTCTCTCTCTCTCTCTCTCTCTCTCTCTCTCTCTCTCTCTCTCTCTGTGGCAACACACACACACACACACACACACACACACACACACACACACACACACACACACACACACACACGCATATATATATATATATATATATATATATATATATATATATATATATATATATATATATATATATATATATAATATATATATATATATTTTGAATTATAAACAAAGCTTGCTGAAGGCTCATTTTGAGAAGCATTTATTTTATTATTTTTTCCCCATCCACCCACTCAAGCACATACTGTTAGTTAGGCAGAATCATCTGCCACTGCAGGTATGAATGCGTATCTCCCCCTATTTCTTCAATCTAAGACATAAGAGCAAGCTTTGTTTATAATTCAATATTTCTTGCAGTCATTGCAATACCAAGCTGCTCTGTAAGTTGCTGGAACGGTGCTCGGTACTTATCCTTGGAATTTATTAGTTTGTTGTATATATATATATATATATATATATATATAATATATATATATATATATATATATATATTATATATATATATTTACGAACAAATAAACGATCGATCAAACAGAAACTGAGGCATTAGTGCAAATCACGGTCATTCTTTTTTTTTTGTCTGGATCTGCCGCATAATAAATTATTCCAGCCGCTGGACAAACGCTTTCCTTGTTGAATATTGTTTGTGTCCCTCTCTCCCCTTTCTGATTGGTGTTGTCAAAATGATTACGAAGAACTTCAGTTAATGATCATTTTCTTGAGTGTCTTTTTTTTTTCTCCTTTAACGTAAGTGTTCTTGTTCGTTCATGTATGCACCAACTTGCTATGTAATAAATATTAAATGGAATAATTCCTGTATTGCATTGCATTGCGTTGTGTTTTATTGTATTGTTTCGCGTAATGCATTGTACTGTAATATTTTGTTTTTCACCACGGTTTTCTTTGCAATTCAAACTGCGTTCACCAGAAAGAGAGTCGGTAATGATGAGACCTTCTCTGTACCTCTCTCTCTTTCTCTGTCTTTGTCGCTGTCTCTCTGTCTCTGTCTCTGTCTCTCTCTCTCTCTCTCTCTCTCTCTAAAATATGTATTAGCTTTTCAGAACAACAACAAAAAACATTCTACCACAGACTCTACCGTGAACTCATTCATGTGGGGATATTCGCACACTTTTAGAAGGGGACCTTGGATGATCGGCTCGATGGAAAGATTATGAATCACATCAATTATAATTATTGTGTTGTTGTGTCACTCTTGGTGTCTCTTTATTGTATATGTATCTACTTGTGTTTCAGCAGTGTGTTGTTGTGTTTGTTTTAAAATCATTAAACGTTTTTGCGTGTGCGTGTTATTTTATGACGAATGATTCATAACTGGATTGATGTTTGGGGTTACGTTATATTTGTGTGAAACAGTTACTGATTGGCGGATGCTTTCAGTTATTTGTAATTATTGATGAATAATTGACGAATGCACTGGTGGCTCTGGATCTGTGTAATATGATTGTTTGATGAAACGTACTGATTGAAGGATGCTTTGACTTTTGGCTGTTTACTTATGGACGACTGATGTACAGCTTGGATCTTCTCTTTCTTTCACTCTCTTTCTCTCTCTCTCTCTCTCTCTCTCTCTCTCTCTCTCTCTCTCTCTCTCTCTCTCTCTCTCTCTCTCTGTGTGGTTGTGTCCCCCTCCGTCCGTTCATCTGTCTGTCTCTTCTCTCTCTCTCTCTCTCTCTCTCTCTCTCTCTCTCTCTCCTCTCTCTCTTCTCTCTCTCTCTCTCTCTCTCTCTCTCTCTCTCTCTCTCTCTCTCTCTCTCTCTCTCTTTCTTTCTTTCTTTCTTCCTCTCTGTTTCTCTCTCGCTCTCACACCGTTACTCTTGCTATCTGCGTGAAGGTGCACATGTGTTTTACACATGCCTACATATTGTTAAATCAGTACTTCTGCCGACCTTTACATCTCTGCAGCTGCCCTCAGAACTCTTTACTAAAGCCAGTCGTCTTCAAAAGAGCGTAATTCCTCCGTTAGGTAGCACCTCAGACAAGGACGTTGGAATGGGTTGGAAGGACGTTTAACGAAAGAAAATCGACAGAGCCATCAGTGGTCACACACACACACACACACACACACACACACACACACACACACACACACACACGCACGCACGCACGCACACACGAGAGTTGACTTGAACGCGGTGACAGCCCTGATATAGCCCTTTGTGGTCTGCTGGGCTTTAAGCAACATTCTCTCTCTCTCTCTCCCTCTCTCTCTGTGTCACACACACACACACACACACACACACACACACACACACACACACACACACGCAAGCACGCACACACACACACACACACACACACACACACACACACACACACACACACACACGCACGCACGCACGCACGCACACACACACACACCACACACACACACACACACACACACACACACACACACACACACACACGCACGCACGCACACACGCACACACACGCACGCACTCACATACACATACGTGCGCGTACACACGCACACACACACACACACACACACACACACACACACACACACACACACCACACACGCACGCACGCACACACACACGCACGCACTCACATACACATACGTGCGCGCACACACGCACACACATACACACACACGCACGCACACACACGCACGCACTCACATACACATACATGCGCGCACACACACACACACACACACACACACACACACACACGCACGCACGCACGCACACACGCACACACACATACACGCACACAAACAAGCGCGCCCGCGCGCGCTCCCACACATACACACGCGCGCTCCCACTGATCCACATCCCTACCCCCATCCCCACCCCCCGTCGTTGACGTCCTGACACATGTACACACATAGGGCAGCCACCCCTCCCCCACCCCCACCCCCAAACCCCCCATACTTTCACGAGCGCGCCTCAGGGTCGCCACATACAACTAGAAAATGCACGTGCAATTTACGTAGATTCACAGAACACTGTCTAAAAGTCTCAAGCCCACGGGAGTTACGTTCTCTTTCGTTTTGTCCGTGTTGTTCGTTTTGGATGAAAACAGTGTTCACATTACGACTGAGGTACGCAATACTCTTTTGTTCGACAGCTGGACAAAGAAAAGCTGAGCACAATGTGCTGGTCCGTGTGGGGTCGTGGAGAACGGCAGCATGTCTCATGGGAAGAAAACGACACGTGTGGTTGTGGGTGCACTACTCGGCGAATGTCATCAGGGTTTTGATAGGTATTTTCAGCACAATTTGCTGAAGGAGTGTGGTTCTTGGATGAAGTGGAATGACCCACGCACTCAGATAAACCTTAAGTCACATGCAGAATATGAAGCGGATGGCAAGACTTACTTCATGTTCTAAACGGCCGCCTGTGATGGTCATACCAAGCTAAACGTCGTGTGTAGGCTGGTCCATAAAATAGCAATGTTGTGTTTCGATGTTTCTTAGAAAAGAAAAGAAAAAAGAAAACCCAACCGTCACCTCTACCAACAGCAATTGAAAACATTTCGAAATTATCCTATTACCGATTGTGCATCCGTTGATAGACCTCAAACGAACAGCAGCAACAGCAACAACGATGAACACTTCAAACATTATTGAAATAGAGCAGTCGTGTGATCTTTTGACTGAAGTCACCTGGTGCCTGATGGTGGCTTGTTTTCTTAATTATCATCGGCTTCAAATACGGTTCGCGGAATTTGCGTGAACGTATAGTGGTGTCTAGATCATTGTCATGGAGAGCGGGACTGGGTTGGTCTAGACTGACGTGTTATGTTGCATTTGATTACTGTAGCATCGGTCATCGTTACACCGATGTTATGTGTGAGAATTGTTGAAACTTGCTGGATGTGTGCCGTGAGATGGTGTACCCAAGAAGCAACAACAACAACAACAAAAAGAAAGAAAGAAAGAAAAAAAAAAGGGAAAATGTATGCTTTTCTAAACCAAGGTTTTGTGTCCATCCATAGACTGGTAGCCTGGACAGCACCACTGGCAGGAGGAGGGAGGCGTGCAAGAGGTAAGTGGAGATGCAGTGTTGTTACCATGTTCATAGTCATCTGTACTTCTCTTTGCCTGTTTGTTTTGGGTTGGTTGGTTTTGTCGTTTTTGACTCACGTGTGTGACAGAAGTGTGTAGGTGTCACCACGTTGTTTTGGTTCCTCCCCCCCCCCCCTCTCTCTCTCTCTCTGTCTCTCTCTGTCTCTCTTTCTTCCTCTCTCTGTGTCTCTCTGTCTGTATTTGTGTGTGTGTGTGTGTGTGTGTGTGTGTGTGTGTGTGTGTGTGTGTGTGTGTGTTAGTTCTTTAGTTTAACGTCTGTCCACCCTCAAGTGTGTGTTTATATATATATAGAAAAAGAAACACCCGAAGGTGCTGGGGAGGACCCAGAGAAGCACTGTCTTCGCCTGCCCTTAGAGCAGTCCTGTACCACCCTTGGAGACCTGCGCTGTGTTGACGATGGGTACAGGCACGCACAGGACACTCCATTAAGATATCAAGGGACATAACTGCTCCTGAACAGAGGTAAATTAGACTACAGGATGCAGCTCATAACAGCCTTAAAGTAGCATCCCCATGGGTGTACCAGCCCGTATTTCATGACTGCAGAGCCCACCGGCGAAAAACACCACCCTCCAGCTGCCGAGCACACCCCACAGACCCAATCACCCCTGCCCACGGACAGTCGAAGACAGTGCCACTCCAGACACAGCCAAACTTTCGCCATACGGTCTTATGTGCCCTCATATATATATATATATATATATATATATATATATATATATATAATATATATATATATATATATATATATATATAAACCTTTTCAGACGTTTCCAGGATGAAGATATTGCCCGTAGATCATGGATAAACATTTTGGATTTTGGCAATATTTTAAGAAATAAGGAACTGAGACATACTTTCTCAGACACTGTGATATGCCGCAAAAGTTGGTTACTGCCCTGAAGAAACACAGGTTATATGATAATGTGTTCAAATATGGCTCGCATCCTAACGTGACCAAATCCTTTAAGCAAACTGAACTAAGTTGCTGAGCAGATTAAACAGATCTCGCCTCATTTAAAATTAACAACATATACACTGTGCCGAATACAGCTGAATAAGATTATACGAGTTTTTTTTTGAACTTCATCAAACCAAACCAGCGAATAAAACATCTGATGTCTTGAGCAATGATACATATTACATCTTCACGGGAAATATATGGAATAAAATGGCTTTGTATAACTCATTTTAAGTGGAGTGCGGTGGAGGCCCATTGCTGTTATCTTCGTTTCTACCATAGACGCCATTGATTATTTCGAAGTCGTTGTCTTCACAATTGAAAAAATAGAAAATGTGTTTTAATATCTACGAATTTCTATTCTTTTTCGTTTTTTCTCCCAATTTTGTGAATACGAGTTCCATGCGTACTTAAATCGAAAGTACTGCAAACTCATTTAAGTCATTTTAAGCAAACAACATCAGACTTTCTTCGTATTTTTGATGTTGCTGTACTTTCGTTTCCGTTTTCGTATGATTTTAAGAACTGACGAATAGACTAGGTCAGAGCATTTTTAAGAATCTTTACTCCAGCCTTTAGAAAATGAAAGTGGAGCCACTCCCTGAATCCAAATTCGAACCGGTCCATGAATTCCCAAAGGTGGACGACACGATCGGTCCCATCCTTTTGAGGGTGAAGTGGTGAAGATGACACTCATGAAGATGATTTAGCGGAATAGGTTCAGAAACGGACGAAAGTTATCTGATCATCGTCTAGACAGCAAGCACTAGAGTGACCGGGCTTCCAATGGTTTGGAGGTCCTTACTGTTAGAGATGATGCCGTTTCAATGGCTGGTGTATGAGGGGAGGAGAGACAAATATGGGTGGTCGGAAAGGAAGGGCGCGGTTTCAGGTTTAGCTTTATTATGACCCAGCTGACCAGACAGGGTTCTCTGAGGGCTGGCACAACAAAGAGAAAAACTTTTCGGTTCTCAAGAAAAAAAGGTTATCTGTAACATACTGACAATAGCCGAATCATCGACAGCCTTAATGACAGATAAAATCAGACCATGCTGAAAGCGCGCCGGTCATTCCGCTTAGTTTATCACCTCAAGATTACACACAAAAACATGATGAACATGCGCCATAAGTAATCGTTGAAAAAATGTCACATGGCAAATAGATACGACAGACGGCACAGTAAATGTTCATCCTGAAAAAAGCTTTCGCGGTGCCTGCTACCTAACAGTTAGATTGCGACAAAAGCTGGCACGTTACATGTTGTAAGGTAGAAATCGTGCATAAAAACTTATTGAAATAAAGACAGATGCGTGGGTCACAATGGCAGATAGAGAAAAACGAACGAGGGATGGCCCAGAAAGCTAAAAACAAAATCAGAGTCAGAAAGAGTAGCAGCGAAGAGGAAAATCCTTAGCACTCCAGACGGCGTACACACAATTCTGAAAGAACTGCTGGTATTTAAGAAGGGGCGAAAGGGGAAGGTAGCTTTCATATTGACCGCTTTGGTTCCGGAAAAATGTATTTTAAACATCTTCACTGTGTATGCTTTGTGGATCGGGAAAGTTTGGTTTTTTTTTTTAGTCTTATTACGCATTGTCTGTTTTCTCAACTGTGCCTGGCAATCTTTGGCACTAAGGACGATTATGATGATGTATAATTGTGAGGCTGATCGCGATCGAATTGCGGGTTCGAGAATGGCAGGTAAGGTGTTTCTTTGTATGTGTATATTGCTGTATGCACGTACAATTGTGTGTGTGTGTGTGTGTGTGTGTGTGTGTGTGTGTGTGTGTGTGTGTGTGTGTGTGTGTGCAGTAAAAGTGGTTATGAAACTTGAAGGTTCCGCTCTCTCTGATTTTGTCTGTCTGCATGTCTGTCTGTCTGTCTTTCTGTCTCTGTCTGTCTGCCTTTCCCTCTCTCTCTCTCTCTCTCTCTCTCTCTCTCTCTCTCACTGTATGACTCTCTCTCTCTCTCTCTCTCTCTCTCTCTCTCTGTTTGTGGCTGCTCCCCTCTGTCTCTGTCTCTGTTCGCCCGTCTGTCTCTCAAGATACAGTCTCCGTATTGTCGGTCTGTCCCCCCCCCCCCCCCCCCCCGCCCTCCACCTTCAGTCCCATTCTGTCTGTCTGTCTGTCTCACTCTCTCCCCACCATCTCTCAATTTTGAAAACCATTTTTTAAATTCTCGTGCAGTTCTGTGTTTGTTTTTATCAATCAAAATGAATTTTTCACAGAATCTTGTACACATTACCGCTTTGTTGCCGTAGGATCTTTCACAAACCAACCAACCAACCAACCAACTAACCAACCAACCCAACGCTACGGACGCGCGACGCCAGCTTAGACACTGGAGCTTACTCATCCTTCATAGGCGAGTACACTAACCACTTGGCCATCACTGCTCCTGGAAAGAGTATGAATGGCGCATGCAATGACCACCAATCAGATGAAGCCGCCACTATCTACGGCGCACATGAACCAAAGTAATGGCGGTGCTTCATTAGAAAACAACAACAAAGAAATGTCCTTACTGATCGCTTGCCCTTACTATAGACTGCTTTTGCATCGAAGACGTAGTGGATTAGAACCAGGGAAGAAGCTGTATCACAGATCCGATTGTCTAAAAAGTTGTGTGGCATCTCCGTCCAGTTATGTCCCTTGACGCCTTAATGGCATGCCCTGTGCGTGCCCTGCTCCTTATGTGACCACAGCGCTGGCTTCCAAGGGTGGGTGCGGGATTGGCACCGGCCGATTGGTTCGGCAGCGGAAGACAGTAGGTCTCTAGGTCCAATTGGTACCCCCTTTTGGGTCTGTCTTTTTCTGGCATCTCCGCCCATCCGTTCTGCGTGTTTCCGGTATGTTGAGCAATTGGAACTTCGATGTGTCACAGTCACACACACACACACACACACACACACACACACATACATGTACAAATGTATAACCTCAAAAACAAGGAAAATACCAAGGGGTGGCAGGGGCGAGAGGCTGAGAGAGGGAGAAAAAAATATTAAGATGGGTAATTACTGCAAGAGAATGGATCATTGGATGACTAGTTATGTTGGAAGATACTACTACTAACGTCTTCCATTCTCAACTATGTACCATTATCTAGGTTGGGATACTCAAGTTGGGACTATGTGCACAGCAGCCAACAAACAAACAAACAAGCAAACAAAAAAAGTCACAATAAAGCTAGGAAATGATAGAGGAATAGGGAAACCAGGTTTTGTCAAACTGATCTGAATCATAGTTCAGAAAGGCTGAGTATTTTTCCAATTTAAATCTATAGCTTAAGGTTGTAAGGAGAACATGAAGGTCTGGGTGGTTATTTTGTAGTTTACATTTGTAAACATAAAACTTAGCAAACAGCAGAATAAAGTTAAGAACTTTGTCAGTTTCCACATTTTGTTTCACTCCAAACAGAACTAACTCTTTCTCAAGAAACAGATTAGCGCAGTGCTGACATTTATCCATTAGCAGGCTTTGAAGATTTCTCCAAAACCGCTGCACAATTGGCAGCAATCTATGTAGAAGTCGACACTGGAACCATCTAAGCTGGACGTCAGTAGAAACTTTATAACTATGAAGGAATATTTGTTTCCAATTAAGATTTACAAAAAGATTATTCCATTTATCAATAGCAGCAGGAGAGGCATTATTTTCATTTAAAGTTTTTTGTACATATTTGTTGCCTCTTTTAATGCAAAACCAGGCTTTTTATTCTAACAGTTTATATTGGTTTGTTATGATAATATTAAGTTTTTGGCAATAGTTGCGAATGGCATTCATTATGCCTTCATATAAGAGAAAATTTGTTCTTATACCTTGATATTTATTTAAAAATTCATGGAAGGTCATCCAATGCCCATTTTCATTAGTCAAGTGTTTAATGAAGAAAATGCCATAATTACACCATTCCTGTGTGAAAATAACTTTTTTATCTCTTAAAATTTTAATATTGTAATGAATACACTCTGACATGAAATCATGTACTGTAGTCGGACGGCACTTTGCGCACAGTTTCTTGTGTTTCATCACATCATTCCAGAATGGGTTATTGACATCTTGCATAATAACATTAGAAAATTCAGCACCAACGTTTTTTATATTGTCCAACTTAGGGAACATATTAATGGTAAATTCTCGCCAACCCGACTCATACATTAATCTTCTCAGACAACTTATCTTCATAGAAGAAATAATTTTTTTTACATTTAACATTTTTAATCCACCTTCACAGTACTGCATTTGAACAACAGATTTTTTTTATTTTACTTTTTTTACCATTCCATAAAAAACTATGCAATTCTTTTTCTAAAGCAACAATAAAATCCTCTGGGGGGTCTGGTAGGTTAATCAATAAATGAACAATTTTAGAAAATGCCAAAGTTTTAATAACAGTTATTTTTCCAAAAGGAGTTATATTTCTTTTTTCCAAAAAGCTAGGACTCTTTTTATTTCAAAAAGTTTATCTTCAAAATTAATGTGTACAATCATATTTGTGTTAGTGGAGAATTTGATACCAAGAATTTTGAAAGTACCTGGATCCCAAACAAAATTTTTGTCCCTCATAAATCTAATTCCACAATTCTTTCTACTCCCCAACCAAACTACTTGTGACTTGTCAAAACTGATTTTTAAACCTGAAATTTGTAAAAATTTAGTAAGGACAGATACCGCCTCGTTAAAAGATCTTTCTGAACCATCTAGACATAAACTAGTGTCATCAGCAAATTGTGACAGTAATGTTTCCTTGTTAACAACTTTAATTCCTTTAATATGCTCATTAGAGCGAATCATTAATGACAGAACCTCAGCACAAATTTGTGAATAAAATGTTCTTATCCAGTTAATTGGTCGAGCTTTTTGTTTTCACCAGTGAAAGTCAGATCAGTCAGGAGTCTGATCTTGACTGCACAGACACTGCACGGATTTCTCATCTTCTTCAGTAGATGAATGAACAGAAACTTTACGGATTTGTTCTGTTTGTAATTCACGATTTCTTTTGCACTTTCCACTTAATTTCAATGCTGAATGAAATCCTGGTAAGGTGTGATAATCTTCACACCTCTTTCTCGCGGTAGGTTGGGTTCCCCCCCCCCCCCCCCCCCCCGAAACAGCAACCGCACGCCGTAGCCATTTGCAATTTGTGTCGCAATGTTGATCCTCACGGGTGCTTTCCCCTGGAAGAATCTGGTTAGAGTTATGATACTTGAGCACTTTCGTTGCCTCTTGTACCAGCTTTCAACCGTGGAAAAAGAAAGGTTATCAAAATAATGCAAAACAAAAACAAAAACAAAACAAACAAACAAACGAACAAACAGGTGTCATACATGTGATGCGATATGAAAACGCTTTGCAGTTACGCAATGCGGAAAATGTATACATATCATGCTTTAAAGATAAGGAATGTTTATACAAGCGATCTATAATTTTGTTTGTTTCTTTCTTTCCTTCCCCGACGTATTACATGTTTGAACTGCTGGCAGAAAAATCGTGATGATGGCGGAAGGTTTTTTTTTTTTTTTTTTTTTTTTGTTTATCCACAAGTCAGTGGCCACACGAGCAAATTCCTGATCCGTCTGTCTGTCTGTCTGTCTTAATTGTTTTCCCCGTCTCATTGTCCAGATTAAAGGTTAGAGCCCCTTACGGCTTTCAGGGCACGATTTCTTTTGCACTTTCCACTTAATTTCAATGCTGAATGAAATCCTGGAACGTCATTCTAAACGGCAGACCCCAAACCTCGTCTTCCCCCGCTTTAACTGTCCCTGAACTGAATTAGGTAGGCTACATATTTTTGGACTGCG
>CM031595.1:105796254-105803754 GCA_018398815.1 Conus ventricosus | reverse complement strand
AGACCACATGATCATCTAAACGAAACCAACAGACAGAAGGAGAGAAAGAATTTCGGTATATGACACTTTCTTTTTCTAATTTGTGGAGGGGTTGGAGGAAACACCCACTCGCTGTAGTCTTTACAATCGTTTTATTAGTGGAGAGAGAGAGAGAGAGAGAGAGAGAGAGAGAGAGAGAGAGAGAGAGAGAGAGGGGGGGGGGCATCCACCATTTCCAAATGTAGTGTTTCACAAACATTTCTATTTTCTTGCTTCCCATCTGAATTTTACAGTTTGTTGTTGTGTAGCATAATTACATAACTGCATTTTTGCGCGTGCACACGCATTTAACATTCAAGAGCGCAGGAAATGCTCTCGTTCTCTGTCACAGTCTGTCTGTCTGTCTGTCTGTCTGTCTGTCTGTCTCACTGCCCGCCCCCCTTCCCCCATCTCTCTCTCTCTCTATCTCTCTCTTTCTCTGTCTCTCCGTCTGTCTGTCTGTCTGTCTGTCTGTCTGTCTGTCTGTGTGTGTGTGTCGCTCTCTCTCTCTCTCTCTCTCTCTCTCTCTTCTCTCTCTCCTCTCCTCTCTCTCTCTCTCTCTCCTCTCTCTCTCTCTCTCTCTCCACTGAGTGTGTGTGTGCGTGCGCGCGCGTGTGTGTATGTGTGTCCGTCTGCCTCTATATCTCTCTGTCCCCTTCTCTCTGTTCCCCTGCCCCTCTCTTTCTCTCTCTCTATCTCTGCCCACACACACGTGCATGTGCATGGATGCACACACATACGCACGCGTACACATTTCCCTACCCCCTATACCCCTACACACATCCATCACGAACTCTCTGAGCACACTTCGCTCTGTCCATCGGGCTGTTGGTCTGTGCAGACTTATCCTAATGGTCAAAGTTCCTGCAGATAAATAGACCATCTGGACTTATTACTTACCCTACTCCGAAGTTACGAACTGGAATTATGCCTTTCGATAGAAAGCTTTTTGAAAGAAGAAAAATCAATACAGCGGCATCAGGGAAATGTACTCAAGTCTGCATTCTATTGGCAGCGAAGAACATATCAGACTGTCTGATCAACCCACTCCATATGAATTTTTTTTTCTTTTGAGATTGGTATTTGCGCGGTCTCGAATATGTACAGTATTAATCTCGGATACACACAATAACATACTTTTTTATTATTAAAAGCAGTTTTTGCCCAGTCTCAAATAAGCGCGAAACAAATCCCGAGTAAATTCAGTAACAATCTCAAATACCTGCAATAAAGGTCTGAAATACATGCGGTAACATATTCAACCACGTGCAATAACTATCCCAAATACGTGCAATAACGATCTGAAATACATGCAATAACACATTCAAATACGTACAGTAACAATCTCGAATACGTGCAGTAATAATTGGAAATGTGTGCAGTGACAATCGCAAATAAGTGCCGTAACAACGCGGATATGTGCAGAAATAATCTCAAATACATGCGGTAACAAATTCAAATGCGTGCAATAACAATCACAAATACGAGCAATAACAAGCGCGAATACGTTCAGTCACAAATTCTGATACGTGCAGTAAGAAATTCAAATGCGTGCACATACAATCGCAAATACAAGCAGTAACAATCGCAAATACGTGCCGTAACAATCTCAGATTCGTGCAGTAACAATCGTAAATATGTGCATTAATACTCTCAAATAAGCGCGTAACAATCGCAGGTACGTGCAGTAACAAATTCAAATATATGCAGTAGCAATCTAAAATACGTGCAGTAAAAATCTCAGATATATGCAGTAACAAATTCAAATACGTGCAGTAGAAATCTCATATACGTGCAGTAGCAATCTCAAATACGTGCAGTAACAAATACGTTTAGTAACAATTTCAAATACGAGCGGTAATAATATGAAATACGCGCAGTGACAATCTCAAATACGTGCAATAACGGTCTGAAATACATACAATAACAAATTCAAATGCAGACAGTAACAATCTCAAATACGTGCAGTAACAATCTCAATTACGTGCAGTAATAATCTCAAATACGTGAAGCAACAGTGTCAAATACGTGCAGTAATAATGGTAAATCCGTGCAGTAACCATCTCAAATACGCGCAGTAACAAATTCAGATGCGTGCATTATAAATTGCAAATGTGTGCAGTAACAATAGCAAATACGTGCCGTAACAAATTCAAATGCCTACAATGAAAATCGCAAATTCGGCAGTAACAATCACAGATACGTGCAGTAACAATCGCGAATACGTTCTGTAACAAACTCAGATACGTGCAATTAGAAATTCAAATGTGTGCACATACAATCGCAAATACAAGCAGTAACAATGGCAAATACGTGGCAGTAACAATCGCAAATATGTGCAGTAACAAATTCAAATATGTGCATTAGCAAACTCAAATACGTGCAGTAACAATCTCAGATACGTGCAGTAACGATTCAAATACGTGCAGCAGCAATCTCAAATACGTCAGTAGCAATTTCAAATACGTGCAATTGCAATCTTTTAAAAGTGCAGTAACAAATTCAAATACGTGCAGTAACAACCTAAAATACGTGCAGCAACAATTTCAAATGCGTGCAACAACAGCCTCAAATACGTGCAGTAACTATCTCAGATGCGTGCAGTAACTATCTCAGATGCGTGCAGTAACAATCTCAAATAAGTGCAGTAACGATCTCAAATACGTTCAGTAACAATCTCCAATACATGCAAGTGCAGTAGCAATCGCAAATAAGTGCAGTAACAAATTTGAATACGTGCAGCAACAATCCCAAACACTTACAGTAACAATCTCAAATAAATGCAGTAACAATCTCAAATACGTGCAGTAACAATCTAAGATAAGCACAATAACAATCGCAAATTCGTGCAGTAGCAAATTCGAATACGTGCAGCAACAATCGCAAATAGGTGCAGTTACAATCATAAATATGTGCGGTAACAATAACAAATACGTGCAGTAGCAATCTCAAAAGTGCAATAACAGTCGCAAATACGTGCAGCAGCAAATTCGAATACGTGCAGTAACAATCGCAAATACGTGCAGTTACAATCATAAATATGTGCAGTAAAAATCGCAGATATGTGCAGTAACGATCGCAAATACGTGCAGCAGCTAATTCGATTACATGCAGTAACAATCTCAAAAAGTGCAGTAACAATCGCAAATACGTGCAGCAGCAAATTCGAATACAGGCAGCAACAGTCAGAAATACGTGCGGTTAGAGAGGCAGAGTTCCAAAGGGGTCATGGACCACTCAGAGAACTTTGCTACGTGATGGCGCATGGAATGGAAATATGGTGATATATCGCTGGACCACAATTCCTGTCTGATCCACTCAGAGAACTTTGCTACGTGATGTTGCATGGAATGGAAATATGGTGGTATATCACTGGACCACAATTCCTGTCTGATCCACTCAAAGAACTTTGCTGCATGATGGCGCATGGAATGGAAATATGGTGATATATCACTGGACCACAATTCCTGTCTGATCCACTCAGAGAACTTTGCTATGTGATGTTGCATGGAATGAAAATATGGTGATATATCACTGGACCACAATTCCTGTTTGATCCACTCAAAGAACTTTGCTGCGTGATGGTGCATGGAATGGAAATATGGTGATATATCACTGGACCACAATTCCTGTCTGATCCACTCAGAGAACTTTGCTACATACTGGTGCATGGAATGGAAATTTGGTAGTATATCACTGAACCACAATTCCTGTCTGATCTCCACCCCATCAAAGATAACGTTTCCTATGCTTGTCAGGACACTGAAGCGGATTTTGTTTTAATGAAAGAAGCTGGCACGTGGAGGACAACGTTGAATTTTGGAGTGGATCCGGATCAAGTAGCAGATCCAAGATTTGTTTATCGAAATGACGCAAACATTGCCGGACGGATTTTAAGGAAAGTTGCAGTGAAAATTAGAATGTGGCCCAAGGGAAAAACAAAACTTCAGTTTTGATGCGAATCCGGTTGAAAGGGCCGATCGAGGATTCGTTCCACGATGGCGGTCTACGTTCACTCAGGTCTCCTACCTGTTGTCACAGCGTAACTATGCTGACGGGTTAAAATTCAGTCTGTATACCCACCCCTATTTGGACACGCATCTGTACGTCTGAGTCTTGAAGGTTTATAAACACTGACTGGCTGCAATCAGATATACATACAAATGTGTTTGGTGGGGTGCTCAATAATGCTGTTGGTGTAAGTGCGTCAGAATAGTGCGTATTTGACAGGCCTGCCTGCCATCTCCTTTCATGACAGATTAGTGAGGAACAAGTGCGCTTGTGTCCGTTGTTTTTCCGTCTATCCACTCCTCTCACTTTCCTGTATTTGTTCGTGTCTCTTTCGCCCCCTGCCCCCTCTTCTCCCCCCCCCCCCCCCCCCCTTTCCTTCTTCATTCCCCGTCTCTCCTTCCTTCACTCCCCTCCCCCTCCCCCCCCCCCCATCTCCGTCTAGTTCCATGTCCTACCCTGCCTCTCCCTGTCTTTCTGCATGTCCGCCCGTCCGTGTGCCTTTCTGTTTGTCTGTCTGTCTGTCTGTCTGTCTGTCTGTCTGTCTGTCTGTCTGTCTTTGTCTGCCTTTTTGTTTGACTTTCTCCGTCTGTCTGTCGGTGTTTGTTTGTCTCTGTCTGTTTGCGTGTCTGTTTGTCTCGGTCTGTCTGTCTGTCTCTGTTTGTCTGTCGGTCTGTCTCTCTCTGTCTCTGTCCGTCTGTCTGTCTGTTTGCTCTTCAAATGATCTCAAAATCCAAACATAAAGATTTGCTTATTTTATCAGACTGCCTTTCTGCTTTGGATGCCATTGTCGGCCGTAAGTTCAAGCACCCTCAGCTGCTGAAAGTTTTCGAACTGTACACCTCTCTGAAATCAGATGGATGCACCCACAGTTTTTGCTTGGGTTCCCAGCCATGTGGGCATTCGAGGCAACGAGGTGGTTGATCAACTTGCCAAGAGTGCCAAAAAGGAAAAGTTGAGCCGATTGTCTATCCCTCACACTGATCTCAAACTCCAAACACAGGCTTACGTCAAAGACCTGTGGCAAGAGGAATGGAACTCGCAGACGGATAACAAACTATTTAAAATCCATTCAGACCTGAAAGAGTTTTTACCATGTTCCAGAGGCGGCCGTAAAGACGAAACAGTCTTGTGCCGTTTGCATACACTGCACTCGTTTTACACCCATTCTTATCTTTTAAAAGGCGAAGAAGCTCCGTGGTGCATTCCATGTCATGTACCACTCACAGTGAGACATATTCTTTTAGAATGTTAAAAACTTAGTTCAGAGATGTCCCATCTGACATGATCTTTGAGTTTCTAAAAGAGATTAACATTTTTCATCTCGTCTAAGATTTTACGGAAGAAAGATTTTTAACGAAGTTTCTGGTGCGTTTTTAGAAGGCGTATTTTAAAGAAATGTGTAAATGTCCGCAATTGTCAAAATATTATAGTGGGCCCACAAGACCATGAGAAGAAAAGGAGTTGGTGGGGATACCTTCAGGAATAGATAACTCCTATAGATTTTGTATGACTTACTTCCATTCACTCCTTTACAGAATGGTACATGTTTTCGCCAAGGACGATTATAATAAATTCGATCGTAGAAAATATAGATGAATTTAAAACATGCAGAGCGCTTGAAAAGACGTACGCGTGCACATCTTAAGTTGAAACGAGTCCTACTGTACAAAATCAATGGAACTGGAGAAATGCAATAAAGCAGTTTTCGCCGAGCGAGTGCCTGTGTGACAGTGCCAGACTGACGCAGCAACCCCATGAGAGTTCTGGCACCTTCTGGGCTTTGGCACTACCTAGACAGCAAGAAATGAAACAAGAGCTCCTTCTGGACCACCTTGACCGTAACACGGCACTCGACAGAGATTTTCATTGTGAAATTACTGCTTGGTATTATTCGTTGATTATCAAACAAACAACTACATATTATCACGAAGAAACTTAAAAAGTTCAAACCACATATTCGTTAAACTTTAAATCTATGTACTGCTTATTTCTACTTATTGCCGGTTGGGTCGGTAGTGCTACAACACACGAACATAGCTACACAAGCATGTCTGCAGGGGTCGAATCTACGTGTACGGCACGGTCATCAGTCACACTTTCCTTTGAGATCACGTTTGAGGTCCGCCGAAGTTTTGTACAGAAACTTCGAAAGGACAACAGTTTCTTCGCCCAACCCAGAGGCATCTGTGATAGTGCAAGGTGAAGGCTAGGAGTAAAACTGATGAGTTCACAACATGTTTTTGTGTTGAGGAAGAACGTGTGCGCGCACGATTGTATACGCAGTATTACGACGACGGTATTGGTTCGCCCTTCGTCTTCGGGATTCGCCACGTTTGACGTTTGATGGGTGGCTCTGACGTTCGTCTTTGTTAAAAAAAATCACTGATCTCCTATATTGCACGGTGTAAAGGAAAACCTTAGCTGATAAGCTGTGTCTATGTATGGCTTGCCACCATTGCACATAATGCTCACACACTGCACTTGCACGCATGCGCGCACACTCACACGCACGCCCATACATACACACACGCACACGCATACACACGCGCACGCGCACGCACCCACCCACGCACGCACGCACGCACGCACGCACGCACACACACACACACACACACACACACACACACACACACACACACACACACACATACGCACGCATGCACGCGCGCGCGCTCCATTCCTGCCATGTTTGCTATAAACTATCGTCTATTGACTGGTTTGTTTCTGTACAATACAAAAAAGGAAGAATACGACCAGGAGCATCCATTAAAATGTACTATGTAGTAAACATTACAGAACGAAAGTGTCAATGCACCACACATTGGTACATGAATAAACCCAGACGCTTTGCATTAAACGCTCAAACATGAAGGTCAGCAAGCGAATTTTCATCTGTTGAACACACACACACACACACACACACACACACGCACACACACACTCTCTCTCTCTCTCTCTCACACACACACACACACACACACACACACACACACACACACACACACAGATTATGCATGGTGAGTATGAGTCATTCTAAAAACAAAACCAATGACAGGGAGAAAATGGATGGATGGAGGCCCCGCTGTTCAAAAGAAAAGAAAAGAAACAAAGAAAAAAGGGAGGAAAATTTGAGGTTGAGAGGGATGAAAGGGAAAACCCGTGTGTGTGTGTGTGTGTGTGTGTGTGTGTGTGTGTGTGTTTGTGTTTGTGTGCTTGTGTGTGTGTGTGTGTGTGTTAACTAACTTGTTCCTTTTGATGGGAGACGATCTGGGCTTGAAACACGTCATGTTCATCCATAAACCAGCACAGCTTGGCGCACTTTTCTACTGTGAGGTCTTTAGCAGATAAGACAAAGAGTTTCCCAAGAGGAACACACTACCAAAACAAACAAGGAAACAAAGAAGAAAAAAAAAACCACAAGCAAACAATGTAATTGCTCAGTAAAGAACTTGTTTTCCTTGCATCTTCCCT
>CM031595.1:105783754-105791254 GCA_018398815.1 Conus ventricosus | reverse complement strand
TAGACCATGGACCGTAGTAGGAGTACACACAAAGAACTTCCATTTCATAAGGAATAGACCATGGATCGTAGTAGGAGGAACACGTAGGTTCCACTGCTCATGCAGTATGTTAATGGCAGTCGAGGGCTGGCGTGTGTTGGAGAAATTTACTTCCGATTCTCACAACATCGACTTGTTGCAAGCGAAATCGAAAACTGCTCAAGCTTAATTTCAACGGATCCGAACCAGTCTTAAGAGCACGGCTTGGAAAGCGACGAACAGAAACCTTTCCTTCCAGGAATTCCAAACAAAGAAGAAATGATGAATGGACAGACGCACAAATACAAAATAACTGTAGAGTAATGTGTTGTCCACATGGGAAAGCTCAGCCGGACTAGAGTCAATTTGCTTAGCTAATCCAAATTTGGCTCTTCATTCTGACCAGTAGTGATTCGTGTAGATCTGGAATGACTCTGTGTAACATCTGCTACCACAGTCATAACACGTTCAGTGCAGCGTTTTGGTCTCCCTGTGCTAATTTTATTCGCCATTGCTAACAACCACACACAAAAACATAACGCGGAAGGAAGGACACCACCTATTGATATATTTACCAGTGGGCTTGTTTTGAGAAGAACAAAAAACAACAGCAAAGCTTGTTTCTTCTTTTGTTTTGCGAACATTCGAGTCGCGTCAACCAGACGATCGATATAGTCTTTTCTGTGAACTTCACGACCGGAAGTAGATTTCCCCAACGCCAGTCAAAACGGCCCAGTCCGCAAGTACACAAAATCTTTCTTGCTGTCCCCATACTCTCGGTCCCTGAATTGTTCAGGCGGCATTCCTTCGTCGTGATTATTGTCCCCGTGGGAATGCCGAGCGCTCTTTCCGTACACACAGCTTCCCCGTCTTTCGGCAGTTGTGTGATAGTAAGTTCCTCTTTTCTGTCACTTTGTTTGACTCTCCATGTTTTGTTGTTTTTTTTTTTGTTTTGTTTTGTTTACAATTTTTCTTTTCTGTCTTTCAGGACGTCTAGTTGTTTTCTCCTTTTGCGGAGTATCATTGTCCTGTCTTTATTCTTGAAGCTCTTTTACACTTATTTCTGGTTACAGTTTAAGACACGCCGGCTTTTATTTCTTATCCGTTAATTTATTCATTCATGTACTTATCTATTTTCTTTATTTCATTTATATGTATTTATTTGTGCTTCTATTTATCTATTTATTCATTCATTTCTTTGTTCATTTATCTGTTCCTTTCTTGCAATCTGACGACGAGGTAGCAAAATTCGTCTACACAGTCCTGGGTTACTCTAGTTGTTCACTCTGAAGTGTCTGTATGATGAACATAAGGCTTTTATAGGTATCTACCATAATGCTGCCAACAGTCTAGCTTCAGTGTCATAAACTGCTTCATTTTCAGAATGTCATCCTTTTTCCGTAGTCTGACTTGTGTAGGATGTGAACTTCTGTCCCCACGTATGAGTTGGACTGCCCTGAAAAGGCCCTGCGTGGTCGGTTTGGCTGCGATGGTAGAAACACGCGTTTATGGCTGTTCTCCGATTTGGGAGGTCTGGTTCTTGCGTGTGTTGTGAGTTCCTGTCTTCAGTTAACGGTCAGGGTTAGTGTGTCTTCGGATCCTTCCTGGACAAAATGGCCATGGCTTGCTGGATTCCGTGCAATCATACACTGTGCCTCCCCCTTGTGGAGAATCTAAAACAGAACAGACCACCACCTTTCAAAGCTGATGTTTACTTTACAGCATTTCGCCCGTGTAAATCCCATAATGAACTGAACACTGAAACAAATAACGGTGGTACTGACAACAATACGCTGTACTTCTCTAGCAGAGCATCTAGCGTGAAACAGAACGCCTCTGTAGTTGACACCATTTACTTTTTAGCACTATCTCCTCTAAACTTAGAAATCAACTGAAGAAGGCTGAAAAACTCCGGCGTTTCTGAAAACAAGTCAAATACAAATAAACGGAGTGGAAATTAACGCGTATTAGAGACACAATGCAAAACAGACGAGTGCATATTTTACCAATTGATCGTCTTCATGTGTAACACCACCGTAACACATAAAACTGCATGAAACAGTTCTGAAGGCAGTCTATGGAGGGTTTTGTACATGACTGATTAATGTCTTTTGGTTATCACGTCTGAGGAAGACAGATTGGTCGGAAAATTCGACTGCCCGTCATTAGTATTGTGTTAGGAAACCGCGTTGATTTACACTCTCTTTTTGAGTCTTTGTCGTGTCGCATTTGTTTCATTATCAATTGTTTTCTTCTCTGTTCCCCCTCTACCTTGACCTGGCTCCTAAGACTCGTAGATAGAGTTGATAATAACTGAGAACCATACATTAGCGGCCCACAAAAAAGTTTGCTTTATCAGAAATGCCTGAGCCACATATATTGTTATCTATGTTTTCTTGTTGATGTTGCTCGGTGTGCCTTTTGCGTTAGTGAATAAACTGATCATTTGTCATTTGAATTAACAAAGACACACCAAGACCTTAGGAAAGATAGAAGAGAATGCTGAAAGCAAGCTCAAATCTTACAGGAATTGTAGAATAAAATTTTCAGAAACCGAAAAAGATACTTTATTAGGTGGACTACGCACTAGTCACACATATCACTTTACAAAAATCTTCCTCAGGCGGACTACGTACTAGTCACACATATCACTTAAAAATATCTTCCTTAGGCGGACTACGTACTAGTCACACATATCACTTAAAAAATCTTCCTTAAGCGGACTACGTACTAGTCACACATATCACTGTAAAAAATCTTCCTTAAGCGGACTACGTACTAGTCACACATATCACTTTAAAAAATCTTCCTTAGGCGGACTACGTACTAGTCACACGTATCACTTTAAAAAGTTCCTTTACTGTCATACAGTTTAATCAGCCTTTGTTCGTTCAGATGTTTAAGTCCAGGCACCAAAGTGATGTGGGAAACTTCGTCATCATCGTCAAATCTCAGACAGGAACATTATGACGAACGAGGGTATTATTCTAGAAGAGAGGGGGTCGGTGACATACTCGACGGTATATTTTCACCACCAGAACGACAACTGTTAAGATGGGCAGCATCGACTTCACCACCAGAACGACAACTGTTAAGATGGGCAGCATCAACTCAACCACCAGAACGACAACTGTTAAGATGGGCAGCATCAACCTCACCACCAGAACGACAACTGTTAAGATGGGCAGCATCAACGGCAGTTTTGATGCTGGGCGTCGGCAGGATTTGAACTCTCAACCTCTGACTGCTGACTGGATGCTCTGTCATCGAGGTACATCTTTCCCGCACCCTCTCGCTGTGTAAAGAACGCAGAAGCTCCTTAATGCGTACCGTGTGAGAAACCATTCCATTAGGCACATCATCTTACTGGCTGTTCTGGTGTATGCGACATTAAGTGCAAGCCTAGTGCCCAGAACCCTGAAATATTTTTATTGACGTGTTTCATTCACCTGATGTGACTTTATTTCATTCACCTGATGTGACTTTATTTCATTCACCTGATGTGACTTTATTTCATTCACCTGATGTGACTTTATTTCATTCACCTGATGTGACTTTATTTCATTCACCTGATGTGACTTTATTTCATTCACCTGATGTGACTTTATTTCCCGACACCAACTGAAAAGAAAAATGATGACTGTGCCGTCGAACGAAAGAAACAAACAAATTCCACATCCATTTTGCGCCCAATTTCAGGAGATGAGTGATTGATTGTTCTTCGCTTTCATTGTCTTGATTGTCGTTTGTCTTGCCTGAAGAAGAGTAAAGAGGTCGAAACCTGTCGTGTTTTGTCTTGTCATTTGTCTCTTTCGTTCGGCAGTACAGTCATTTTTCTTTTCAATTTGTTTCCATTGCCGCCCGCAGTGACCTCACTTTGAAGCTAACCTTCACGAAACCTTGCGGATTGTGAATGTACTCTTTTGTATCGACCTGTTCAAGTTAGGCACTGATTGTGAATGTACTCTTTTGTATCGACCTGTTCAAGCTAGACACTGACTTGGTGTGCGATGTCCCCGTGCTGAGAGCTCTTTCACTACAAATAATACCCCACCCTACCCACCCACCTTCACCTTCCGGCAATTCTGTGTCAACAACTTCCTGTTGTCTATCTTTTTGACTGAATTTTTTTAAAAAAATAATTTCTTCACTGCTACTTCTGCCTTTCTGCCTTCAGTCTTTGGAACGTTTTTCCACTTTTTTTTCTGGACCCAGCTAATGACATGGGAACCTTTTGTTTTGTTTTGGCAATTGATTGATTTGGAAATGAACGTTGCATAGAGGGGACACCAAGTGCCCATTCTGCAATGTCTGCTTTAGAGTACCTTTTGAGTTAATTTTCGTTGCATGCATAAGGTTTTTTTCTCTCTTTTTTTTTTTACGGTATATTTTCAGTCTAAGACTGACAAATGTTGAAGAAAATGCCCGGCGCTCTGAGCCGTTTTGATGATGTCAGTAGTTGAACTACCACGTCATTAATTGTTTTGGGGTCTGTTGATTATATTTGCATTTGTTGCTTGTCCTTTTTTGTAACAGAATGTACCCTTTTTGTCTGTGTGTTGACAGCTGTAGGAAGGCTTCGTGTGACGGCCTGGCCTGTGACGGAAATAGAATGAAACAACAGCTTAGGATTTTGTTCTCGGGTGTTCAGTCATAACGCAGTTCTGGTCGCAAGAGATTTTCAAACTTGCCACGGCCTCCGTCGTCGGCTGAGCTATGCACGTTATGACGTGATCCTCGGCATTAAGCCGTCAGGGTTTGGCGAGCTGGCGAGAGTCCTTCCTGAACCAAACGGCCGTCGCGTGCTTCGGTGCTGTTATTCCACCAGCCCACACCTTCCTTGAGGAAGACCTTAAAACGACACGGAGCGCTCTTTGAAGTCATCCTGTTTCATTACCTCCGACAAGGAAGTGATGTTTTCATCCGTTTTGTGTGTTCGTTTCTGGGCTTGTCTGTCTGTCAGCAAGACAGTACCCAAGTCACCAAACCGATTCGTAGCAACTTGGCGGAAAGACGCTGTGTCACACAACGACGAACCTTTTTTATTTTAGCGGACCCATCACATTAGAGTCCCTATTTGGCCCACAAGAGACGAAAATACCCTGCCGGCTTCCAGGATCCCTGTCGCCGTTCTTTGTTCAGGTGGGTAACGGGGCAACAGACAAACGGCAGGCAGCGGCAGACTGGTGTGAGACATCGATTGAAGTCATGATTTAGAGATCGGGAGGGAAAGGTTGTCGGAGGCGTATGTGAAAGAATGGTGTTCAAGGGTTTTGGTTTGCAATTTTCCTGTGAATGTAATCTCTCTCTCTCTCTCTCTCTCTCTCTCTCTCTCTCTCTCTCTCTCTCTCTCTCTCTCTCTATCTCTCTCTCTCTATTCATTCTAATACTTTTCATTGTACTGGTAGATATCCATTTTACACTGTGTGTGATTATCGTTTGTAACTGTCTTGTGATCGAGGCCCCATCAGAATGGGTCAATGGTCTTCTGATTAAAGAAATTCATTCATTCATTCATTCATTCATTCATTCATTCATTCATTCATTCATTCATTCTCTCTCTCTCTCTCTCTCTCTCTCTCTCTCTCTCTCTCTCTCTCTCTCTCTCTCTCTCTCTCTCTCTCTCCCTCCCTCTCTCCTTTGATTGTTTTAACGAATGATTACGTATATATGTGAGAGTTCCTCCGACAGTATGCGTTCATCCAAAAATGTGCCGGTGTCGTATATAATACTGTCGCCGTAGAATTGTATCGCAGCGACAGCATTTCACGTGAAATACTGTTGCAGCGACAATATTTGCTGGAAAAAATTGTCGCGCGACAACTTTTCACGAAAAATGTCCTATAGAATATTGTAGCTGTCCATAAAATGCAGTATTTCCCGGGAAATACTGTCGCTGCGACACGATTTTATGAGCGACAGTATTATATACGACACCGGCACGCACCCAAGCACGCATAAGAAATCCATCAATGCACATGTATACTCAAGCGTGTGTATGATGTCCATAAATGCGCATGCGAAACAAAAATGCAAAAGTATGTTGGAGGTCCTCACTAAGAAAATAAAAACAGAAAAAGCAAAAACAACGCCAACAGACTTGATCAGTTACACTTCTGCCGTCCAATTAACAGCTTCAAAGAGATTTCCCATGCATTTTTCAGGATCGGACCGACACGAGAATTGCTCCTGGCGGGTGATGGGAGAAGCGACAGCACTGTTCTCAACTCGGCTAGGCTCTGGCACTGTGACGAACCGATCACTTGGGCAACCAGACAAAATCGGGGGGGGGGGGGGGGGGGGGGGGGGGGGGCTGACACTGGAAGCCTGTTAAATAATGAGACGCATGGATATAGCACGGGGTGATTGAGGTGAGATGTTGAGAAGTTTTATTTTGGTCAGAGAGAGAGAGAGAGAGAGAGAGGGGAGGGAGTACGCGCGCATGTGTTTGCAGCTCAGTTTGGGTGTCGGTTTCTTAGCTCAGTTTGGGTGTCGGTTTCTTTCTCCAGTAAAATATTTATCAATGTTTGCGCTCTCTCTCTCTCTCTCTCTCTCTCTCTCTCTCTCTCTCTCTCTGACATACTGTTCACTTGCTGAGAAATTTGATTACAGAGAAGATTGTAATGCCCGACTATTGATTGCTTCGTTACGTTTTGTAAAGGACTAGCAAGAAGAAACTGACCGGGCGATCGTGTTCTTTTTGTATATGGTTAAGCAACCCTCAGACACACGAAAACTGTACGGAAGAAGACATGAAATCGAGGAAAGAATGAAAGAAATACACTGCGCACATGTAAACACACCCTTCTGCTGCAAGAGATTGACCAAGATGCATGTTCGTCGTCTTCCGTATTCAGGGCTTGCACTTATCACGTTTGCGGGAGTCCACAAAATAACATTAAAAAACAATAATGACCATTTTTGACCCATCTGTTCAGACAGCCATTCCCCATATTCCAAAACAGCACCATACGGGTGAAGTGCTATTTCTCTAAACCACCGAAAACCGACACAGAGTTACAGGATATTGTTCGCCCTTTTTTTGTTTTGTTTGTCATCCGTATCACCAGGACATGACGGCACCGTTTCCCCAGGAAGTACCTAATGATTTTAACGTGGAAGCAATTAGTGTAGCATGGACAGATGTCACTTCTTAAACGAAAATCTCATTCTTCTCATCCCGCTGTTTCAACCAGGAACTGAACTCATCACTTTGGAATCTTTCTTTCTTTCTTTCTTTCTTTCTGCGTACGCAGGCTGATACTCCTGCGGACACTGCCTGTATAGACAGGCAGTGGAGTTTTGTGTGTATGACCGTTTTAATCCCGTCATTAAGGCAGCCATACTCCATCTTCGGGGAAGCTGCATGCTATGTGTAACGTGTCATCCACACCAACGGCCAAACTGGCCTTCTCTTCCGAAAGTTGGTGATGGGATTTTACGTGTGTGCAAGATGCTGTGCGTGCGTTCACACACGGAACC
>CM031595.1:105766254-105776254 GCA_018398815.1 Conus ventricosus | reverse complement strand
GATGGATGGATGGATATATAGGGGAAGGGTGGGAAGATGGCAGGGGTGGGTTTGCTCGCAATCACATTCACACACAGGACACACAGACACACACAGACACACACAGACACACACACACACACACACACACACACACACACACACACACACACACACACACACATTTATACTCGCACTCGCACAGGAGAGAGAGAGGAGAGAGAGAGAGAGAGAGAGAGAGAGAGAGGAGAGAGAGAGAGAGAGAGGAGAGCATTATTAACACTCCACATTAGAGAGAGAGAGAGAGAGAGGGAGAGAGAGAGCGCATATACTGATATTATACTCAGCTCAGTGGTGGAGCGCCGGACAAGTAATGTGCGTGATCCTGGAGTTACGGGTTCGAATCTCCGCCGGGCCGGTTCGGTACAGAGGGATTTTCCCACGGAGTTAACATTGGTTCTGACTCCATTTCCCATACAATCCTTCGAATGAGACTGTAAACCGAGGTCCCGTGTGTGAACGCACGTATAACCTGTTGCACACACGTAAAATCCCATCACCAACTTTCGGAAGAGAAGGCCAGTTTGACCATTGGTATGGATGACACGTTACACATAGCGTGCACTCTGCGTGAGAAATGGAAAGAATGAAGGAAGTAAGAAAATTGAGTCAACGATATTGAACAATATTGACTGGATGACACGCGAAACGACTGAATGAAGCGTCAGCTAGCAGCTCTTCAGTCGGCACTGCCCAGGTAGGCAGCCCGTTGTGTAAACATGTGTGAATTGTAAAGCACATAGAGCTTTGTCTGTAGCCGAGGATAGGCGCTATGTAAGTATTCATAATAATGATAATAATAATGATGATGATAATAATAATAATATTCTGCACTCAGTACATAAGGTGAGAGATTGTTCAGACGCTAGTGGCCATCCACCAGAACCACCCAAACCATTCCAGCCTCCCACACCACGTAAATAATGATAAAGAAATAGACCAACCTTCTTGGTGTCGTGGTTAGCGACGGGAGCTTGCACAACTGGAGGTCGTGGGTTCGAGCCCGATCAGAGTCGTTCCTTTTGACAGTTTTCGTTTCGGGTGGGCACCTTCTCTTAGAGTTACCTGCGCGACAGTCTCAAATTTTCTGACTTGCATTGTAGGTATGTTTCTCTCGGGCCTGGGGGACGCTGAGAGAGGATGTTAGAGAAAAAAAGTCTTGCCTTGTGATAGTCTCAAATGTTCTGACTAGCCCTGTAGGTATGTTCCTCTCGGGCCTGGGATAGGTTAAAAAAAGTCCTGCCTTGTGATCCGAGACCAAGATGGAACTTTATTGAGTCATCTTTATTGTCCTCATCCATGCTGATATTCATTTAGGAAAGAAAAGCCTTAGCTTGTTTGGTCCTGCATGTCCTGCTTTTCTGGTGACCTCAGTTCCGATTTCCTCCACACGTCCATGCACACGTGATGAATCTGTATCAAGGTCGTCAACACGGGCAAGTTTATGGAGCTACGTTGGCGCCCTCTAGTTTCAGTTTCAGTTCTGTTCCAGTTTCATCAAGGAGATGTCACTACGTGCGGACTAAGTACATATACGCTACACCACATCCGCCAATATTCGAGACCGTATTGCGCATGATTCAAAGCGTGAGGGATAATAAGTGAACTATCGACTAAGATGAGAGAATTTAAGGAGGAGGGTCTCGCGCCCTCCGAGATGAGATGAGATGAGAAGGGAGCTCACTCGTAGAAGAGACTCGGCAGCCGTGCAGTGTATTCTCTGGGGAGCCTGACGACAGCTTGATGTGAATTGCTGGTGGCCTCTGGACTGCCGACGCCAAAGCTGCGACGGGACAACCGTCGGTTAAAGGTGTGGATGAGAGAACCGGAATGAGAGGTACGGGAGGACTACCTGCTCTGAGACATGAATGATCAGACATAAAGGGTTAAAGACTGACGCACGCCTTTCCCTCCCTGTCTATCCTTCATGACATGTTTCTTTGCAGTTTGCTTCGGATTAACTGAAAAAAAAAGTTAGATTGTTTGTCTGACCCCATCGGTGTAAAAAAGGGAGGAAAAAAGATCACCCCAAACCATCACAGTAAGACAAAACAAATAAAAACAAAAACATCCTCCACGCTACTTGAAAAAGAGTCCCAGAAGCATGACGTATCCAAGGCTGCAAAGAGCAAAATAAAACAAACAAGCAACGAAAAAAAGAACAGCGCACAGGGACGCATACGAGCAGAGAGAGAGAGAGAGAGAGAGAGAGAGAGAGAGAGAGAGAGACAGAGACAGACAGAGACTTCAAAGCGAATACACACCTGTCGCAACAAATCAGTAGAACACCAAGTCTGTCTGCCTGAGGAAAGAAGTGACTGGCATTGCTGAAAACAAACAAATAAACAGACCAAAACAAACGAAAACATAAGGCCTGTAGATTTCGTCTCCTAGATAACGTGTGTGTGTGTGTGTGTGTGTGTGTGTGTGTGTGTGTGTGCGCGCGCGCGCGCGCGCACGGCCAACCCGTTATCGATGTAGCTATTGTAGAGTTATAGTGTTAAGCCTGTGTAAGAAAGTAGAAGTCGGAGTTCCAGGTGTCCCATGAAAAGGTAGACATAGGATGGTTCCCATGGAGACGCTATCCATTTTCGTGAAAGTGTGGTTGTTGAACTCAAAAGTGATGATAATTCTGCAGTTTTAACGAGCCGCTAGGAGGTCGTGCATTAGATTCCGTTCAGATCCATGTGGGATTTTTCTGTCCAACTGGCTTCTGCCCAGAGTTGAGTTTGCTACTGGCTGAGCTGGGAAGACTGGGACTGCACAGTCGAGTTTCATCCACTTAACGGATGCGTCTTCGAGAGTGTTGCGCAAAATTCTTGACCAATATTGCAGGTGTCTATATCTCGGGCCTGGTTGACGCCGGAATATACCATTAAAGTAAGCGCAGAGTACAACCCTGTCATGCAGTCTCAGACCGGAATGGAATTCCGTAGCATCACGTTCATCTTCCTCATTCTCATCGATCAGCATAAAAAAGCCTTAAATTCTGTGGCCCTTTATGCCCTGCTCTCATGGTGACGTCAGTTTTGATGTCCTCTCCACGTCTATTGCCGTCGGGGTCACCGGTATCGGCACGTTCATGGACGGACGTGGTGGCGTCCTCCGGGGGGAGTGCTAACTCACGCTGGCTGCGCGACTTAGCAATTAGTGTCGTCAGTAAGGGGGCTTAATAGATGGTGTTCTGTGTATGTTGGATCAGAACAGTCGCCACTGAACACCACCGAAGTGACTCGGCAGCAGTGCAGTGTCTCCTGCGGTGGGTTGCCTCTTGACGACTTGACATTGACTGTTCCCTGTGGGTTACCGGTGCCGGGACCGCGGCGGGTCGGGCCGGGCTCCGCTTGTGGACGATGGGGGGTGGGGTGGGTGGGTGGTGGGTGCAATGCCACTGAGGTGGCACTTAAAGATAAGAGAGCGAAAAAAAAGAAAAAAAGAAAAAAGAACAAATGAAAGTCTGCAGTTTTTACACATTTACCTGTGTTGCTGTGGGTAATTGTTGTTTAAGTAACCGTTTGTCCATAAAGAAAGAAAGGGCCATCAGCATGAGGGATGGAAGTGTAAAGTGAGACAACATCGAGCATAAAGAGGATGGTTGTGTTGGAAAGCTGGATCTGGGCTGAAATAGTTGATCATGTCGAGTGTGTGAGAGTTGTGTTTGTGAGGTATGTGGGAATGCTTTGTACTATGGGTTGGAGAAGAGAGTCGGTGTACTGTGAGATATGTTTTGTAAGGCAGCTACAAGCGGAGACAATGGATCAGCTGGATGCGTTAGTTTTGCGTATTAAGAAAAGAAATTAGTAGATAAATGCATGGACTCTTGGAAACATCTAAAAAGTAGCACTTCAGGACCACGCTTTGACAATAAAATCACTGAGAGCTATTGACTAAGAATAATCTCTGTGGGTGCTGATGAGTTACCTATAGAAAGGGATAATGTAAATACACGAACATGTCAAGAGAAGACAGTACATGCGCAGCATGTGATGTAGTCGAAGATGAAACTCATTTTCTAGACAGCTGCTCCGGATACAAGCTGTTAAGACGGAAATATACAGATAGCTATTTAAAAAAAATGTATATATTATATACATGCCAGATCTAAGGTTGAATGAACTATGCCCAGTTGGAATGACGACTGAAAATTCACATCGCAGAATATAATCATGATTGCATGTGTATGAAAAGACAGTGATAGCTCTCTTTATACGGCAACATATACATTGTGGTCTAAGCATTAATTATGATTTGTCAGAAGGTTGATTATGATTATGATGTGTCCATGGACCTGTAAGGTTCTCTTTACAATTAAGTCTACTTCTGCGAGTCTGAATCACGCACGCACGCACGCACGCACGCACGCACGCACACACACACACACACACACACACACACACACACACACACACACACACACACACATCGCGCGCACGCACACACACTCTCACACAATCACATACACTGTGTAAGTGAATAGACGTTGAACTTAAGAAAGAACGTATCAACCAACACACAGTTACAAGACTGATAACATTTTTTAGTTGTCTTTCCTTTCCTTTCTTTCTTGCTTTTTACCTCTTGTTTTTAGGTCACAACAGTACTTCACTCATCACCGACTTTGCCAAGGCCGCGAACAGGCGCCCCCTCCGAGGAGAATGTGGCATGTGTCAGAGAATCATCAGCTCACCTGTTTTGACTAAAGCTCGTGTAGCCAGCATTCCAGCCCAGAAACGTTTCTGTCAATCCCGTGTGCAGGCGATCGGTCTTTTGGCATACCACCGCATGGCGCGCGTCTGTAAAATCGGGGGGGGGGGGGGGGGGGGGGGGGGGGGGGAGGAGAGAGAGGAGAGAGAGAGAGAGAGAGAGAGGGGACTACAGACAGACAGGCAGACAGACGGACGCACAGAGGAAACACAGACAGACAGGCAATCGGGCAGGCACGCAGGCAATTCGTTACTTACTTAGTTCAATTTTCCGCGAAAGCATCTTTTTTTTTTTTTTCATGAACTCTTGTTATAATTTTCATGCTCTGCATGAATGTTGAATTTCTAGCATGAGGGGTAAAACAACTGAAACATAAAAGAAAAGATATTCTAAGTGTCAACTTTATTGTATGTTCCTGGAAATTGATTTTAATATGTATGTGATAATAACTGATAATGAGTAATGGCTGTGATGTGTGTTCGACTTGGGAAATATATTGTCGTTCGTTTCAAGGACAGCGATGGTAATTGTGTGCGCCTGTTGTTCTGAAGTATGCTGGAACGACCTCTTAGAATCTGGAAAATTCGTTTGAGTCTGTGTTTCTCCTCTCTTCCTTTCTCTCTTTCTCTCTCTTTTCTCTCTCTCTCTCTCTCTCTCTCTCTCTCTCTCTCTCTCTTCTTCTCTCTCTTTCTCCTTGCGCATGAAAGATCAATCTGTCTGTCTGTTGTCTGTCTGTCTGTCTGTCTGTCTCTTGTCGTTGTCTGTCGTCTGTCTGTCTGTCTGTCTGTCTGTCTGTCTCTCTCTCCTCCTCTCCTCTCTCTCTTCTCTCTCTCTCTCTCTCAGAAAACCTCTGAAAACAACGGCAACAGTCTGATTTGTATCCAAAGCAAACCAACAAGCAAAAAAAAGCTGACTGGAGGAGAAAAAAAAAAAAGGGAGGAGAAAAACAAGAAAAAAAAATTTCCAGTTTCCATGAAAGAGCTGTATATAGTTCGGAAAGGTCTGAAAAAGTAGCACCATCACGCAAAACACGGTGAAATGATCACCAGTTTTAGGAGCGTCTGTATACAGCGGAGCGGAAAAGATGGCGGTTACACGAAGGTCAGGAAAGATGTTAAAGGATCGTTTCCCTTTGAGCGGAAGCGGAGGCGACACTGCGGACGACAGCGAGACCAGACAAAATCACAATCTACGCAGTAGAAAGCTCCTGCGCCCACCACCGTTTTAGGACGGTTAGAACCAGCGGAATATCGGTCAGGTTAATGTCACGTGTTGTTCTTCTCGGGTTTCAACAGATCCCGCTAAACCCCGGACATGGAAAAATTATCAGAAAGAAAAAAAGAAAGAAGACGAAGACGAAGAAAAAGTAATTAAAACATTTTTATTCCCTACCCTGTCGTGAGGAATTTATGGAATGGGTTGATGGGGAATGAAAATAAAGCTTTTGCAGCAATGATAGCAGCGCAGCAGCAGTAAAAATAGTGCAGTGGTTAGCGTAGTAGTCATAGTAGTCGTATTAGTGTCGTAGCAGTAGCAGTAGTGGCAGCTGCAGTGGCAAAAGTAGTAATGGTGGTAGTGGTAGTAGTAGTAGTGAAGCAGCAGTAGTAATAGTGGCAGCAGCAGCAGCGTAGTAATAAAAGTAGTAGTAGTAGCAGCGAGCAGCAGCAGCAGCAGCAGTAGTAGTAGTAGTGAAGAAATAGCAGAAGCGTAGCGCAGCAGTGCGGCAACAGTTTGAGCAAAAGTAGTAGTAGCGCAGCAGCACGGCAGCGTAGCAACAACAACGCGCAGCAGTAAAAACCCCCCCAAGTAGTGGCAACAGCATGTGCAGCAGCAGCAGTTAATAGCCATAGTAGTAGTAGTAGTAGTTAACAGTACTAGTATTACAAGTAGCAGTAGTGGTGTAGTTTGTTTGTTGTCGTCGTAGTAGTAGTAGTTAGTAATAGCAGCTGTAATTTAATTTTACAACGATGAATATCATAATCAAAGCCATTCCATATCGTAAAACAAACGACTCACGTTGATACTTTTTTTGGTTTCGATTTCAAATGAATTCCTTCTTTGTTGACATTTGTTATGTGTGGAAGGATTTTCGGGAGAACGAAGACCCCCGTCAAAGTCCAGTTATCTGGATCTGCAGCTTGATACAAACCTACAGCACGAATTTGCGCCAAGATGTACTGAACTTGTTTTTGGTCCATTTTTAAACCCTTTCCCCAGCAAGTTTTGTAAAAAAAAAATTTAAAAATCGGTTCGACAGTTTTTGTGCAAATTTGCCGAGAGGAAAAAACCAATGGCAACAGAGGCAGATGAAAACTAGTTTCCTCATTAGAGTTACTATCTATCGCCTGTGGTTCCTGCGTTCATAAACTTTCATTAAAATTGGTCTTTTCGTTTTCAGTCTGTGTTTGGTTGTTTACACTTGACATTGTTCTTTATTGTCAAAAAAATTCCTCCTCTTTTCCATTCTTAGTTTTTTTTTAAGTCTATATTTCTTCTCTTTTTTTCATTTCTGTCTCCTATCGGCAAGCTCTCTCCTTTTTCACGCGCACACAGAGAGGAGAGAGAGAGAGAGGAGAGAGAGGAGAGAGAGAGAGGAGAGAGAGAGGAGAGAGAGAGAGAGAGAGAGAGAGCGGGGCATTGGTTACCTTACGCAATAAAACAAAAGGGGGATTATCCATTTTTCCTCGTGATCTTCTTCAGAATTGATATTACGGTAACATGCCCCCACGAATATCCATATATCTGATTCATTAATTAAAAAAAAAATCCCTTGTGACTTTAGTTGGGTTTTTTTTTTTAGATGAATCAGTCCGATTTCCTGTCAGCATTTATAAACATACAGACCTCACCTAAGAAAGCTTTCTCCTCACTCCTGTCTGTGGTTCGAATACGAAGACGAAATGGTTTCTTGTGGTCAGCTATTTAAAGCCCATTTACACAAACGCAAGAAGAACGGATGGGGAAGTGACTGTAAAAAATATGAAAACAAAAAAAAAAAGAATGGATTAAAGACCACATAGCGTGATGGCCGTAGGGGCAGTGAACTCTTAGAGGATCACCATGTCTAGGGCATGGTGTGAGGTAAAATGGGGCATTTTTTCTCCTTCCGCCATCTTTAATCTTCTCTAAACTAAATCAGGTATCCATTTTATGGTGGGGAGACAGAGAGTTTTCAAGCTGAAAAGAAAAAGCCGACCCCACTTGTGGTTCGAACTCACGTCCGTCAGGTCTGCAGGCAAACGCTGTAATCATTGACTACGTGTCCCTGAAAACTAACATTGTTAAAACAACAACGACGGCGACGGCGACAGAAGATTTTATAAGGTCACCATGTACTGGGCTCCAGATCAAGGAATTAATAGAGATAAACCTTGTATACTCTTTCAAAACTCACTGTATTATAGAGTGTCCGTTTTTCTGCACTTTGCTCGCAGCATGTTTCTGTGGAGTCATAATATTACTCACAAAAAAAAGTTACCAGCTGTCGTGAGAAAGATTTCCGTTCGAAACTCCAAAATTTCTGAGTGGGCTGACATCTGCGTCAGCGGAGACTGTCCATTCGTCCTCGACTTTACAGGGACTTCATGGTATCTCTGCCGACGTCAGTGTCTGTTGGTTCGTTTCTCTTGAACATGACGCAAACAAGGCGGAAAGACGGAATGTAGCTCTAGGGGGAAGCCGGTAAACTTTGGTGCAGATCGGATCAAAGAGCGAGTCCAGAAATGGTGTGGTGGCTGAAGGAGGAATCCGAGTTACGGTTTAATTGAATTTGGCGGATGTCTTCGCTCTCCCGAGTTCGCCAGGTTTTCTCATTTTGGTTTCGTGCAGCGGGGGAGCATGTCGATGCGTCCACGGCCGATACGTCCACGGCCCGATACGTCCAAATGGACACATCGGGCCGTGGACGTATCGGTGCTGGCGTGCCGATGCGTCCAGGGCCCCGATACGTCCACCGCCCGATAAGTCCAAATGGACACATCGGGGCGTGGACGTATCGGGCTTGGACGTATCAGATCTTGGACGTATCGGGCCTTGGACGCATCGGGCTTGGACGCATCGGCCCGTGGACGCATCGGACCGTGGACGCATCGGACCGTGGACGCATCGGGCCGTGGACGTATCGAGCTGCCCCCGTGCAGCGGATATCTGGCGATAAGTCAAACATCAAATAGTGTTGTCTGCTGTTTATCTTTTTTTTTTCTTTTCTACACACTACCCAACTGTTCCTTCCTGATCCACCTCTCTTTCACTTCCCTCTCACGTTTTGATTAATAACATTCTGACATTGTCAAAATATCTTGATTATTAGAGTCTACAATCACTTATGAGGGAACTTTGAATAGAATTCCTCCCCTTCTTTCTGTATCTTTTGTACCTGTGTTTGTCTGGGTTCTTGACAATTTCAAGGTCGACGCGAGGTTTTTATTTTTAGTTTTTTCTTTACCATGGTTTGGGTTTTTCTCTGAGCAGTTGGCTGGTCCAGCATCACACCCAATGTACTCTACAGTCAAAGTACTGAAGTTGAAGACCTGCGTTAAAGAAAATTGATTCCTGATACACAGTTTTTTCGTGATACAAAGCTCAAAGTGATCAGGCCCCACCCCGACCCCCTCCATCCCATCTCCACATCCGATAGTTCAGCTTTAAAAACGACATGTTTCCATTTTCTTTTGGGGAGTGCGTGAAACTCAGATTCTGTAGAATCCTAAGGCCGCTTGAAATCTTACGCATATAAAATAAATGATTAGAATGCTTGAAAGGAACTTTTATATAGTTGAGTAGATCTACAAAACATTGTCAAGTACTCTATCAGACTTTGTTGATTGTTCTATTTCAAGTCTAAATTTAAGACTTTTATGCAATTAATTACAAACCGATGATTATCGATAGATATCACGGGTCTTTGTGTTGGTGATGTGTTTGTGTAGCATAGTATTTTTGACTGCACATAAGTGAAGCTTTTCTTGCATGAAAGTGTGCCTTTTATAAATGCTAGTGTTTGTGATTTTTAGATTCGTTATAATTCTGTTTCTGTTGTTCAGTTGGTGGCTTCCCATTTATAAACTCCACGAAATACTATTCGCCAATTGTACTTAAGATCACTTCAAATGTTCATCTTTGATCTGTCCCCCCTTTCACCTTCTATACACCACACATACCGCCTTCCCCACCCCCAATCATCATGATTCAGATTAGAGACAACACGTTTCCATTTTATTTTGGGAATGCGTGGAACTCGGATTCTATAGAGCCTTAA
>CM031595.1:105751254-105758754 GCA_018398815.1 Conus ventricosus | reverse complement strand
TTATAAACAAAGCTTGCGCGCATGTCTTATATCACGCACACACACACACACACACACTCAACACACACACACACTCACACACATACACACACACACACTACACACTCACTCACTCACTCACTCCACTCACTCACTCACATCACTCACTCACATTCACTCACATCCCTTTCACGCTGGTTGTGTGTTGGCCTTTTCTTTTAATCAATTATTGCACAGAACAGACAGAAAGGGGCGGGGGGGGGGGGGAGCGGGTAATAGGGTGTATCTAGACAAATTCATTCTAAATATTCCAATGGTGCTTTATTTCTTGAATTGGCTGCCAACAAATGTTGAACTGATATCGAAAATCGCTATGTTCTACATGGAGTGAAGCTTATCATCAAATATTGACCTTATATGTTTTGTGATTGTGTGTGTGTTGTGTTTGTGTGTGTGCGTGTGTGCGTACGTCCACGCCAGGACGTGTACGGACAATGTTTGCTATATGTCATCGCCGTTATGCACCGCGATTTCATTCTGTCCCTTTAGCTCTTATCGCTGTCGTCCTTCGGCGGCGCTCTGTCTGTCTCGTTCTGTCTGTCTGCTTCTTCTGGCCTGTCTGTCTGTTCTGTCTGTCTGTCTTCTGTCTCTCTCTCTCTCTCTCTCTTCTCTCCTCTCACTCTCTCCTCTCATCCTTTCTTCCATATTCTCTTGAATATAACAATCAGCGTCCTTTTTTTGTTTCCTGTCCATTATTCCCATGGCCGTGGTTTTAAGTTTTTTTTTATTTACCACCCATTTTTCCTTCACACCCGTTCCCCTTTATTTTGATCCACTTGCACGAACCTTTACATTTTTTGTTCCCCATTCTGTCTGTCTGTGCACGGCACGAGAAGGCTTCACATAGCGTATGAGAATCTGTGTCTCTTGTTCTTTCCGTTCCCATTTTACTTTCCTTCTTCCTTCTTCCCGCGCCTGTCTCCCCGTATTTCTGCTCCATCCGTCTTTGCTCTAATCGCAGTGCATGCTGTGACGAGAGGGGCTTCCTCGTGAGCGTGAGGATCCTCAACTTATTTCTTTCCTTTGTTTGTGTTTTGTTCTCTCTTATTCTCCCTACTTTGCCTTTTTTTTGTATTGTGTTGATGATTTCCAGTTGTTGCTTTCTATCGCTTTCTTTCTGTCCTTCCCGTGATTGCTTTGGCAATTACTGAATCGAATTTCAGTTGGTCAGTTCCTAAACGAACTTCAGTTCTCATCTTTTTTCCTTCTTCTCTGTGTCTTTAATTTCTGTCTTTACTTCTCTCTCTCTCTCTCTTTCTCTCTCTCTCACCCACTCCGGCTCGCGCGACGGCTCCTCTCTCCCTCTCTCTCTCTCTCCTCTCTTCATCTACATGCGCTCTCGCATGCGACGCAGTTTTCGGTGGTGTGTGTGTGGTGTGTCACGGAGCGCGCGCGCGCGCGCGCGCGCGCGCGGTGTTGTGTTTGGTGTGTGTGGTGTGGTTGCGTGCGTACGATATATGTTTTAACCGCGGTAAAGGAAGAAACAGGAATTCGAGAAGGATATGCTTGACGTTTAAAACTGTGAACTCGGAACGCCAGTGGTACGTTCTCCTCGCATAACTACGGGCCCTTCGAAATGCCAGCAGCCAATCGAAGAACAAGCCTATGATGGGGGTCAGTTAGTCAGGTTCCAGATATCGAGTGATTTGCTGCAGACAAGAGTCCACGAATGTGTCGCGAAAATGCCGTGCAGCCGTTCTCATGCCTTCTCCAGATAGACGATGTTGTCATAACGACAGTGAATGGTAATGTGTTCTGTGTGGTGTGTGCGTGCTGCGTGCCTGCTCGGGCGTCTGCGTGCGTGGGGTGAGGGTGTTGTATGTGTAGGTGTGTGTGATGTATGTGTGTTGTGTGTGTGTGTGTGGTGTGTGAGAGAGAGAAGAGTGGGATGTTTGTGGGTGGGTGTTTGTGTGTGGGGGTGGGTTGGGTGGGGGTGTTGTTGTGTTTTGTGTTTGTGTGGGTGTGTGTGTGTGTGTTTGTGTGAAGAGAGAGAAAAGAATAAAGGTGGTGGTGGGGGTGTGTCGATTGGAGTGTGTTGTGCGCGCGTGCGTTGGCCTTGGGGGGCAAAAAATGCTGCGCCGCGCGTGTGGTTGCATTGTTTGTTTTGCGTGTGATATTTGTTATGTTGTGTTTAAAGATTTGATCTCGTAGAATTGCGTTTTGCATTTTAAGACTTGTCTTCTTTTTGTAGAATGTTGTATTCAACAAAATCCAGTATTTACAGTATTAGCATCTGCCGCAAACTGTGTTGTGGCTTCAGATGGAGGTGGGTGTGGTTGGTGGGGGTGGGGGGGGGCTGTACAGCCGACTCTATGTAAACAGTTGTTTCATGCATTTATGCCCGTCGCTCCCGTGGAGCTTAGCCATCAACCACCCTTCGCCATCGCACTACTGGCGAGGCTGTTCTGTCGATTCCCAGTCCATTTGTCCCTTGTTTGTTTCAACTCCCGCCTCATGTCCGTCTCCACTGTTTCGAACCGAGCCTCCTCGTTCTCTTCCCTCGGGTTCCAGTCAGCTTGCGTGTGGTGCTGATGCTGTTTCCTAGTGGGTGTCCGATCCAGCCCCACTATCCTTCGCAGTATCTCTGGGCCCAACTGTTTCCTTCCCGCACGCTCCCACAGACTCTTCGTTCGACCTTGTCCTGCCATCGAGTTTTTGGAGATCGCCTCAAACAGTTTTTAAGGTGTCTGAATCTTTTTGCATCGTCTGTGTGTTCGCCACGTCCCTCGCATCCTAGAGCAAAACTATTTCACATTGATTGAAAACGATTTTGTCTTATCTGATGTCCTCCTTGGCCAGATGTTCGGGGCATATGAAAAGCGCTGCTTTTGCCTTGCCGGGAGGCTCGTTCGTCGCGTCGTGCCTCCCCCTGTTGTCAACCACGCTTCCCTAGGTAACAAAACTCCACCTCCCTGATGGTCTCCAGCGTCTTGACAGGGTTGGCATGGTGTTGATTTTTCATCAGCTCGGCTTCTTCCTTTAATCTTACCCTGTCCCGCGTGATGGACCACAGGGTGCTGTCCTCAATCTGCTGTGGCTTGTGACTGTCGCCTGTCTCAGCGAAGTCAATCACGAGCTGCTTCCAGATTCCTCTGTGAATTCCGTTGTTTCTCCTGTGAGTGTCGTCATGAATCCAGTCAATGACAGGAGGAAGAGAACGGCGACACAGGATCCCTCCGAACTCCGTCTCACCTCGAAACTTGTCGCAGTGGCCGGCGTGGGCAATTCTGCAGTTCTTGTCCTGTAGTCCCGATGAGGGAGGAGGATCTTTCTCGGACTATCCGTAATGCTCAGCAGCTTCCACAGCTTCCTCTCGGTCCCAATGTCGAAAGCCTTCCTCATTACTATGAAGTTGATGAAAGGGGGAGTTCCACTCAGCGACTCTCCACAGAACCAGGCGGGCGATCTGTCGGCACAGGAAGTGTTCTGCCGGAAAGCCTGCCTGCGGGTCTCGGACTTGGCGACAGCCTCTTCTTATCTCTCACAGTAAAACCTGTGAAACCTTGCCTCGTGATAAGCATGAGCCCTCGAGCTGCAGTCCCTAGTCTCCTTTCTTTCCACTTGATACAGGGAGGCCATCTTTCCACTGACCGTACCGCCTCCTTCTCCCAGACTTGCGGAAAGCTGTATAGCAGATGACAGCTGTCGCTTTTGCTCTGGGAGGGCGCGGCTGGGAGTCTCGTCCCCCTGCAGCCTTCCCATTTTTTCAGATATGAAGGCCTTCTTGATCTCATGCCGGTGAGTTGACACACTGATGGGCATCCGTCTCTTGCTGTGGAGTCTGTGTGGCGTCAGGGCGGCGTTCACACTCCCTGAATTTCTCCCATCGTTCTGCTGTTCTCGGTTTTGCATGGGTCCGTTCGTGTCCTTCACGTGCTTTTTGTGGGTCTGGCTGCGTACTTACCCTCAGCTTCGGTCACCAGACAAGTCCTTCAATCCCTTCCCGCTGCTGCCTCTGCTTGGCTGGCCGTTCGTCAAAGTAGTCCCTTGTCCTTCTTGATGCGCTTCTTTACTTCCCGTTCGCTCTGTGTCTCTTTCCTTCCTTTGCCCTAGCAGCTCTTTTCGCGCGGTTGCAGAGTAGCTTCTTCTCTCTCCTTGGATCCACTTTGATTGTCTCATGAGCCATCTTTGTGCTGGCCGTCGTCGGCCAAGAACTCTTCTCATGTTCATGCCAGAGCTTCTTGCAGTGTCCCACTGTGTCCTCGATTCCGTCTCACTGCTGCTATCACGTCTTGTAGCGCTGGAACACTGTGAAGGCGGATCTGATGCTGCTTGTGTGGCCCCCTGGTCCGGAGCAGCCGACATTTGCCTTTACTGTGGTGTTGGTTTGGGAATCGCTTGGCGAAGTCTCACTGTTGTTTATAAGAAGGGTGCGATGACAAGTCACAAACGCTCATCACTCGTACATCCCCCATGATCTCCTGAATTTGCGACTAATGCAATGTGTCAATCTGGTTCTCCGTGACATGTCGGGGATTCTCCATGTGCATTGTGGATGCGCTTGGTGGAGATTGCTCCTCCTATCACCAGCTGGTTAAGGCGCAAAGTCGGCAAAACTACACCATTCTCGTATTCATCTGTCCCAAACCATTGTCCCCCATATTCCTCGTAGACCAGGTTGTCCCGTCCGATCGTTGGCGTTAAAATCTCCATCATAGGTTATGTCCTTTGCTCCTCCTTTTGTCTATCACTGTCTGTAGGCGGGGGTAAATCTCTTCTTCCTCTCTCCGCTCATTGGTGGAGCATAGCAGCGGATGATTTCGACCTGATGTCCATTCTTCTTCGTGTAAACGGTGCGGATATGCGGAGTTTACAGGTGCCCATCCGATGAGTGCCCTCTTCCTCCGATGCCAGCATCAGGGCCACACCCTCAGTGTCGGGCTCCATCACTGTGTGTCCTGAGTACAGCAGCTGTTCTCCTATGAAAGGGCTCCAGCTGCCTGATTGGACACCTTGTCTCACTCAGTCCAGCACTCCGAGCTTGTAGTTTTTCATATCTCTCGCAACTTGGATGGTTTTGCCTGTTGGCCAACCTCTCCTATTTCCAGTGGACTACTTTCGTTGGTGTCCCTGGGTTTAAAGGATCGGCCTTGCAGCTTCCTGTCGGCTTTCACTCACTGCGTCATAAAGGTCCCCGGGATGAGAACCTTCATTCCCGGTAATGCTTTGATTAATTGTCGTCCGATGCTTCTGTAATCTCGTCTTTTTTACAGCAGGGTTGTAGCCCTACCAAACCCCTTATCCTCGCGATGGTCCTGCCTTAGTCGCCTCATACGACAACATGCAGGCAGTTGGGTCTATTCTAGCCACCCACAGGCATCTATGAAATAGTTAACGGAATACCCTTTCCAGCGCGTTCCCACAGGTTTCCCCCTCTCCCCACCATGTTCTGCATCACACCATGCATTCTACCCATCTTTCCTCCGAAAGGGTGGAGAAGCTGAAAGCTGAGAGGATCTGTTGTGATAGAAGAGCCGAGTGGGCGGGGGGGGGGGGGGTGTTCAGGAGAGGCGTGAAGAGGAAGGGGAGGTGTACAGAAATAGACATGGATAATTCCAAGTGAAACATGGCGCAAAAGGAACGGCGCCATCAAGTCAAGCCTCTCTGAACACGCCGTGCACGTTGGCCACCTCGATCCGCTGTGTGAAGCATTTCCCATTTGAAAGGGATCCATGCACTCACGCCACGGAAATGAAAGAGAAAAAGATAGAAAGAGAGAGCAGAGGTGGAGGAAGGCTTAGATAGCTGGTAGAGAGAGAGAGAAGAGAGAGAGAGAGAGAGAGAGAGAGAGAAGAGAGAGAAAACAGACTAAAGACACAGCAAGACACACACACATAGACGAAACCAAGATCGTACAGAGACTGAGAAGCGTAGAAGGAGGTGAAAGAGGAAGGAGGAGAGAGAGCGACGACAAACTGAGACCAAGACAACACTAGAAACAGAAGACAGAGGTCTGTAGTCGGCAGACTCACAAATAAAGAAAAAAAGAGAAAGAGAGAAGCACAAGCACACTGCAGTCAACAACAGACTAACTCTAAGCGGACACCGAATTAATAGAGGCGCTGTGCAAGAAACAGATCGCCCGTTGTGCAGACGGATCCACATGTGAAGTGAACACGTGACGGTCAGTTGACGTCCCAGTCGCTCTGCTCAGACTTACACCCTCAAAACAAAACGCCCTTCCGTTGGTAACGGGGAAGTCGTTGATCCGTTACCATCCTCCTACCATCGGTTCAAAATGGATCATTTCTCTCCCTGTTGTCTCTTGTCTGTCTCGGTGTTTACTGCTCTGGCTCTCTTTCTATCCTTCTCTCATCTCTTCTCTCTGTCTCTCTGTCTATCTCTCTTCTGTCCTGTCTCCTGCTCCCCCCCCCCCACTCTCTCTCTCTCTCACGCGCACCTTCTATCTAATACTACTATTTTTGCATTGTACTTAACATTCATTTACACTGTGAGATTTATCGTTTGAACTGCATCTTTTGATTACCCCCATCAAATGCCAATGGCCTTGATTAATGAAATCATTCATTCATTCTTTCCATTCAATCATTCATTCATTCATGTCATCATTCATTCATATCTTTCATACATTTCATTCACTCTGTCTCTGTCTGCTGACTCTGTCTGTCTACTCGCTTTCTCTCTCACCCTCCCTCTTTCGTGTTGAAATTTTGGCAGAAAGAGTAAGACAGAGAGAACAGAGAGAGAGATGCGATAAGTGGATATGAAAGGAATGTGGAAAGGGGAGGTGGTTGTGGGTGAAGGGCAACTCGAGACTATCATGTGTCCCGTCTCTACCCAAACCTGTTTATGTGGTCATCAAACACAACTCAAATACTCTACCGATCTCCCTGCCTGTAAACGCAAACCGAAAGCAAATTTGGCAATAAAGTAGAAAGGTACACGATGGTCAATCTTTTCAATAACTTTGAAATAGATACGTAAATCAAGACAGAGAGTGAGCGAGCTAAGCGAGAGAGAGAGGAGAGGAGAGAGAGACAGGGACGAAGACAGACAGATAGACCAGGGGCAGGGAGGGTGGGGTGAGAGCAAGTGAATGAGCGAGAGAGTGAACAAACAAGCGAGAGAGAGAGAGAGACAGACAGACAGAGGACAGACAGAGAGAGAAACAGAGACAGACAGACGGACAGACAGACAGAGCGAAAGACAGACAGACAGACAGACAGTGAAGCACGAACTGGCGTGTCAGACAGTAGACATGACGCCAAAGCGGACACCAGAGATTAAGAGGAGGGCGATGTGGGATGAAACGGATCGCCCTGTGTGTGGCAGACGGAGTCCATCATGTGAAGTGAACACGTGGACTGGTCAGATGACTCCATCGCTCTGCTGCAGACATGCAACCTCAAAATAGAAAACGCCCCTCCGTCGGTAACTGCCGAGTCTCTGAGTCATTCTTCACCCTCCTAAACACCCCCATCATCCTAAATGACGCTCTGT
>CM031595.1:105738754-105741254 GCA_018398815.1 Conus ventricosus | reverse complement strand
TCTCTCATCCCCTCTCTCTTTCTCTCATTCTCCTATGTGCCAATCAAGTCGCTGTGGTAAAGTCGTTTATATCTGTTATTTCTTGCACATTTATCAATTACTTTGACTCAATCTTCCCAGTAAACTCTTCCCTTCGTCTTCTCTCTCTCTCTCTCTCTCTCTCTCCTCTCTCTCTCTCTCTCTCCTCTCTCTCCTCTCTCTCTCTCTCTCTCTCTCGCGCACGCACACACACACACACACACACACACACACACACACACACACACACACACACACACACACACACACACACACACACACACACACACACTCTCTCTCTCTCTCTCTCTCTTTCTCTCTCTCTCACACACACACACACACACACACACACACACACACACACACACACACACACACACACACACACACACACACACTCTCACTCTCTCTCTCCTCTCTCTCTCTCTCTCTCCTCTCTCTCTCTCCCTCCCTCCCTCCCTCCCTCTCCCTCTCTGAGTTTGTGTTCTGTTTGTTTCTAGATTACGTACCGCTCCCGTTTAATGCAGACGGGTATACACTCACACACATACAATTTGCTTTGCCCTTTTCTTTCTAGACTACAAACGGCTACAATTTGGGGAAGGGCAGAACCATGTATGTCGTGTTTGCGTATTCCGGCCATAAGATCGTGAACCAGCGTCATCATCTCCGTGCTGGAAGAATCATACAATTTTCTAAGACCAATCTGTTGTGTGTGTGGGTTTGTTTTTAAATGTAGCACTTACAGCGCTGTGTCGCCTTAATGACGTCAAATCTGTCACAAAGTGAGAGAGACATGCTGGAACCTGAGCCATGTGACGACACCCCACCCCACCCCCACCCCCAACCCCCACCCCCGTCCACGCTTTGTTCCAGCCTTCCATATTCTCACTGCCGGCAAGTTAGCTGTCTCTTCTATTTCTGTATGGCAACCAACATTCAGTTGCCAGGGAAAGCCGTCTTTTTTTCTGGAATGATGTAGAAAAGAGTGAATTGTTTTTTAAACCGTATGTTTGAAACAGGTCATTGAGTCGTCTCAGGCTGGCTGTTTCTGACAATTGTGGCGGCCAACAGCTAACCGTAATATATGACTGTACCTGTTAAGAATCTAGTCGTCAGGCCGGGCAGAAAAACAACAGGGTGACTTATTTTGACGATAAGTTAAAAGACGGTGTTGGGAATCTGCAAGCGAGATAATATGTGATAGAGCTCGCGTTCAACGAGAGCGACCATGCCCGTTTCATTTGACAGATGCCGCTGGTGAGAGCGACCAAAATAATTTCAGCCCCATCAATCAGGTTAACAGTTCAACCAGAGGGAGAAAATACCCGATCATGGGTTCTGATACGTTGCGCTTTTAATGCGTACAATCGAGATAGCGATCGTTATCCTGGCATGCGTTTCAAATCAAATATTTGGCTGTCTGAGATTTATTTGCTTGACCTATAGACTGAGGAAAGGTAACTCTATCTGCGTTGGGAAGACAGGTGTTATCTTCCCCTTATTTTTTTCATATTTATGTATTTATTTTTGTTGTTGAGCAGGTCTGTTCTGCTCTACTTTTCTAGTCATTTATCCTCTCTTCCTCCGTTCTCTTCCCCTTCCTGTTACTTCAACCTCCACCGCTCTCTCTCGCTCTCTCTCTCTCTCTCTCTCTCTCTCTCCTCTCTCTCTCTCTCTCTCTCTTCCTTTTTCCTCGTAGGCTGGTGAAGACGGCAACAGTGTCTTAACCTTCTTCTTCTCTGTTGAGGAGTCGTTGGGACACCACACTGAAGAACAGTTTACCAGGTTGTTACAGCTCTGTCGGTTGTGTACCGAGGTTTGAGTCTTTTTCAATGATGCTGTCAGTCAATCGCTTTGTTTGTTTATTCCCTGTTCCTTCCATCTGTCTCCCTCAATGATTTCCTTGAGGTTGATTTTTTTTTCCAGCAAAATCATTGAATCTCGCTGCATGGCTATACTAACGTTGTTAGGTTGTTTGGTTGGTTGGGTTTTTTATTTTTTTTATTTTTTTTTATCTAATGTCACTAGATTTTCGTACGGTCCAACAGTGTACCTGTTCATGGCCGATATGCCTAGAAGATTCGTAAGGTCTTCTGTCAAGTACTTTCTATCTCCACCATCCTGTCTTTGGTTTTTCCTCGTACCACTGGTAAAGATGGCAACAGTGTTCTAGACTTTTTCTCTCTCCATTAATTCTGTGGGTAGTCGGCAGGGTATCACACTGAAGAGCAGATCATTATGTTTCTCCAATTCTGTCGGTTGTGTACCGGGGCTTGGGTCTCTTCAAATGCTTTCTCAATTCATTCCGCAATGCTGTCACTCCATCGTTTTCTATGCACTGTCTTCCTTCCATCTGCATTCCTCGACAATTCGCTGGAGTATTATTTGGCAAAGCCATTGAATCTTGTACATATAACCATATTAAAGTAGGTTTCTTTTCTGAGCTGATATCAGTACATTTTCGTGCGGTCCTATGGAG
>CM031595.1:105726254-105733754 GCA_018398815.1 Conus ventricosus | reverse complement strand
AGACTGTTCTCTGAACCGAGAACCCAGCCTATGACTGTGTCTTTGATCCTCTAGTTTCAAAGCAAATTCGAAAACAACCCTAACTGTATTCCGCCGTTTGGTTTTCGTATGCAGCCTCACGCGCAGAATGCAGGTCTAGACCTAGGAGTTGTGTCCGATTTTTCCAAGTTTCCAGATAAGCCTCCGTGGACCTTTTTCACACTAGAAATTCGTTTTGATCTTGCAGCTTTTCGCAAAGAATCTACCAGCTCTCTGGCATACAAGGCATTGCTGACCTCTGTTCGAAATTCCCATCCTATCGGAAAATTTTCACTGACGGTTCCAAGTCTGAAGATGGAGTGGCCTGTGCAGCCTATTGCCCTGGTGCTCCTCAAATATGGTTGGAACATATTCCTTCATATGCTTTTGTTTATTCTGCTGAACTTTCATGATGTGAGACACAAACATTTTACAGCAGATTCCATGAATACCTTGTTCAGAGATGTTCCGCCTGACGCGATCTTTGAGTTCTTGAAAGAGATTAACATTTTTCATCGGATCTGAGGTTTTACAGTGGAAAGCTTTTCTTTAACAAACTTTCGGATGACTTTCCAGAAGATGTATTTTAAAGAATTGTGTGAATGAATGACTTGTGAGTTGATTTTAACGTGGTGACAGCCCTGATATGGCCCTTTGCGCCCGGCTGGGCTATAAGGCACATTATCTTATCTTATCTTATCTTATCCTTCCTACCTCGTCCCTCTTTAATTTCCTAATAATTTCTCAGAGAAATTATTTCAGCAAAGCCATTAAATTTTGTTACATGGTTATGTTAACAGAGTTTTCTTAACTGATGTCCGTAGACTTTCGTACGGCCCAATAGTGAGTCGCACTTGCTCATAGATGATATAATTTAGACAGTCTGACTTTTTATGACTTACGGTAGTACTTCATGTCCACGACTTGGGTTCTTCGTTTTGGATCCACTGAGAGGGTCCATGTCTCGCATGCATACGGGAAGAAGGAATAGACTGTTGCACTCAGGAGCCTGAATTTGTGTGTCTCGGTAGCATGTCCTTCCACACAGGTTTTAGTCTGACAGTGCTGATGACTTAGCTGTCCTTAAGGGAGGATTCCTGCTTTTGATCGCACTCAACTGGTGATGCATCAGTTATGACTTGTTCCAGAAATATGTTGAAATCTATGACACAGAAAAGAGAGCGCAAAATGTATACACCCACGAATGTACACAAACAACCACAGCTGCATGATTACACAGAATATGTGAGTCATAAACACCCGAACTAACGCAGACAGCAGTAAGTGAGAGGGAGAGAGAGAGAGAGGGAGAGAGAGAGAGAGAGAGAGAGAGAGAGAGAGAGAGAGAGAGTGAGTGAGTGAGGGAGAGAGGCTTAGGGAGGAAGTAGACAGACAGACAGACAGACAGAGTGTCAGAGCACTTTAGGCAGGCTGAGCGAGTGATTCACTCGCATAGGTAGATAGTTTCATGAGCTCAGATTAAGGACGGCAGACAGTAAATGTCTGTGAAGTTCACTGGAGCAGAGTCGTTCTGAGCTGTTACTTGCCAATAATGCACAGCGAATGCAGTTTCTTTCAGACATTGAGGGAAAGCAAGTGGGGAGAGTGGGCGGGAGCGGAGAGGAAGGACAGATTGACAGAGATAAGGGGAGAAAATAGATGGAGGGGAGTTGGGTGGCACAGAAAAAAAGAAAAGAAAAGTGAGACTAGGAAGCAGAGAGAGAGACTGACAGACAGAAAGACAGACAGACAGACAGAGAACGCACGGACGCATGCTATTTGTTTGCTTGCTTTTTTTCCCCCCAATAATATATGATTCGTTCTTTGATGCTTTCAACCCGTGGTTGTAGGTTCGTTTTCATTTTCATTTGCACAGGCGTGGTCTATAATTGAAGAAAAAAATTCTTTAACTATGGAGCGAAATGTTTGTTGTTTTTTTTAATAAAAGGTCCACCGACCAAATACGCCCATCCACACGTGAAAGACAGAGACGGGGTTTGGAGGGTTGTCTGAGAAGAGGGAGAAGGGGTATATCTGCAACATTTACCCCTGAAATAAAGACTTTTTCTCGCTCTCAGACCCCTGTGTGGTCGGCGCATTGCCAAAGCGATGAATAATTAGTTTATTACGATGGATTGAGACGTAGTGCACAGCGTGAACTATCGTTTTCCGTACGCTGTTGATAGCACACGGGGAGGGAGAGAGAGAGAGAGAGAGAGAGAGAGAGAGAGAGAGAGAGAGAGAGAGAGAGAGAAGGGAATGTGTGTGTGTGTGTGTGTGTATTTGTGTGGGGTGGTGGGGTGGTGTGCACGGACTGGCTTACGAAAATGTGTGTATGCACGCACATGCGTGCATTTGTGTGTGTATATGAGTATTTGTGTATGCATACATGTGCCCTTGCTTGCTTCTGTGCGTGTGTGTGTGGGGGGGGGGGGGGGGGGGGGGGGGGGGGGGGGGGGGGGTTGTCCATGAGACCGTCGTCTCATTTTTGTTTCTGTTTAGGAAATCATAAATGAGGCAAGGAACAGTAAACAGTAAATACCAAACGGGTGGGGTAACTATCGCTCCCATGATGAAATTACAGCAGGCCCATAAATTTGTATTTGCTCATTTCTCCGGTCGTTGTTGACGTATAGATGAATCACGTACAGGCAAGCGTGGAACATCCCTTTTTGGGGGATGTCTCCTTGATCGTTCTGTGTGCTCATTGTTGTCATTTGTGCGCGTCGATCGGGGTGCGTGCTATGTGTAACGTGTCATCCATACCAACGGCCAAACTGGCCTTCTCTTCCGAAAGTTGTGATGGGATTTTACGTGTGTGCAAGATGTTAAGCGTGCGTTCACACACGAAACCTCGGTTTATAGTCTCATTCGAAGGACTGTAAAGTGAAAGGAGTCAAAACCAATGTAAACTCCTAGGGAAAAGTCCCCCCTGTACTGAAACGGCCCGGCGGAGATTCGAACTCGCAACCCCAGAATCACCAAGATTACGAGTCCGGCGCTCTACCAACTGAGCTATTCCGGCCCCCCCCCCCCCCCCCCCCCCCCCCCCCCCCCTAAGCTATTCCGGCTCCCAAACATGCGTTTGGAGTTATGGGCCTGTGTTTATTCCATCATGGGGGCAAACGTTACCCCACTTGTTCCATGTCTCACTGATGTTTTCGTTTCATACCAGCCAAAGTGAGGTATCGTGTATTTGTCGCTGTTCACCCGCGTGTTTGTTCCACTAACACTCGGGATCGAAAACACCGAGCATTCTTGAATAAATGTTAATTTGTATTTGTTCATTTCTCCAGTTTCTGTTGCTGTACAGACGTGTCTGTTACAGGCATATGGGCAAGCTTGCAACATGTTTTTTTTAGGTGGAGAGAGAGAGAGAGAGGGGGGGGGGATGTCTCTCCTGGTTTGTTCTGTGTGCTGTGTGTCGTCATTTCTGCTAGGCGATTTGGTGTCGTAAGCAGCGTTAGTTTGGAGTTAGGGGCCTGTGATTGTTATGTCATGGTGGTAAGAGTTATCTTTGTTATTTTCTCTTCTTTATAGTTATTCATTTGTTTCGTCACCCAGCTGCAAAATCCTTCTTTCAGGAGTATGTGATCTTGTGACTAAACAGAAGTGGTAAAGTACATAATTATGGACTGTTCTGCTTGCAGTGACGACTCCTTGAAACCAAAACTCTCTCTCTCTCTCTCTCTCTCTCTCTCTCTCTCTCTCTCTCTCTCTCTCTCTCCTCTCTGTTCGTGTGCGTGACGTGTGCATGTTTATTATGTTAGTGAAAGTGGCGACAAGGATATATGCATGCCTGCGTATGTGTGTGTGTGTGTGTGTGTGTGTGTGTGTGTGTGTGTGTGTGTGTGTGTGTGTGTGTGTGTGTGTGTGTGAGTAGCCATCTACGATGACATTTTCTCTCTCTGTCACTGTCTGCCTGTCCGTCCGTCTGTCTGTCTGTCTGTCTCTCCCTCCCTCTCTCTCTCTCTCTCTCTCTCTCTCTCTCTCTCTCTCTCTCTCTCTGAGGAGCCCGAACAAAACAGGAAACGAAAAGCCGATGGAAATTGTATACACACAGAGATACTTGAAGCAATGAAAGAAACCAAAGAGCCACGAAGAGCTCTTTACAAGAACATTATTTCACACGCCTGATTGAGAGAAGAGCAGCACTCTGCCGCAAGACAGCTACAAGCGCGATTCCTCATAATAATAGATGTATGTCTGCAGAGAGAGAGAGAGAGAGAGAGAGAGAGAGAGAGAGAGAGAGAGAGAGAGAGAGAATGCTATTTAGAATGTTACACTTCTTGCTGCATTCCTCATCCGTTTTCAAAGCTCTGTTGATACCAGCAGCAGGAGTACTGCCATTGCCACCGTCAATAGTGCGCTGTCTTGCACAATATTCACATGAAATGAACACCCGTGAATCACTTCATCAGCACTGCTCTTCCTCGTGACTATCCCCAAACACACTTTGTAGCCTACTGTGTCAAACGAGAATGATCCTCCCTGTTGTGTTCCTTTCCTGTTTGTGACTCTTTATAGTGTAACATCAATCCTCCCCCCCCCCACCTGTCCTCTCTCTTTCCCCTCTTCCCTGTCACCCCATACCATTACTTCCTTCCAGCCCCCCCCCCCTCCCCTCCTTCCTCCTTCCTCCACCACTCAGTGACAAACTGATTTACAAACGCGCGTCATTGTTTAACGGGTGGGGATAAGGAACGTCTGGCACTTGGATAGAGATAGGCAAATGGAACCACCGTGCTTCTAAATCGGAGCAAGTCCTAATGCATGACCGAACTGACTCTCCTGTTTCTCTCCACACCCCCACAACAACTAACGGGTTGTTCCGGATGGCCTCTTTTCTTCTGAATATTTGGAATGTGATTTCCTTGTGTGATGAACGGGGAAACTTCCCAAATTTCCACCCAGGTTCGACCCACCATCAGTGGCCCCCATTGTTAAACGAAGGATACTTTTGTTAACGAAGCTATGGATAATTATGTGAATGTGCAGTGTCCCTATTTAAATCGACGATTCTACAAGTAAATTCGATTTACACCTAAACATCGCAAAGTGTATATCAGGGATTTCCCGTGTGTAAATACGACACACCCTCTCATTCCCCAGGCAAAATTCCAAAAGAATTTAGTGATAACTCTTAGAGCAAGTGCACGTACACAACACATCTTGAATATTCTACAATTACCAACTCGGATGACGATATCTAGGTGCATTCAGATTTTTCTTTCTGTTTCAATCGTCGTTGCCAGGCCGCATGAAGGCGACTGGTGGTCAGGTGCAGTGAGAGAAGTCTGCAATCTTTTTGTTCGACTCTTCCTGTGCCTCTGCAGGACTTTCTTCTGGAGCTCTTTCCCTGGTCGTCCAGGTTTGACGTCAGACGTCTTCTGAAACCGGGCAGTCCAGAGCGCATGTCATAAGGATCTAACTTCCGGCGATCCGTCAACTCATTTGTTTTTCATCAACTTTTAAAATCATAGTCTTCGAACGTACACAAAACAGACTGCGACGTAGAAAGTACATCACAAAGGCGTGCAGTGTATTTGATATGGGTATCCACGTGTACCAGGTCAGTGGTACGCGCACAGGAGACACAATTATTTAAATACATGGATGATGAAGTGTTTGTATGAGTGGCATTTAGCAAAGAAAGCCTATTTTGTTATTACGACCATCTCTCTCTCTCTCTGTCTCTGTCTCTCTGTCTGTCTGTCTGTCTGTCTGTCTCTCTCTCTCTCTCTCTCTCTCTCTCTCTCTCTCTCTCTCTCTCTCTCTCTCTCTCTCTGCCCTGACCCCTGTCCACCATCGACACCCCATTTTCTCCCCCTTCCCCCGACCAGTACTGTATTACCTTGTCGTTCAATCTTTCATCAAACGACGTCTTTAAAAGTCACATTACAGGGGATACTTTTGTGTGGAACAGATCTAGCCCTCAGAGATGTGATAAAAGATGGCAGTGACCTATGTACTTCAAAACGAAAGATTCTGGTAAAGTTTATGCAGCCACTGCAGATCGTTGTCGGCATTTTATACCACACGTCAGTCAATGCGAACGACCCCTGAACATTTGGCGAAGTTCAGAACCAAAAGAAGAGGAGGAGAAGAGCGGGCATTTATTGTAGAAAATCTGATAAACGTCGAAGTTCAAGTATGCGTAGGTCATCAGTCTGGGCTAAAGACATACAGTCCTTTGCTGGGCCTGCTGGTCTGTACGTGTGGACTGCGGAGGTGGCCACGGAATGACATGGTGTTTTGGTTTAGGAGGATACAGACCATTACGATCGTAACCATGCTACCTCCCTATGAATACCACCCTCCCCGCCACCCATCCCCCTCACCATCACCACCACTTACCTGCACTCACCTAGAAGACATCAGTGTCGAAACGCGTTGCTTCTGTACTGTGATTTGCATGCCCCATTGCCTTGGCAGTCCAGTCGCCCAAGTTTTGTTCTCTCTTCCCCAGATATTTTGGACCATCAAAGGCGTAGGGGATTCGGGATGAGTATCTGACTCTACCTTCCCTATATGCCCTTATTGTTTATCGGAGTCCCATTTGTTCGCGCAGGTCGCTGACTTTTTATACGAACCACAATCGCAGCACGCCACGAGAGGAGTGTTCGACTGGCTAGGCTGCCCTCTCAGGTAACGATGCGTTCCATCTTGCTGTTGTCCGCTCTTAACCGAGGTCGGTTCATTGCCGGCCCGTAGCCTTCGCCTGCGAGCCAATCCCGGTTGTTTGCTTCAAGCCTGACAATTTGACACCATCAGCCGCGACGTGGGGCGAACAGGAGGCAGACAGGAAGCCAATCAACAGGATTTGTGAATGCTTCTAATATGTATTGTGGAACTATAACTAGCGAAAAAAGGCAAAAATACTTATCCTCTCAATCTTCATCTCTGATATTTTAGAAATCTAAAGAAGTAAAGCTGTTTCAGATAACTGCATTTCCCCATGCATCACTTAGCCTACGTTTCCTTTCTCTATCTGGAACTGTAACTAGCGAAAGGCAAAGATACTGATCCTCTTAATTTTCATCTCTGATCTTTAAGAAGTCTAAAGAAGTAAGCTGTTTGAGATAATTGCATTTCCCCATACATCACTGAGCCTAAGCTTCCTTTCTCAATCTGGGGGGTCTGCAGCAACACGCAGGGTGGTGTAACCCACACCAGAAAGGACGGAGATAATTTCACTATCACTGCAGGTAATCCGCTTTTTAACTACAGCAAAAGGCGATTCATTGTTCAAAACGATGGGTTTTGAAGGAGGTAGATGATATGCATGATAAGCCACTGAACAGTGGTCTTTCAATTAAAGTTTTCATATCACTTTTTTTCTGTTTTCTTCTTTTTGTTTTGTTTTGTTTTGCATTTTCATCGTATTCTGATTTTTCCACGACTGTTGGTTGTGAGAAAAGGCCATGCTGAATAGATGCTTCACTGCATATATATATATATATATATATATATATATATATA
>CM031595.1:105721254-105723754 GCA_018398815.1 Conus ventricosus | reverse complement strand
GCAAATCGAGTGACTTATCTGGCAAATCCATTTTGTTGACAAGGTAATCCGTCAAAAAGCAAATCGAGTGACTTATCTGGCAAATCCATTTTGTTGACAAGGTAATCCGTCAAAAAGCAAATCGAGTGACTTATCTGGCAAATCCATTTTGTTGACGAGGTAATCCGTCAAAAAGCAAATCGAGTGACTTATCTGGCAAATCCATTTTGTTGACGAGGTAATCCGTCAGTAAACAAACGAACAAAATACACTGAAATTAAGTCAACAGATTTTTCAAGAACAAATTTCTTATTCAGAGCTAGCAGCTTTGGAAAAGGATATTGGTAACCTCCAATGAGGTTTTTTTTTTTTTTTTTTTTGGACTGCTTGTCTGTTTAGGCATTCACTTCAGTGCATTTTTGTGGAGGCTGATGCCGTCTTTATCGTGGGGTCAAACACTGGCTTTGTGGAGGCTGATGCCGTCTTTATCGTGGGGTCAAACACTGGCTTTGTGGAGCACTATGGCGATGAAACAAGGGAAAGCATCGAAAGCTGCGTTTTGTCGTGTGGTCCCGAGTGTGATCTCTCTCTCTCTCTCTCTCTCTCTCTCTCTCTCTCTCTCTCTCTCTCTCTCTCTCTCTCTCTCTCCTCTTTCTCTCTCTCTCTCTCTCTGTCTGTCTCTCTGTCTCTTTCTCTGTCTCTGTCCCTCTCCCCCCCCCCCTCTCTTTCTCTGTCTCTGTCCCTCCCCCCCCCCTCTCTCTCTCTCTCCAATATAAAATACATAGATGTATGAAATACGGTAACTCACATTATGTTTCATTTCTTGCATGCTGAAATAAAGTCGGGAACTGACTAAAATCCAAAGCCAGCTTAAACACGAGACATCGGTGGAAATGCAGATTTTTGTTGAGCGCATACGTGCGCGCGCCAGAGAGAGAGAGAGAGAGAGAGAGAGAGAGAGAAGCGCTGTTCGACAAACTGTAAGGTGTTTTGTACGCTGGGATAATTCATTTCATTATGTCTGTCTTCACCATACATTTCTGCTTGTTTCTTTCTTTCTTTCTTTCATTGTTTTGTCTCTCTCTCTCTCTCTCTCTCTCTCTCTCTCTCTCTCTCTCTCACTCTCTCTCTCTCACTCTCACTCTCTCTTTCTGTCTTTGTTCTTTTCTTTCTCCATTTGCCCGTTTTTCTTTTCTTTTATTCATTCCTTGTTAGATCTAACGTCAGCTATTCAACAAAGACGTCTCTGACGTGATTAACAAAATGTTAAATGCATCATGCATGCTGATGTGCAGGTGATGGCGCTGCCCTCATGAATACACACTGGTGAAAGCGCAACACACACACACACACACACACACACACACACACACACACACACACACACACACACACACACACACATACACAGGAACCCACGCAGACTTTCTCACACGCAGGCTCATCGGCCACAGACTCATCAGATATTTCCCAACATGTCAAAACATCCTCCATGTTAGATTACCGCCTATCCCCTCCCCCCGGCCCCAAGAGTTCAGGGTCGTGTTGACTTCACAAACAGTTCGCTTTGGGAACCTCGCTGCTAGAGCGTCCACGGCGTGAAATGCCGCCCCCCTAACAACAGTCTGACTTTCAGCAGAGCACAATCCCGGTCCTGTTCCACTGATACAAAGCGTTTACACATGCTCGAGGATCCTTTGTTTGATGTCGTGCGGAGGAAAAACACCGGATTGTCGCTGTCAGGAAAACAGGCGTTGGTTCTGCTGCCAGACGTGCCGACTTACTGGAATGGACACACAATGACACGTTCTTCTTCTGTTCTTCTTGTTCTTCTTGCTCCTCCTCTTCTTCTTTCCGCCCCCCCCCCCCCCCTCCTCTCCATCTTCTTCTTTTTCTTCTTCTTCCTTTTCTTCTTCTTCTTCCTTTTCTTCTTCTTTCTCTTCTTCTTCCTCTTCTTCTTCCTCTTCTTCGTCTTCTTCCTCTTCTTCCTCTTCTGCTTCTTCTCCTCCTCCTTCTCCTTCTCCTCCTCCTCCTCCTTCTTCTGAGTCTTCTTCTGAGTCTTCTTCTTCTTCCCTCTTGTCACGCTTCTCCTCCTCCGCCTCCTCTGCCTCATTCTTCTCCTCCTCCTTCTTCTTGTTCTTCTTCTCCTCCTCCTTCTTCTTGTTCTTCTTCTGCTCCTCCTCAACCTCCTTCATTTCCTTCTCCCTAACGTGTTCCTCCACTTTCACTTTCTACTCCTCCTCTTCTTCCTCGTCCTTCTTATCCTCTTTTTCTTCTTTTCTCTTCCTCCTTCTCCTAAACCTCGTTCTCTTCCTTCTCCTCAATCTCCTGCTCTTCCTTCTTCTTCTTCTTCTTCTTCTTCTTCTTCTTCTTCTTCTTCTTCTTCTGCACCTCCTCCTCTTTCTCATCCATTCTTGTCGTTGTTGTTGTTGTTCTTCTTCTTCCTCTTCTTCTTCTTCTTCTTCTTCTTCTTCTTCTGCACGTCCTCGTCCTCGTCCTCGTCCTCCTCCTCCTCCTCCTC
>CM031595.1:105681254-105696254 GCA_018398815.1 Conus ventricosus | reverse complement strand
ACCACCGCAGGCATATTCCCAACTTTACACTTTTTGGATTAATATATATACTGTACAAACTGAAAGCTTTTATAATTTTATGGTGTTTATGCATAATTGGGGGTGTTATTAAAATTGTTTTTTATTCAAGCAGAATAGTTTTAAAGGTTAAGCAACAACTGTGCTTTAAAGTACTTTTTAGTAGCTACTTTGTACAATATTTATATTAAAAACTTTAGCAAATTAAACACAAAAACACAACTTTTAATAATCAATTCTCTCTCACTGATTTATAAATAGATAATTTATTCAGGGGAGGTAATTATATTTGTTTGCATAATTAAAGGGAGATAAATCACTTTCAAAAAAATAAAAATAAAAAATAAAAAAAAAAAAAAATAAAAAAATAAAAAATAAAAATAAAAAAAATTTAAAAAAAAAATTAAAAAAAAAAATTAAAAAAAATTAAAATAAAAAAAATTAAAAAAAATTTTTTTTTTTTAAAAAGTCACCTTAAGCCACCTCAAGTTCTTAGTTAAGTTTTTAATCAAGCCACTTCTAAGTTCTTACTCAAGTTGTTCTCAAGTCATCCTCAAGCCACTTCTAAGTTCTTACTTAAGTCATCCTCAAGTTGTCCTCAAGTCATCCTCAAGTCATCCTTAAGTCACCCCAAGTCACTTCTAAGTTTCTACTTAAGTCACTTCTAAGTTCTTACTCAAGTCATCCTCAAGTCATCCTCAAGTCATCCTCAAGTCATCCTCTAAGTACAACCAAGTTCTTATTTAAGTTATCTTATAATTATCAAAAAAAATACAATCTATGTTTTTATCTTAAATAGTAGATGTCTAATATAGTACACACACGCCTCAAAAAACGCGTCATCGTCGAGGATGTCTTGCTTAACGCCCTTGGTGTGAAATTGGCCAGCATAGATCTTAATGAAGTTTTTACATCCTAAGCAACCGCACTGATTACAATTCTGGTCTATGGAAATGCCTTTTATAGACTCCATGTCTTTATTTATTGACACCATCATTTTATAATACGCCATGATCTATTTTTATTAAAAAATTTAAAATTAAGTTCTTAAAATATTATTCCATTTGAAATGGATCAAAATGATGCTTTGTTATTGGCGGTTTTGGCGTGCTGTTGTCTTTTTCTGCATTTAGTGGTTCAGATTTTTTTGATTGCTTTTGTTTTTGTTGCCATTGGTTATATATTTTATAACCGTAATAACTGCCCCCAACAGCAGCAATGGCGCCAAAAATGGCAACAGTTTTAAGTTCAATATTCCATGAAGACTTTGGGGCCCTTGTATCACATGGAGTTTTTATAGCTGGCATTGAATCAACTTGTTCTGGCGTTGGCGGTGTTATGTTTTCATGATGAGTTTATTCTGTAACATTAATTTTTTTTGTCTGTTCCACTCTGCTAATTTTTTTCCTGCTTTAACACGCCCAGGATGAGGTTGCTTTTCACTGGTCCCCACCTGGTTCAGTGTTTTCTGCTGATTTTCTGGCTTGGTTACTTTCTCCACCTGATTCAATGTTTCCTGGTTCTGATGATTTTCCAGCTCGTTCATTTTGAAGGGAAACAAAATCTATATGATTAAAAGTTATTAATCCCATGATTAACGGCGATAACAATGTTCCAAATCTGTAGTATAGATCACAGCCTAGAGACTCTAATGACTTTGTTAAAACTGGATCTTGCGTTAATCATACGTAAGATCTTGTTCAGAATCAATGGGGGCAAATCTACTGACTAGTTTAGTGTACAAACTAAGAACCGTTTGCCCCACACTTTTCACCATTCTAGACCCAGCTGCGCTTCATACCTGTTATGATACTTTAAAATGTCTTGTGGCGACATCTGTTGAATTGTTCAATGCTGAATTCAGTTCCGAGGAACTGTTTTGTTTTTCCACATGCTGCCAAAGAATACAGCCTCTCCTTTTTGGGCATAACAGCTTGGCCATCAACTTGGTCATTCATAAGTTCAGGAAGGTTTAGGCTGCCTTGTAGCTGTAGTAGATCATCACTGTTCATGTTTTTTATTAATTATAATTATTTTATTTTCTAAAAAATGAGCACCGAAAAACTGTTGCTAACCTTGTATACCATTCTGCTGTTATTGGAGGTCTAAGTGTAGGATACTCAATGCTTGGTAAAAGCTTGTTAAGAATTAACCAGCAGATCTTGGCAAACTAGACTTTGAGGATTCAGCAAAGCTGATTGCTATTATTGCAGCTTCGTTTGCCACGAAGATTTTCTAGTCAAGCAAGGAATAATTCCAGACAGTATAAATATGTAAATAAAAAAATACATTTATAAAAAATGGCTTCACTCGTAATGATGATAGGTGGCGCTGTGGTGAATGCGCTTGCTTTTAGCGGAAGTAATTTCGCGTTTAGTAAACTGCGGGATGACGGCGAGAGAAAAAGACATAACAAAGCTATGGAGCAACTAGCAGCTGCACAAGACGCCTATGAAAAGCAGAGACTTGAGCAGTTAGATTTTATTAATGACACACTGAAAAAACAGGGGCATGCAGCTTACATATTTAAAGATGTTGATCAGGCAATAAAACAATATTATCTAGTAACAGGCAACCCAATCCAGACATTGCCCCCCCAAAATTCAGTGACTTTTATCAACCATCAGAAAAACAAAAGATGCAAGAAATCGCGTTTATTGCCTTTGGTATGACCGTCGTGTATTTTGTTGCGCATAATATTGGCTGAATAAAAAATGAACAAAATCTATTATTCGCCCAAAGGATATTGGAAGGGTATCACAGCAATACAAAAGCTAAGCCAAGCGGCGGGGGTCAGTGAACAAACAGCAAAGGAATGGTTATCTAAACAAGCAATTTTGGGCCCAAATTATTTACCTGCCCTAGACGAATACAGAGACCACACTTTGTTAATAAAAACTCCAAACGACACCATCAAATGGATCTTCTATATTTACCCTCTGATACGATTAGACGAAAAGATTTAAGTCCCGCATCACAGTCATTGACATGGCTTCAAGATACAAAGATGCGGAGCCATTAAACAAAAGAGTGCTTCTGCTGTTGCTGTCGCTATACAACTGATATACCAACGAGGGCCACTAACTTATCCTCGCATGATTCAAGTCGATGATGGAAAAGAATTTAAAGGCCAAGTGAATCAATTATTGTTAAAACACAGAGTTACTATTAGAAGAGGCATTCCGGGAGTTCACAGATCACAGGCTTTAGTTGAAAACTTTAACAAACAGTTAGCCGAAAGACTTTTCTCCTACCAGTATCACAGAGAGCTGATTGACAATTCTCGCAACACAGAATGGGTTAGAAGACTGCCCTCAGTTTTGCGCGCAATGAACAATGAAGAATTTAAAGGCCTAAAGCCAGTACAAGCAATCAAAAGAAAAACAATAAATGTTGCTGAAGGAGAGTCTTCATCCGGCAAACTATTACCGTTTGGTTTAAAAGTAAGGTACCTTTATTTACCGGGGGAAGCAGAAGGGGACACTCGCATCAGGGCAACCGATCCAATTTGGAGTATTGACCCATATGAAATAAAAAGAATTGTAAAAATGAATCCGCCCGTGTATTATTTACGAGAAACTGACACAACAAAACAACCAGCTCCTCAAAGATCTTTTGTGAAGGAAGAACTGCAGATAATCCACCGGACACAGTTCCAGTTGCTTAATTAATTTACGTAAATATATTTGAGTTAAAATGGAAGCTCAGAAGGAAGCGCAGAACGAAACAAGATGGTAAAGGAAGAGACCTTGAAAATGATACGGGAATCATTTCATGCGTGTAATGCTATTAAGGAAACATTTTCGGGGATTAATCAATGCATGCTAAATCATCCAGATCACCTACAACTTAAACCCCAAATTGGGAAAAAGAATATCTTGAAATAATAAAAAAAATTCGAACGCGTCAAGCAAACATGAGAAAAGATTTAAATGAATTGGATGAAGCTATGATTGATCTTATAATAAAAGTTGATGAAAAATATAAACCCCCTGTTTATGCGGTCCTCCAGTGCCCGATTGCATATGAAAACTCTGGATTAACAAACACACGTTTTGTGTTTGTTCTATCTAACGACTTCTTTGTTACAACTGTTGTGTTGATCTCATGTAGATTAGATCGCAGTTTTACGTTGTCATGATGAAAAGTCTTATTGCCAAATAATGCTTCTTTGTAGTTGTCATGTGATATGTTTGACTGCACAACGCTGCGAGATATTCCCTTTGCTTTCTTAATGATTTTCTCCTGGCTCGAAATACTGTACATTTTTGACCTTAAACCAACAAACTCCTTAATCACCCCTCCAGATAATTTCATCCTTCATCTTTCCTAAAACCTTCTTGTTAACAGTTGAATGCAAAGGCGAATCTTTAGGATAATCGGACGTGTCATACCATCCTGCATGCCCTTTAGCTACTTCAGTTTCCATGTCTTTATAGATGTCTTCAGTAGGGATATCTATAACAAAACTGTCTGTATCTGTGTAAAGTACTCTGGACTCAGGATAAAAGGGGTTTTTAAAGTAGTCATAAAGAAACTCTAACATCAAAAGCTTTGATAATTCTAAAACAGTAAACCCAATAAATACAGGTTTGTCCAATTTGACTTTCTTTTTTTTCATCATTATGCCAAAAAGGTGATCATGAAATCTTCTGAAGTCCTGATAATTTGGTTTTGAAGTCAGCTTAATTGCTTCGTTCTCTTTGGTGACTAATCTGACATCTTTGCGCTTGTGCGGATTCTCCATAGTCTTTCCGAAACAGCTGTTGTTCATCAGCTTGAAAAAGTCTTTTTCTGAAGCATCTGTGGATTTAGTTCTGAGATCAGTGTTCTTCATGATGTATGGTTTCATGAACTGTTCTTGATCAAAAGCAATTATGCGATGAACTGCTGTCAACTTCAACCCATGTCTTAAATAAAATTGTAGAAGTCTGTAATGACAGACATAATTTTTTTTGCCTCGAAGATTAGGCACAAGTTTAGGCGGCTCTCTTGGATCCATCTTTAGACTTTCTGCTGCTAATGGATAGTCATTATGCAGGTCATGGAGTTCATGAGGATATTCTAAATCAACTTCTAGAATGAAACCACGCTGCTGATCAGGCGTTAAAATGCCCAACCACTTTAATGCTTTTTGAATATTATTCGGATCGCCGCCTGTGTACATTTTAAAGTTACGTAATGGAAGTGATTGCGCCATTGCCCATCCATACAGATTGTTTGCATCTAAATACATAAGATAGTTAGACCTTTTACTGGGATCATAATCGTCCAAGTATTTGTTGTTTGCTTTACAGTAATGATGCGACGCCATACTAATTCTCCACGCAATCCGTTTTCAATCATCTGAATCATTGGTAAATCAGACAATAAATCAATCTGTACTCCAGTAAACTTTAAGAAAGCATCCCAACTCATCCCGGGCGCAGAAATGTAATGCGCGGGATCCAAGCTATAATGTTTCATGCAGGTCTTTCTATAGTTTTCAAAGACGTCTGCCAACAAACATACATCGGCCCTCAAGTATGAATCATGATAGTCTCCATTGTTTTACACTCTAACTTCTGCCACGCATCTTGAGCATGCTGGTAATCAGAATCACTGATGTCCTTTCCTCTAAGACTAGAAAAGAACGCGCCTTTAGGAGGAAGTGTGGCTTCATCAAACCTTTCCCAACTGTTCATGTACTCATAAGGGTAAACGCCCTTTCTAACAAGAGTTGAGTCAAAAATATTCTTCTGTTATTGGGCAGGACTTTAAGGACATAGCCAGTGACTCTAATGATCCCATCATGTGTTGCATAGAGTCATAAAAAGACATGTTATTTAGATTAAAGCACATGTACTTTTCTGATGACTGTGCAATGCATGACACCCTGAAGGCATCGTCCACTGCTTTCATTATAGATGAGAGTCGTAACCCCGCAAGTTATGAAAGAATACAGGCAGCTTCCATGTCTTAGGATCAAACTTTAGTTGAAGATTGCATTTACTGTGCGCTGCTCCTCTGAACTTTCCACTATGTGATCATGGTCTCTTACTTTTGGATTTGTTGCTTCTTCACTGAGTTCTAAACCACAAATCCAACAATGTGTGGCTGAGTCATACTGTTGTTGGTCTTCAGGCGTCATTATGATTTCAGATAAGTTTAGATTATTAGAACAGTCATTACGCACTTTCTGCATGCGTTCTAAGAAGTATTCTGCAGCATCTGGGCCTCTATACAATTCTGGTGCTGAATGGGCGCCATCCGACCTGGCAACAATGAAGGCAAATGAACAAATCTGATGATTACTCATTAAGACTGTTTTTCGAAGTTTTTGTGGCGCTGGCCCTTCATAAGGAACAATGAGCGATTCAAAGTCTGCATAAAAACATATGGACTTGTTTGCATCCGTTTCAGTTCTTAAAACTAACTTTAGATCCGGGTGGAGGTGTTATTAGTTCCGTATTACAGTCTACAGAACTTTTACAATGTTTCTTATGTTCGCTCGCGGCTTGAACAGATGGCATTCTTGTTAAACATTTTCTGCAGAATTCTTGTTTGTGCCCATCTTTTGAAGTATGCTTCATTAATCTACTCATCGTGCGTATCAATGTGTAATGCGGTAGCCCCGCTGGTGAAAGCATCAGTAGTAAGTCAACATGATTTTTGTCTGGTTCGCTATTGTTGGACTGTTCTTGGACACTTTAATTGGCACCAAATTTGTTTCCTCATCCCATGTGTATACATTAACAGTTATTGGTTTGTTTTGTTCTTCAAACTGATCAATTTGGTCTACACTAACAGGAAAGGACACCCACTAAAGTTAAGATCATTGATGTAAGGGTGATAGTTAGACACTCTCTCTGCGTTTTTGCGGGCGTGATGCAGCCTTGCGAGACACACCACATAAACATTTGTTGTCTGTATTCCTTATGTTTAAAACTGCTCTTTTTGCAACTAATGCTGGAGGTAGCGGAATGTAAGCCTTGCCAACAATCGGTGCATACTTAGCCTGTTTTAATCTGATCTCTAAGACTTCGCCCTCTGACCAACCAGAGCTCTCATTTTGGCTTCTTCAGCGGCCACATCAAACTGTGTAAGCAGTTGGTCTGCCCAAACCGGGTGTTAAGTCATTACGAGAAAGAATAGTCTGTTGTTTAGTCGAGACCCAGACTTCTAGATTTTCTTCATTTATTGTTACATAGTCGATTAAAAACAGCTAACATTACTTTAACTGGCGGGTCTATTGTTAGTTTACTTGGAACTTGAGAAATAGCATGTACAACGCTTGCCACAGTTTGTTGGATCAATGACTTCTAGATCAATATCATTCAGTGCTCTTGATAAACGCTCTCTCTCAAGCATTCCTTCAAAAAATTCGTCTTGCCCTTCATATATCTTAGCCATGTTGAGTTTCTTTTCTAACTCAAATATTTATTTAAATTAAAAAAAAATAATTAATCAGAATCAATATCAACGGTCTTTTTGTGCTTGGACTATAAACTAAAGTATAAACACCCTTTGGCGTTGTTACTGTGAGCTGTTTAGAACAGAGTTTAATGTTTCGTTTACTTTTTTTAAGCATTCCTTTTTTATCTGCTCGGCGTCTGGCTGTTGAGAAAAACTTGTCCTGCCTTTCTTTGAAGATCAAACTTTTGTCTTTTGTAGTCATCAAAATCAGCCTGGTAAACGATTAAATTCTTCATCCGTGATGTTTGAGTCAGCTAGTGCTTTATTTATTGTCAGTTTGAACGAGCTAAGTTTAGCTGTTATTAGTTGAACCATAGCTGTGTGCTTTTGGAGTTTAGTTTTTAATTTTTTGCCAGCCGCACTACAGCTAATGAACACAGGCCAAGAGCTAAAGACAAACCGCCTAGAGGTAAAGCTGCGGGTGCGCCTATGCCCGTTGCTAAGAGACCAACACTCGTTCCTGCTGATAGAGCACTTATAGTCGACGCTCAGTATTAACATATGTAACAGCATTAAAGGCAGCAGAATACCTTCGTTTGGTTTTGCTGTATTTTGAAAGGTCTTGCTCTAGTACTTGCTGCATTTGTGTAATGTTGGTTAATCTGAAGGTTTTTATGTTAGGGGTTTCTACTATCTCTTCTTTTGGCGGCGCTGTAGGCACGTTTGGATAAACCTGAACAGACATGCTTTTTATAAAATAAAATAATTTAGTATTGTATATCTTTTAATCTGTTATTTTCAATATTCAGCTGCGCATCATATATTAAAAACAAATGTACATTAAGCGGTTTATCGGCTTCTTCTTCTTTATCAATTTGAATGTTTATTACGTCTCTCACAGTTCTCCCGCTTCCATGTAATGATTATCCTCCGTTGACCTTAGGTCAATCCATAAACCGTATTTTGTTGTTAAATAATCATCAAGTCTTACGCTGTGAAGGTGTAGATCTTTAGCACAAGGTCAATGTTGGATTTCTACACCTCCCACCTCCAAACAGTTTTTTTTTCATCAAAATGCTGATAAGGTTTAAGCCCGCTAGCATAGATTTGGTTAGGACTGCCCTCAATCGAACATTGTACTTTCGTTATTTTAGGATTAAAAAACTTTTCACTTCCTCTTTTGAACGGTTCTTCATCTTCACACAGCAAAAATACCTTTTAAGCGATCTTGCTGAGACGCTAAAACTAAAATTCCATATAGTGTCTGCCCTGCTTCTAGGATATGTTGTATGATGAATCACTCTTTCGTAATATATTGCTAATTTTGACTGATATTGTTGTTCAATCTGCCTTGCTAAATTAGGGGTGCTAACAACGTCAAACTCTAACGAGATGTCAGAAATGCTGTACTTTGCTTCGGTGTCTGATGATTTGATAACCCGTTTGTATTCATTAAAAGTTAGTTCATATGACAATCTGTCTTTAATGCTCCTTGAAAGTATGGCGCATGCGCTTTTTAACAACTCAAAATCTAAGGGAATGGAAAAAGCGATTTCCAAACGCAAAATTTACAGCCACATACTTTTTGCCGTCTTTAGTATCTGCGGCACCTATTCTATGTTTTAGTGCTTCTTCATTTTCTATTCCTTGAAACGCAAAGTCAGCCTTTCATTCCCAGTTAGCCATAGATCAGAATAGGTTAAAAATATGTCTGCATTGTGTAAAGAAAATATTTCTTGCCCTCAAGTTTTATAGAAATTTTCTTAACGATTGCCCGCCCCAGGTTCTGTACAACTGTCCTGTTTGGGTCTGTTGTTGAATCGAGCGCTATTTTGAAAGTAAGACGCGCAGAGCCTGGCACAATCACGTCATTTGCTCCTAGGTCTGGAAATTTGACAGTAAGAATTTGATCTGCATCAATAGTAGATGGATTATTTGGAACAGTAATAGTCCGCTTATTTCCCTTCACGCCAAAGGGTTCTTTCAGTCTTCTATGCGGGTCAAGAATCGAGCCATGTGCTTGTGACATTTTTATAAAGCAAAATAAAAAGTTAATTATTTAAAAACATGGCAGGAATTGAAGATGAAGAAGATTATGATGTTTTTGACCCTGGAGACGACATGAGTGAAATGATCCCTTTGACACAGCATCGCTCAACGCTCTCATTGCGGCGTGAATTAACAGAAAGTAAGGCCAAATCATTGTACCAAAGTTTAGGTCAAGAACCTCCCGAATTTATAGACCCTAATGATTTTGAAGTAAAAGATGACCATTTGTTTGTGAAAACGATCGAGGAGAACTTGTTCAGCTTACAACTAAAAAAGACCCATCAAAGTTTTTAGCCGTGGGTTCAATTAGAAATAGACTCCCTGCGAGCGTACAAAATCGCCTTGGCATTGCTAGACCAAAATTAGATAGGGATGCAGTTGCTAAACTTCAAAACACACTGCAGAACTCCCGACAGATAACCAAATGCAAAACATGGAACTTAAAGAATTAATCAATCAGCAGGTGAAGTAATAAATGTAATAGAAGCAGAATCCAGTTTTTCAGAGAAGAAACAGCGTTAAAGACTATACACGACTCACCGCTACCCATGCGAGAACTAATGGCCCTTGATCATGCTTTGAGAAGCATCAAAGGCGAATTAACAAACAATTTAGCAAAACTAGGTGAACTAGATGGGCATATAAAAAGAGAAAAAGAAAAACTCGTTGAGGCTGATGACGCCAACTTAGGGCATGATATTTAAGAAAGAATAACCCAAAGACTAAAAGATCTTGAACAAGAAAGATCAGCAAGACTAGAAGTGACGACTACTAACCGAGACCAATTACGAACTCAAGTGAATAGAATAAGAGAAACTATCGAAAAAATTTTATATGAAGACGCAACGCTAGCAGAACGAATAAGAACATTGTTTAGAGAGCAGGGAGTCACATTGGCAAGCGTTTATAAGGCCTTAGGATTTGCAATAAGTACACTGGTGATGGCTATTACAGGCGGCGGTGGAGGTCAAAGTTCATTACCTCCGCCGCCATCGCCTCCATCTCCGCCTGATAAATCATGGGTAAAAAAACAGCTTGATCATCTTGCAAGTTTATTAAAAAAATTAGCTGGTAAAGCCGTGGACGCTTTACCAGGAATATTGGGGAGTATTGCCAGCTGGCTTTTGTTACTGCAAGCAAAGTAGTTGGCTTTATGGCCGAGCACTTATGGACATTAGTTCTCGTAATAGTTGGGTTACTATTTAGTAAGATAAAGACCAAGTAATCCTATGCCAGTTAATCCAAGAACAAGCGCTGTCTTTTCATATTCATGGTCATCGCGAACAGAGTCCGCGAGCTTTGCTGAGTCTTCAATGACTTTGGGGGTTTGGACTTCAGGAATTAGATGACTTAATCTTGGGCGTTCTTTTATTGTTTGTAATATTACTGGCTCAGAATTTATGTCGTTTTTCCCAACCTTCTGTTCATTGCCTGCTATAAGAATTTCATTATTATAGTTTATTATTGTACCTATCTGGAGTCTGAGGTCAGAAGGCAGCATGTATAAACCCAGTGCCAACAGCAAAGTCTACTTTCGATCTTGCGTATTGTAAAACATTTTGGTATCTTTTAATACTTGAAGGTAAATCAACTGTAGAATTAATGGCGTCCTCTAAATTTGCCAAGAACTGTTTTTGTGCATCAAAGCCAGTAGAAGGATCAGTAATGCTCGATCTTGCCTGTGCTTGCGAGCCTAGCAAACACCAAACGTAAGTACGAATAGAGTCGTTTATTCGTTCTATTCCTGCTCTAGTTAGGCCTTAGAAGTGTCTAAGATAAATGTTGTCCATGCTGTTTTATCCTCTTGCTGTAGGGACCCAGGCTCAACAGTTGTGCCAAAAAAGAAAGATTTGAAAGGAGGATGCAGTCATAGTTATACTTTCTGTGCGTGCCCCGAAAATAAAGGTCGCCTAGGCCATGATTATGATCCAACTTTTGTCTAAAGGCTGTCTTGATGTTAATATTGAATTCGTTACAAATCCTTTCAAAAGCCTTCATATCTATTCTGTTGCTGAGTGGATTAAACGGTTTGTCATTTGGTAATGGAGCTTGCAGTTCAGTCAAAATACGTCTGAAGGTGTAATAAAAATGAAATCTGTACACTGACCTCACCAAGGATCATGGTGATTTAAATGATCAGCATACGACACTCCACACCCAGTTGATGCGCAAAACACAGCAAAGTTTAACTGGTTCTGATAAAACTGCATCGGATGACTAAACCACGCTTTCTTGATGCGGTCGTTTTCAATAGGGGGGGTTAAGATAGCTCTTCAATGGAGTACTCACCTTTTTATGAAAAGAGGCAGTCTGGGTCACAGCAATGTCAAGAGTATCAGTTGCTATATTTTTAAGATTGTAGTGCGGCCCAACAGAATATTTTGCACCAGTATATTTGAATGCACTCATTTTTATTTCGTTTAAAAAATGTTTGTAACAACAACAACCCAAGACCGTCCTTCGTTTTTAGAACATGCTATTGATAACGAATGCGGAGCCAAAATGGTTGCACTTCATGAAATATTTTACAAAGTCGTATGGTTTAATATAAGTGAATCAAAGAAGAATAATAAGATTAAAAAAATTGACAAAACAGGGACCAAAGTTAGCAGTTAACAATACCTGATGGTTATTACGGGTTTTGCTCACTAAAAGAAGCAATGAGTAACTTTGACATTGCTCTTAAACTTAACAATGCGAATCTGAAAACAATGTTAACATTCAAGTCTGAAGAAGAAGTAGGTTACTATTTTGATAAAGAGCTAGCTAAAATGTTAGGCTTTACAGCTAACAATTATAGATTTAGAGTTACACCAAACAAAACTACTTATGAGGGGAAAGTCCGCTCGATCTTGCATTACATTCATTACTCTATGTTCATTTGGATGAGCTGAGCACTGATGAAAAACTTATATGATGGAAGGCCCTCAACTGTTTTAAGAGCTCTTCCGTCAGGGAAAGCTGCATATTGCGATTATGAAATTATACAATTCCCTAATTTACAGTTTAAAAGATTAGTTTGTGGAAGGGTCGGATCATTTAATATAAAAATCAAAGACAAAACAGGGAAAGTCGTGAAATGTGATAACCTGCACATTGTTTTGGAAATAAAATAATACGTTACTAAAAAATAATGTCGCGTGGGCCAGAAGAACCAGGAGTTACATTAGCGCCTGTGAGGTGTATAACTTTAGAATTAAAAAGACCTTGCAGACGTTGCAGACTTTGAACAGAACGGCGAGATAGGCGCTTTGTATGGTTTTGAGTACACTAAAGATGGTGATTATAAACGCAAAGAGGTTGGCGACAGCAAAAAGTTTCCTAAACTAGAACAACTGCGCAATCTAGAGGCAAATAATGTTGGCCAGTATGAATATAAAATAGTTCGAAAAACCTGACCTCAAATGGCACTTAGAACCATATTTAGAATGGGACATAAAATTTGAATTATAAGCCCATTTACATATTTTAGCCGTCAAAAAGTTTCAGAAAAGCATTCAACTCTGGCCCTTTACATGTAAGTCTTATGCCGGGCGACAATAGTCGAAAAGAAATTGAAATAACGCCGTATGGGAAAAAACAGTACATCCTCCACAGAAAAGAAACAGTTGTAAAAAAAGCTTCTACAAAATTACAGTTCTTTCCAAGCAGAAAATTAGGAGACACGTTCACAATGATATTTGAAATTTCTGTCTTTAAAGATGTGGAGAGGGATGGGGTTGTGGGCGTTAGTGACGACCTTATAAAAGGAATTAATATTAGCTGGCAAAACTTAGACGTTAAACGTCTTAACGTTACCATCGTCGTTCTTCACAATGGCGAGGATATTAAGATCATAACAACAAGCAACAAAATCAATGTTGACTTAAATAGAAACAATCTTACAGAACTAAATTGGATTAATCTTACACATTTAGGCCTCATAGGGTTTTATTATACTGAACAAGTTTTGACGGAGAGTATGATAAAAATAATAACTGGATTAGATTAAACTCTGTTATAAAACTATGGAGCAGTTAAACTTTATGACAAAAACTCTCATTGCTCATTGATTTGTGGGCAGACTGGTTGTGGAAAAACAATATTTATCCTCGACCTGTTACAAACAGTTTATCGTTATAATTTTAATCATATTGTGGTTTTCTGTCCAACACTTAAATGGGAACAAGCATATCATGATAGAAGGTTTTATGGACAGATGATGACATATATTTAGTTAATCCTAGCAATAAACTGAGTGAGTGTTTAGAACAGTTTTATAGACTGTTTGAAGGAACGCAGACACTATTTATTATAGATGACTGTTCAGCAGAAAGAGACATAGTTAAAAAGAGAAACACTTTGTCGAAACTAGCTTTCAGCGGAAGACATGCTGGGATAAGTGTGTGGATTTTATGCCAGAAATATAACTCGGTTTTAAAAGACTTTAGAGAGCAGTTAAAGACTGTAGTTTTATTTCACATGAAAGACAGAGACTCATTTGAAGAATGTTGCGCGAAAATGATGTTATTGAAAATGACCAGGAAAAACACAGGATTAAGCAAAAATTAAAATCTGAAAAGTTTAGTAAATTAGTATTGAAAACGGATAACCCTACACAGTATGTTTGTTTGTAGATAATCGTTATTTTTTGGTTATTGAAGTCTTACTTGTCAGAGAACAGGGAAAGGCGGCTTTTAGGCCACTTTCGCCCAAAAACTTGGTGGTGGAGCAAGTGAGTTAGAATTGGTAAAATGCTGTTCTCTACAGTAATGAGCAGTGTGTCCAACCATTTTTTTTGGCGAAGACTTTCTTTTGTGACTCTTCGGTTTCCTGGGGTAAACGATACGTGCATGATTAACCCCTTGAGTGCTTTTAACATTTGAAGAAGACTATATGTTGAAATTCTGTCTCCTTTTTTTTGTAAATTACGCATCGATTGTGACGTACTGTACGCCTTGTTTTGTTTTGTGTCTTCTTTCGTATTTCGCCTCTGGCAATAATTGTAGTAGATAATAGGTCTTTCAACAGAGTTTGTTTTTTCAGTTAGTTGGTTGGGGTTGTGCTTTTTTTTTTAACCTGTTCTGTCTTCTGTGCCACCTCAGAAGCATTGTACCCAAGCCGTTCATCCTCAACACTTGTCCACAGGTACAGCTTTGTTTGTCTGTTTTAAGTTGTGGGTGCATTTTATGAGTTCTTGCTGGGTTTTGCCCTGTGTGTGAAACTCGCCTTCTATCTTAATTTGGGGCGCTCTGTTAAGTGGATTGGTTACCGTCTCCACCGAAGCCTAAATGATGATGAGGTAGGTGATTAAACTGACTTATCTCATTAAGTAAGCGCTTTGTGGTTCAGTGTGGATGTGCGAGCTCGCTCTCTCTCTCTCTCTCTCTCTCTCTCTCTCTCTCTCTCTCTCTCTCTCTCTCTGTGTGTGTGTGTACGCTTGTGTATGTGTGTGTGTGTGTGTGTGTGTGTGTGTGTGTGTGTGTGTGTGTGTGTGTGTGTGTGTGTGATTGTAAGTGCGAGCGAAATTGTATGTGCGAGTCTGGGTGAGTGCTACAT
>CM031595.1:105661254-105678754 GCA_018398815.1 Conus ventricosus | reverse complement strand
TTTACGGTTAGAAACGCGACAAAATCAAGAGGCAAATTGCAACGAAAACTTTAATATGATACCATTTCATTCACAGTAGACATATTTCAAAGCGGTTTTTTGCATAGCATTGATTGAAATTTGATCTTTTCAGATAAAACTAAGCAGGTATTGTCACTGTAAAGTTTTCAAGAGTTTTCGCCCTTGGATCCAGGCACCCGCGCAAAGGCCTCAATATCGGATGTGGCCACCTCCAGCAATCACGGTGAGATTGCACCGATTTGGCATGGAGTTGACAAGTCGATCAAGAAAGGCCTGAGGGACTTGGTTCCACTGACGCTGGATCTCCCGTCTCAGAGCCACAGCATTGTGAGGGCGGTTGGGCTGCTCGTTGATGCGGCGTTTCAGGAAGGCCCACAACTGTTCGATAGGGTTCAAGTCTGGACCTAGAGCAGGCCAGTCCATCATCTGGACATTGTTCTACTGAAGGAAGGCTTGTGTGACCTGTGCTCTGTGGGCCGGGGCGTTGTCTTGCTGGAAAACATATTGGCGGCGTCTTGCAAACAAGGGCACTACGACAGGGCGCAGGACCTGTGCTATGTAGCGAAGGGCAGTGACTCCACCGCCACGACCTGGCTGCAGGTTGAAGAACACTGGTACAATGAGTCTGTTGCCACACATTGCCCCCACATCATGACGGACTGGCCGCCCCACAGGTTGTGCTGCTGCACGTACTGACTAGCAAAGCGCTGGCCACGAGGACGATACACGTGAACACGCCTGTCAATCTGATCCAGACAGAATCGAACCTCGTCGCTGAACACGACAGTTCTCCAGTTTGTGTTCCTGTGCCTGTGAACCCAATTCAACCGGGCAGCACGATGCTGTGGCGACAGATAGTGACCATGGTAGGGTCGGCGGCAGTACAGCTGGTGGCGTCTGAGAAGCTGCAGGATGATGCTGGGGCGAATTACCCTGTTGCCGGGTCCATGAATCTGTCGTCCCACTGAAGAGGCACTTTGGAAAGGGTTTGCCCTGAAGCTACGCACCACATATCGCTCCTGACGAGCAGTGAGAACGCGTGGCCGACCAGGTCTGGGGGCATCACGAACAGTCCCAGTGGCTTGATGGCGATTTGCAAGACGATAAATGTTCGACCGGTGCACATTTAGCGCCCTAGCGACGTCTTGCACTCTGTTTCCAGCCTCCAACATGCCGATGGCTCGCCAGCGCTCAGGTGACGTCATACGCGGCATCTTTGGTGTTGTGGTGTTGAGGAGAAAGTAACCTTTTTTGCGAGTTGTTTTTTACCCACTGACACCAAACATTGTGGCTTTGCATTTTACTCACCTGTAGTGTGTCCTCTGCTTTTTCACGAGGACACAATTTTCACGTGAATCTGACCTCAGTTAACGACACAGTGGCACTTTGCCGAGTAAGGTGAAAATGCGGCAACTTGGGGACAGGGCCATAACTCCGTCCGTGACAAAGTTATCTGCCCGGCTTTTTCGTGATCAGAACAGAAAAGGCCTAGTTGCACTCAGACACATTTTGCAGTTTGTACAATAACCTGCCAGGCTATGTCGGATTTTCCAAATATTGCAACATTTTGGAGCGGCCGTTGTCGCGTTTCTAAACGTAAAGACTATATATATAATTATAGGACGAAAGGCCTAGGAGCAGACAATACAAATAAATGTGCCTTTGAAGGGGATTACGATGGTTCCCTCAGGCAGCTAGTGAAGGGCTTCTCATATTCAAAATATATTGTCCCCTACATTTTATACTGTTTGAATAATGCGGTTAGTTTTTCAGCAACTTTTTTCCTCTCCACACTTTCGTTTTGTTCCATTTTACTACCCTTCGCTGGCTGCTTTGGGGGTGCTGTTTGATTCTTTTTTGAACCCTTGGTGGTGAGAACACCACAGAATTATGGACTGTGGTGTGTCTCTATTTGACACCAAGAGCACAGACACAATCAGCCGTGTCTCCCTGATGAGTCCGATCCAGCGGACGAAAGGCCTAGGAGCAGACAATACAAATAAATGTGCCTTTGAAGGGGATTACGATGGTTCCCTCAGGCAGCTAGTGAAGGGCTTCTCATATTCAAAATATATTCTCCCCAATTTCTTCATCTTCATTTTTTTTTTTAATAAAGTTCAAATCTTTGCCAAGTCATTACTATAACGACTGAAGAATTGTTAACCTGCACTTGTTTTCACCCACCACTTAATTGTTCAGCATTATATATATATATTGAATTATAAACAAAGCTTGCTCTTATGTCTTAGATTGAAGAAATAGGGGGAGATACGCATTCATATCTGCAGTGGCAGATGATTCTGCCTAACTAACAGTATGTGCTTGAGTGGGTGAATGAGGAAAAAAAAAGTTTCGAAATATCGGTATATGACCAGGAGTTATATGTTAGTGAGTTTCCCACCCTATTGGAGGGTGTCTCCCCCTTGGAGACTATAAGCTTGCTGAAGGTTCATTGTGAGAAGCATTTATTATATTTTTTTTATTTTATTTTTTTTTCCCCATTCACCCACTCAAGCACATACTGTTAGTTAGGCAGAATCATCTACCACTGCAGATATGTATGCTTATTTCCCCCTATTTCTTCAATCTAAGACATAAGAGCAAGCTTTGTTTATAATTCAATATTTCTTGCAGTCATTGCAACACCAAGATGCTCTGTAAGTTGCTGGAACGGTGCTCGGTACTTATCCTTGGAATTTATTAGTTTGTTGTGTGTGTATATATATATATATATATATATATATATATATATGTATATATATATATATATGTGTGTGTGTGTGTGTGTGTGTGTGTGTGTGTGTGTCTGTCTGTCTGTCTGTCTGTCTGTGATCAGCTTTGAATTTTGATGAGTGGGCAGTAAGTTTCTTCCATGCTTTTGGCTGTAGGGTGGCTGCGATCTCTGGCGAACAGACGCTCTATGAGCAGCATGAACCCGTTGAGACGATAAAATCTCCCCTCCCTTCCGCCTACTTACCCCCCACCCTTTTCCCTTCACTACATACACTTTTCTTTTCTTCCTCCTCTCTCGCTCTCCGCACTACCTCATTCCGTCTTCCCGATTGTACGTGTCGAATCATTTTCTGACGAAGTCTTTCTTCTTTGTGGCCTTTGGTGGTCTTCCTACCTCGACCTGTATGTTTACACACCTCGTGTGTTTGTTTGAACTGCGTGCTGTCTTTGTTGGCATCATATCAGTATACATCAGCGTTTCGTTTGCTGATTCGGTTATCCATGAAAATACTTATTTTGTGTGTGTGTGTGTGTGTGTGTGTGTGTGTGGTGTGGTGTGTGTGTTGTGTGTTGTGTGTGTGTGTGTGTGTGTTTGAGCGTATGCGTGCGCGCGCGCGCTTGTGTGTGTGTGTGTGTGTGTGTGTGTGTGTGTGTGTGTGTGTGTGTGTGTGTGTGTGAGAGAGAGAACAGCATTTTACCAATCCTGGCTCACTTCGTCCTCAACCAGTTTCGGACGAAGTGACCCAGGATTGGTAAAATGCTGTTCTCTGACAAGTAAGACTTCAATAACCAAAAAATAACGATTATCTACAAACAAACATACTGTGTAGGATTGTCCGTTTTCAATACTAATTTACTAAACTTGCTTGTCTTTTAAAACTAAGTTATATTTTTGACATAAAATCCGCACACTTATTCTGACTAATTTCTACCTACAAAACTTTGTATAACAGACAGGCAGACGAGGCGGTGGGAGTTATAGGCTGAAACCTGATCACTTAATTTATGCTATGGCACGGCTAGCGCAGACAAGAGGCCTTCGTTCACATAGAACAAAGCGCACGGCCCGTTTACAAACTGTGACCGAAAAATCAATAAAACACACCTCGCGGGCCCAGTGGGCTCGCGGCGCACTTGGCCAGGTTAACTTGCAACATATTGCATCAGCAAATGTTCTCGAACATTCTTGAGTACCACGTCGAGGCTGCCACGTTGGCAAGATCCGGCCGGTTTCGTCATTCTCCCACTGACTGCCGAACGAGCAGGACGCGTTTACTGTGCTCTCTACTGTGCTTGGTTGTGTTATTTTAAAATGGCTAACATGTTTACCGAAGAACAGGTTTGTGCTATTCAAGACCACAAGTTTTACTTTAACTGTATGTTAGAGTATTTGTCGAAAAAGAATTAGGTGAAGCATGTTCTCTACCAGTTAAACCGAAAAGAAGCATTGCTTTTTTGGAAGGAACAGAAAAGGAAAAAAAGTGAACCGACTATCTTAAAGGTTTGTTGGTTCAAGGAAATGAAAGAAATATTGCTGAACAAGATGTAGCCAGTTTCAATACGTGTTTGACTATTGATGAGATGGTTCCATATCTAAAAAATGGCGCTGCATTGTTGAAAGTCGGCCAAAGCAAAACAATCCATCACGCATTAATTGTTGGGCGCTGGCTTGAAACAGCTCAAGTCATGTTTAAAAAAACAAAAACGCTACAAACATGGCGTTCATTTCTCAAGACGCAGGTGAACATGGCTGATTCGTATGCTAGAAAACTCATTCAACTTTCTGTGTGTTTTTATAACTATCCTAAATTTCACAAGCTAGGAATCAGTATAAATGAACTGTGTAGCAAACGCCAAACCATTATTAAACTTGTGCAACAGAATAACGATTTTCGAATGTTTTGGCAAACAAACTAGATAGGGCTAGGCAGACCTTAGTACATCTACCAGTATGGCGAGGAGTAGTGTGTAGCCAGCACTATCTCCATATAAATGCTCCAAATATACAATGACGGGTGTACTAACTACTGGCGATTAGAGCCGCCATAAAAGCTCGGCTACCAGGCTTGAAAGCAGGTGACGTAAGATCTATTTTTAGATACCGTTCGGATCCGAACGGTTTTTGCCAGCCAGCAGCCACGAACGCATGACGTGGGTCTAAAAATAGCGGTTATGCATAACCGCGTGCAGGCCTGCGCGGTGGGGTTTGGACTACTGACGATAGTATGACGGGCTTCTAAAAATAGCGGTTATGCATAACCGCCGGGCAACATTTTTCCTGACAGCCACAAACGCATGACGTGGGTCTAAAAATAGCGGTTATGCATAACCGCGGTGGGGTTTGGACTGCAACATTTTTCCTGAAAACTTGCTTCAACGTCCTGCACACCTTTCAAGTTCAAGTGTGAACAACAAAAAGCCCCCTTCACTTTCCCCAAGCACTATCCTGTCTATTGTGTGTTTGTTTGTGTGTGTGTTTTTGTCCCCACCCCCACCCCACGCATGCACACACTTAAGTCACTTTTTAAGTTTTTAATCAAGTCACCCCAAGTCCTTAATTAAGTTACTCCAAGTCCTTAATTAAGTTTTTAATCAAGTCACCCCAAGTTCTTAATTAAGTTCTTAATAAGTTCTTGATCAAGTTCTTAATAAGTTCTTGATCAAATCACCTTAAGTTCTTACTTAAGTCACATTAAGTCATCCTTTAAGTACAACCAAGTTCTTATTCAAGTTATCTTATAATTATCAAAAAAATACAATCTATGTTTTTATCTTAAATAGTAGATGTCTAATATAGTACACACACGCCTCAAAAAACTCGTTATCGTTGAGGATGTCTTGCTTAGCGTTCTTGACGTGAGATCGGTCAGCATAGATCTTAATGAAGTTCTTACATCGTAAGCAACCGCATTGATTACAATTCTGGTCTATGGAAATTTTTTTATAGACTCCATGTCTTTATTTATTGACTTCATCATTTTAAACAAATAATAATCCGGCATGTTTTATTTTTATCAAAAAATGTTAAAAATATTATTCCATCTGAAATGGATGAAAATGATTTTTGTTGTTGGCGGTGCTGGCGTGCTGTTGTCTTCTGTCTTTAGTGGTTCAGATTTTTTTGACTGCTTTTGTTTTTGTTGCCATTGTTTATATATTTTATAACCATAAAAAACCGCCCCCAGCAGCAGCAATGGCGCCAAAAATGACAACTGTTTTAAGTTCAATATTCCATGAAGACTTTGGTGCTGTAGACCTTGAATTAACTTGCTCTTGTTCTGGAGCTGGCATTGAATCAACTTGTTTTGGCGTTGGCGGTGTTATGTTTTCATTATGAGTTATATTCTGTGATTGTAACTTTAATTTTCTTTGTCTGTTTAACTCTGCTACTCTTTTTCCTGCTGCAACACGCCCAGGATGCTTTAGCTTTTCACTCGTCACTATCTCTACCTGATTCAGTGTTTTCTGATTCAGTGTTTCCTGATTCTGCTGATTTTCCGACTCGTTCATTTTGAAGGGAAATAAAATCTATATGATTAAAAGTAATTAATCCCATGATTAACGGCGATAACAATGTTCCAAATCTGTAGTATAGATCACATCCTAGAGACTCTAATGACTTTGTTAAAACTGGATCTTGCGTTAAATCATACGTAAGATCTTGTTCAGAATCAATAGGCGCAAATCTACTGACTAGTTTAGTGTACAAACTAAGAACCGTTTGTCCTACACTTTTTACCATTCTTGATCCTAGTTGCGCTTCATACCTGTTATGATACTTTATAATGTCTTGCGGCGACATCTGTTGAATCTGTTCTATGCTGAATTCAGTTCCGAGGAACTGTTTTGTTTTTCCACATGCTGCCAAAGAATACAGTCTTTCTTTTTGGGCATAATAGCTTGGTCATCAACTTCTTCATTTGTAAGTCCAAGACTGTGTAGGCTGCTCTGTAGCTCTAGCAGATCATCGCTGTTCATGTTTTTTATTAATTATAATTATTTTATTTTTTAAAATGAGCACCGAAAAAACTATTGCCAACCTTGTATACCATTCTGCTGTTATTGGTGGGCTAAGTGTAGGATACTCAATGCTTGGTAAAAGCCTGTTAAAAATAAAACCGGCAGATCTTGGCAAACTAGACTTTGAGGATTTAGCAAAGCTAATCGCTATTATTACAGCTTCATTTGCCACGAAAGATTTTCTAGTTAAGCAAGGAATAATTCCAGAGAATATAAATATGTAAAAAAATACATTTATAAAAAATGGCTTCACTCGTAATGATGATAGGCGGTGCTGTGGTGAATGGGCTTGCTTTTAGCAGAAGTAATTACGCATTTAGTAAACTACGGATGACGGTGAGAGAAAAAGACATAACAAAGCTGTGGAGCAGCTAGCTGCAGCACAAGATCACTATGAAAAGCAGAGAATTGAGCAGTTGGATTTTATTAATAACACACTGAAAAAACAGGGGCATGCAGCTTACACATTTAAAGATGTTGATCAAGCAATAAAAGAATATTATCTTGTAACAGGCAAACCAATCGAGACATTGCCCCCACCAAAATTCAGTGACTTTTATCAACCATCAGAAAAACAAAAGATGCAAGAAATCGCGTTTATTGTCGTTGGTATGACTGTTGTGTATTTTGTTGCGCATAATATTGGCTAAATAAAAAATGAACAAAATCTATTATTCGCCCAAAGGATATTGGAAGGGAATCACGGCAATTAAAAAGCTAAGCCAAGCAGCAGGAGTCAGTGAACAAACAGCCAAAGAATGGTTATCTAAACAAGCGATTTGGCAAATTTATTTACCTGCACCTAGACGAATACAGAGACCACACTTTGTGAATACAACACCAAACGACACCCATCAAATGGATCTTCTATATTTACCCCATGATACGATTAGACGAAAAAGATTTAAGTACGCACTTACAGTCATTGACATAGCTTCAAGATACAAAGATGCGGAACCATTAACACAAAAGAGTGCTTCTGCTGTTGCTGTTGCCATACAACTGATATATCAACGAGGCCCTTTAACTTACCCTCGCATGATTCAAGTCGATGATGGAAAAGAATTTAAAGGCCAAGTGAATCAATTATTGTTAAAACATAGAGTTACCATTAGAAGAGGCATCCCAGGAGTTCACAGATCACAGGCTTTAGTTGAAAACTTTAACAAACAGTTAGCTGAAAGACTTTTTTCCTACCAGTATCACAGAGAGCTTATTGACAATTCTCACAACACAGAATGGGTTAGAAGACTGCCCTCAGTTTTACGCGCAATGAATAATGAAGAATTTCAAGGGCTAAAACCAGTACAAGCAATCAAAAGAAAAACAATAAATGTTGCTGAAGACTCCAGTTCATCCAGCAAACTATTACCATTTGGATTGAAGTAAGGTACCTTTATTTACCGGGGGAAGCAGAAGGGGACACTCGCATCAGGGCAACAGATCCAGTTTGGAGTGTTGACCCATATGAAATAAAAAGAATTGTAAAAATGAATCCGCCTGTGTATTATTTACGAGAAACTGACACAACAAAACAACCAGCTCCTCAAAGATCTTTTGTAAAAGAAGAACTGCAGATAATCCCACCAGACACATTCCGCTTTAATTATTTTACGGTTCTATAATGTCCACTTGCATATGAAAACTCAGGATTAACAAACACACGTTTGTGTTTGGTTCTATCTAATGACTTCTTTTACAACCGTTGTGTTGATCTCATGTAGTTAGACCCGCAGTTTACTTTGTCATATGAAAAGTCTTATTGTCAAACAATGCTTCTTTGTAGTTATTATGCGATATGTTTGACTGCACAACACTGCGAGATATTCCCTTTTGCTTTCTTAATGGTTTTCTCCGGGGCTCGAAATACTGTACATTTCGCCCTTTAAAACCCAATAAACTCCTTAATCACCCCTCCAGATAATTCATCCTTCATCTTTCCTAAAACCTTCTTATTAGTAATTGAATGTAAAGGCGAATCTTTAGGGTAATGGGATGTGTCGTACCATCCTGCTGCCCTTTAGCTACTTCTATTTCCATGTCTTTATAATTCTTCAGTAGGATATCTATAACAAAACTGTATCTGTGTAAAGTACTCTAGACTCTGGATACAAGGGTTTGAAGTAGTCATAAAGAAATTCTAACATCAAAAGCTTTGATAATTCTAAAACAGTAAACCCAATAAATACAGGTTTGTCCAATTTGCTTTCTTTTTTTCATCATTTACCAAAAAGCTGATCATGAAATCTTCTGAAGTCCTGATAATTAGGTTTTGAAGTTAGCTTAATTGCTTCGTTCTCTCTGGTGACCAATCTAACATCTTTACCTTGTGCGGATTCTCCATAGTCTTTCCAAAACAGTTTGTTCATCAGCTTGAAAAAGTTTTTTTCTGAAGCATCTGTGGATTTAGTTCTAAGATCAGTGTTCTTCATGATGTAGGTTTCATGAACTGTTCTTGATCAAAAGCAATTATACGATGAACAGCTGTAAAACTTCAAACCATGTCTTAAATAAATTTGTAGAAGTCTGTAATGACAGACAAAATTTTTTTTTGCCTCGAAGATTAGGAAACAAGTTTAGGCGGTTCTGTTTTTGCCATCTTTAGGCTTTCTGCTGCTAATGGATAGTCATTATGCAGGTCATGGAGTTCATTAGGATATTCTAAGTCAACTTTTTGAATGTATCCACGCTGGTGACCCGGCGTCAAACTGCTCAACCATTTTTATGCCTTTTGAATATTTTTCGGATTGTCTTCTGTGTACATTTTAAAGTTGCGTAAGGGAAGTGATTGCGCCATAGCCCAACCTACAGATTGTTTGCATCTAAATACATGAGATGGGTTTAGACCTTTTACTCGGATCATAGTTGTCTAAGTATTTGTTGTTGCTTTACGTAATGATGCGACACCATACTAATTCCTCCACGCAATCCGTTTTCAATCATCTGAATCATTGGTAAATCTGACAATAAATCAATCTGTACTCCAGTAAACTTAAGAAAGCACCCCAACTCATCCCAGGCGCAGAAATGTAATGCGCAGGATCCAAACTGTAATGTTTCATGCAGGTCTTTCTGTAATTTTCAAGACGTCCGCCAACAAACATACATCAGCCTCAAGTATGAATCATGATAGTCCCCATCGTTTTACACTCTAACTTCTGCCATGCTTTTTGAGCATGCTGGTAATCAGAATCACTGATGTCCTTTCCTCTAAGACTAGAAAAGAACGCCGCTTTAGGAGGAAGTGTGCTTCGTCAAACCCTTTCCCAACTGTTCATGTACTCATAAGGGTAAACGCCCCTTTCTAACAACGTTGGGTCAAAATATTCTTCTGTTATTGGGCAGGACTTTAAGGACATAGCCAGTGCCCTCTAATGATCCCATCATGTGTTGCATAGAGTCATAAAAAGACATGTTATTTTAAAGTAAAACACATGTATTTTTCTGATGACTGTGCAATGCATGCTACCCTGAAGGCATCGCCCACTGTTTTTCATTAAAGATGAGAGTCGTAACCCCGCAAGTTATGAAAAAATACAGGCAGCTTCCATGTCTTTGGTTCAAATTTTAGTTGAAGATAGCATTTACTGTGCGCGGGCTCCTCTGAACTTCCCGCTAATGTGATCATGGTCTCTTACTTTGGTTTGGCTTCCTCACTGAGTTTAAACCACAAATCCAACAATGTGTGGCTGATTTATACTGTTTTGGTCTTTAGGCGCCATTATGATTCAGATAAATTCAGATTATTAGAACAATCATTACGCACTTGCTGCATGCGCTGTAAAAATCTTCTAGCCGCATCTGGTCCTCTGTATAATTCTGGAGTTGAATGAGCGCCATCGACCAAACCAATAATGAAGGCAAATAAAACAAACTGATGATTACTCATTAAGATTTTTTTTTTTCGAATTTTTGTGGCGCTGGCCCTTCATAAGGAACAATGATGATTCGAATCTGCGTAAACTACGTATGGAGAATTTTGCAGCCGTTTCCAGTTCTTAAAACTAACTTTAGATCCAGGTGGGGGCGTAATTAGTTCTGTATTACAGTCAACTGGGCCAATACAATGTTTCTTATGTTCGCTTGCGGCTTGAACAGATGGAATCTTGTTAAACATTTTCTGCAAAATTTCTTGTTTTTTGCCCATCTTTTGAAGTATGCGCATTAGTTTACTCATTGTTCGTATCAATGTTAATGTGGTAGCCCTGTTGGTGAAAACATCAGTAGTAAGTCAACATGATTTTTGTCTAGATCACCTATTGTTGGCTGTTCTTAGACACTTTAATCGGTTGTAGATTTTTTTTCTTCATCCCATGTGTAGACATTAACATTATTGGTTTGTTTTTTTTCTTCAAACTGATCATTTGATCTAAAACTAACAGGAAGGATATTCCCACTAAAGTTAAGATCATTGACGTGAGGGCGATAGTTAGACACTCTCTCTGCGTTTTTGCGGACGTAATGCAGCCTTGCGAGAACACACCACATGAAACATTTGTTGTCTGTATTCTTTATGTTTAGAACTGCTTTTTTGCAACTAATGCTGGAGGTAGTGGAATGTAAGCCCTGCCTACAATCGGCGCATACTTAGCCGGGTTTTTTAATCTGATCTCTAAGACTTCGCCCTCTGACCAACCAGAGCCTCTCATTTTGGCTTCTTTCAGCGGCCACATCAAACTGGGGAAAGGGCAGTTCGTCGCCCAACCGGGTGTTAAGTCATTAGGGGAAAGAATAGTCTTTTGTTTAGTCGAGACCCAGACTTCTAGATTTTCTTCATTTTTTGTTACATAGTCGATTAAAACAGCTAACATTACTTTAACTGGCGGGGCTATTGTCAGTTTACCTGGGAAATTGAGAAATAGCTGAGCAACCTGCCCTACGTTTGCTGGATTAATGACTTCTAAATCATATCATTCAGTGCTCTTGATAAATCTTCTTGCATTGCTTCAAACAATTCGTCTGGACCTTCATATATCTTATCCATGCTGAGTTTCTTTTCTAACTCAAAATATTTATTTAAATCAAAAAAATAATTAATCAATATCGATAGTCTTTTTTTGCTTGGACTCATAAACTAAAGTATAAACAACCCTTTTGGGGTTGTTAATGTGAGCTGTTTAGAGCAGAGTTAATGTTTCGTTTATTTTTAAACATTCCTTTTTTATCTGTTCGTATCTGGCTGTTGAGAAAAACTTGTCCTTGCCTTTCTTTGAAGATCAAACTTTTGTCTTTTGTAGTCATTAAAATCAGCCTGTAAAAGGCTAAATTCTTCATCCGGATGTTTGAGTCAGCTAGTGCTTTATTTATTATCAGATTAAAGGAACTAAGTTAGCTGTTATTAGTTGAACCATAGCTGGTGCTTTTGGAGTTTAGTTTTTTTTTTTTGCTAGCAGCACCTACAGCTAATGAACACAGGGCCCAGAGCTAAAGACAAACCACCTAGAGGTAAAGCTGCAGGTGCGCCTATGCCCGTTGCTAAGAGGCCAACACTCGTTCCTGCTGATGCGGCGCCCTTTTGTCGATGCTCCAGTATTGACATATGTAAACAGCATTAAAGGCAGCAGAATACCTTCGTTTAGCTTTGCTGTATTTTGAAAGGTCTGCTCTAGGGTTTTTTGTTGCATTTGTGTAATGTTGGTTTTAAACTGAAGGTTTTTACAGCAGAGACGGCCTTAGGGTCAATGTTGCCTTTTTATAGCAGCAAGGGCGGCCCGGGGGTCGATGTTGACTGCTATCTCTCTTTAGGTACTTTTGGATAAACCTCAACAGACATGCTTTTTTAAAATAAAAAATAATTTAGTATACTACTTTTTTAATCTGTTATCTTCAATATTCAGCTGCGCATCATATAATAAAAACAAATGTACATTAAGTGGTTTATCGACATCTTTTTTCTTTCTCATTTGAATGTTTATTACGTTCTTAAAACCCCTCTCCCACTTCCATGCAACTCGTATCCTCTGTTGACCCTTTGGTCAATCCATAAACCGTATTTTGATGTTAAATAATCATCAAGCCTAACACTGTGAAGGTGTAAATCTTTAGACACAAGGTCTGCTGTTGGACTTTTACCCGTCCCACCCCCCAAAAATATTGTCTTTTTTCGTCAAAATGCGATATGGTCTAAGCCCGCTAGCATAGATTTGGTTAGGACTTTCCCTCAATCGAACATTGTACTTTCGTTATTTTTGGATTAATAAACTTTCACTTGCTCTTTTGAATGGTTCTTCATCTTCACACAGCAATAAAATACCTTTAAGCGATCTTGCTGCGACACTAAGATTAAAATTCCAATAGTGTCTGCCTTTCTTTTTGGATATGTTGTATGATGACGCACTTTCCCTTTGTAATATATTTCTAATTGTGACTTATTGGTTGCTCAATTAGAGTTGCTAAATTAGAGTTGCTAACAACATCAAACTCCCAACGTGATGTCAGAAATGCTGTATTTGCTTCGGTGTTGTAGATAGAATAACACGTTTGTATTCCCTTAAAAGTTATTCGTATGACAATCTGTCTTGTAATGCTCCTTTAAAGTATGGCGCATGCGCTTTTAAAAAACTCAAAATCTAAGGGAATAGAAAAGCGATTTCCATCGCAACATTTACAGCTAAAGCCTTTTTGCTGCTTTTAGCATCTGGTCGAGTTCGGGGTCTATTCTAAGTTTTTTGTGCTTTTTCATTTCCAATTCCTTGAAACGCAAGATCTTCCCTTTCATTCGCGGTTAGCCATAGATCAGAATAGGTTTTAAAAAAAAAGTCTGCATTATGTAAAGAAAATACTTCTTGCCCTCAAGTTTATAGAAATTTTCTTAACGATTGCCCGTCCCAAATTCTGGACAACTGATCTCTTTGGTGTGTTTTTAGAAGCGAGTTCTATTTTGAAAGTAAGTCGTGCAGAGCCTGGCACAATCACTTCATTCGCTCCTAGGTCTGGAAATTTAACAGTAAGAATTTGATTTCCCCATCAATAGTAGATGGATTATTTGGAACAGTAATATTCCGTTTATTTTCCCCGCGCGCCAAGGGGTTCTTTCAGTTTTCTATGCGGGTTAAGAATCGAGCCATATACTTGTGACATTTTTATAAAACAAAATAAAAAGTTTTAAATTTTTTAAAAACATGGCAGGAATTGAAGATGAAGATTATGAATTCGTGATCTTGGAGACGACATGAGTAATACCCCTTTGAGCAGCATCAATTAGGAACCCTCATTGCGGGATGAATTAGAAGAAGGGCAGCAAAGGCCGAATTTTAACAGAAAGTAAGGTCAGATCATTATACCAAAGTTTAAGACAAGAACCTCCCGAAACTAAAATACCCTGATGATTTTGGAACTAAAAGATAACCATTTGTATTTTATAAACGACAAAGGAGAACGTGTTCCGCTTACGTATAAACTAAACCATCAAAGTTTGTAAGCATGGGTACAATTAATCAAAGGCTCAGGCAAGCGAGCAAAATCGCCTTGGCTTTACTAAACCAAAATTAGATGAGGAGGATGGTTTCTGGACTTCAAAACATACAAAAAAGTACTCCCAACAGATAACCAAATGCAAAACATGGGACCTGAAGATTTAAGTCAAGCAGCGGGCGAAATAAATCAAGCAATAGAAGCAGAACTCACTGAAGAAGAAGAAAAAAGCATTAAAAACTATAAAACGATCCGCCGCTGCCCACGCAAGAAATAAAAAGGGGTCTATAAGAGAATTAAAAGCCCTTGATCGTACTTTAAGAACCCTTTAGAGGAGAATTAATAAACAAAATTTTGCAAAACGACTGAACAAAATGAGCATATAGAAAAAGAAGAAAAAAAACTCGCTGAGGCCAACTTAGGGAGTTATGTTAAAGAAAGAATAGAACAAAGACTACATGAACTTAAAAAGAAAGATCAGCAAGACTAGAAGCGTTGGGCTACTACCCCAGAACAATTACGAACTCAAGTGAGCAGAATAAGAAAACTATCCAAAGAATTTTATATGAAGACACAACGCTAGCAGAACGAATACGAAAAGCTGTTTAGAGAGCAAGGAGTCACATTAGCAAGCGTTATAACTGCCTTAGGATTTGCAATAAGTACACTGGGGAGCTATTACAGGCGGCGGTGGTCCCGGGCCAGTGCTCCGCCACCATCGCCTCCATCACCGCCTGATAAAATCATGGGTAAAAAAACAACTTGATCATCTTGCAGTTTATTAAAAAATTAGCTGGTAAAGCTATAGACTCTTTACCTGGTATATTTGGGAGTATCGTTAGCTGGTTTTGTCTACTGCAAGCAAAGTATTGGCTTTATGGCCGGCACTTTATGGACGTTAGTTCTCTTAATAGTTGGGTTTATATTTAGTAAGATAAAGACCAAGTATCCTAAGCAGTTAATCCAACAACAAACGCTGTCTTTTCATATTTCATGGTCATCGCGAACAAAGCCACGTACTTTAACCGTTCTTTTTGGCTTTGATCCTCGGGATTGTGGATGACTTATCTTGGGGGGCCATAGTGTTTTTTTTATTGTTTGTAATATTACAGCTCAGAATTATTAAGTCGTTTTTTTTCCGACCTTCTGTCAATGGCCTGCCACAGGATATCATTATTGAATTTATTATTGAACCAATCGGAGTCTGAGAGTCAGAAGGCACATGTATAAACCAGTGCAACAGCAAATCCTACTTTCGATCTTGCGTATTGTAAAACAGTTTTGGTATCTTTGAATACTTGAAGAACACATCACTTAGAAATAATGGCGTTCCTCTAAATATTTGCTAAGTACTTGTTTTTTGGCGCATCAAAAAACACGGTAGAAGAATCAAATATGATCGATCTTTGTTTTGCTTGCGAACCTAGCAAACACCAAGACGTAAGAACGAATAGAGTCGTTTATTCGTTTCTAATTCCCGCTTTAGTTAGGCCCTTAGAAGTGCCTAAGAGAAATTTGTCCAGCTGTTTTATGCTCTTGTCTCTATGGACCCAATGGACAGCTGTGCCTGAAGAAAAGATGTGTAAGGAGGAATCCAGTCATAGTTATACTTTCAGTGCACGCCCCACAATTTTTTTAAGTGGGTGCCCCAGACCATGATAAAGATCCAACTTATTGTCTAAAGTTCTGTCATTAACATTAATATTTGAAATCGTTCCAGATCCTTTAAAAGCCTTCATGTCCTAATCCGGTTGCCTAATGGATAAACGTTTTGTCATTGGCAATGGCGCTCGCAGATCAGTTCAAAATAACTCTGAAGGTGTAATAAAAAAGAAATCTGTAACACGACCTCAACCAAAGGAATTAGGAAGATTTAAGTGTATCGCCTACGATACTCCACTACCCGTTGTTGCACAAAACACAGCAAAGTTTAACTGGGTTTCTGAGAAAACTGCATCGGATTACCTGAACCACACTTTTGTCGATAGTAGAGTCTTTTTTTAATGGAGGGTTAAGATATCTGCTTAAATGGAGTACTCACCTTTACTTGAAAAGTGTCAGTCTGGGTCACAGCAATGTCAAGAGTAACATTGTTATCTTTTTAAGATTGTATTGCGGCCCAACAAATATTTTGCATTAGTATATTCAACGCTCTCATTTAATTCTTTAAAAAAAAATGTTTGTTAACAATAACAACTCAAGACAGTCCTTCGTCTAGACATGCTATTGATAACAATTGCGGAAGTAAAATGGTTGCCTTCATGAAAATATTTTACAAAGTCGATGTTTAATATTACTAAATCCATAGAAGAATAATAAGATTCAAAAATTTGATATAGAGAAAACTTGATGTGGCCCAGTTCAATCATACGTGAAGGTTATTACGGTTTTGCTCACTAAAAGAAGGAAATGAAGTAACTTCACATTACTCTCAAACTTAACAATGCGAATCTGAAAACAATGTTAACATTCAAGCCTGAAGAAGAAAAGTAGGTTACATTTTTAATGGTGACAAGCTAAAATGTAAGGCTTTATAACTGGCAATCGGCCCGTATATAGTTTTAGAGTTGCGCCAACCAAAACTCACTTCTGAGGGGGAAAGTTCCGCTCGATCTTGCAGTACATTCGTTACTCTATGTTCGTTTATATGAGCTGAGCACTGATGAAAAACTTTATATGATGGAAGGCCCAAACTGTTTTATAATAAGAAGCTTCTTTCCCGCCAGGGCAAGCAGCATATTGCATTATGAAATTATCCAATTCCCTAATTTACAGTTTAAAAAATTAGTTTGTGGAGGTTGGCTCATTTAATATAAAGAATCACAGACAATACAGGGAACGTCTAAAATGTTATAACTCTACATTGTTTTGGTAAATAAATAATAAGTTGTACTCAAAAAATGTCGCGTGGGCCAGAAGAATCAGGAGTTACATTAGCGCCTGTAAGGTGTAAAACTTAGAATAAAAAGACCTTGCAACGTTGCGGACTTTGAACAAAATGGTGAGATCGTGCGCTTTGAATGGTTTTGAGTACACTACAGATGTGATTATAAACGCCAAAGAGGTTTGGGCGATAACAAAAAGTTTCCTAAACACGAACAGCTGCGCAATCTAGAAAGCAAATAATGTTTGGCCAGAATGAATATAAAATAGTTCGAAAACCTGACCTCAAATGGCATTGGAACCAAATTTAGACTGGACAAAAATTGAATTCATACCCCATTACCATTTTTGGCCGTCAAAAAAGTTCAAAAAGCATCAACTCTGGCCCTTTATCATGAAAGTCTTATGCCAGATTACAATAGTCGGAAAG
>CM031595.1:105641254-105653754 GCA_018398815.1 Conus ventricosus | reverse complement strand
AGTCAAAATAGGAAGCTGAAACCCTCGAGCACCGTTGGAGTCTTGCACGTGTCACTCAGTGTCAGACATGTCAAACGATTGAACAGCTGCGCAGTCAGATGAGAATCACACAAGATGTTTTGACGGGTACTTTGTCTCTTTTCTTTCTTTTTTTTTTTTCCTTTTCTTCAGCAGACCCGGTACCTGCCACATGTCAAACAAATGTTTACTTTTGAGACAATTATTTTTAAGAATGAAAAACGACTTGTGCGGAAGCTTCCGTCCGGTCGGGAATGGAGCAGGCTGCAAATCGTGGCGGGGCGCAGTGGTTAGCATCGGGGACTGGCGGGCTGGGGTATCGTGGGTTCGTTTCTCACCAGAAGCTTTAAATTGTGAAATGTTTTAGGGGGAAGGGGGGGGGGGGGGGGGGGGGCGCTGGTTGACTCCTACCTAGAGTTAGGTGTGGTATGGGCTGAAAGAGGGAGGCTGGAACCACGCAATCGAGTTTCATTCACTCAGTGGATGCGTCTGTATATGCTGTCTAAAGATGCTGACGGCATTGTATACTACAGACTAGTCAAAGGCGACTGGATCTTTTCTCTTGATTTTCCGCCGACTTGTTCTTTCCTATGTTCGCTGTGAGAGTATACAGACAAGCCATCAGTTGGTGTCTTGTTCCCCTGAAGCCTGGATATATCGAGTTCCAGATCTCCATGCTTCCAGAGTCTCGCTCTCATCTCCATACAAACGATCGCGGGAAGAGGAAACAGGAAAAGATCAACAGACAAAGGGTCATTGAACCAGTAGTCATGCAGCGGGAGAATTGCTCCCCTTTGTGCTGAGCGCATACATCCATAACAAAAAAATGTGCATGACGAGACAGATGATGCCGTCGCTCGTTTTGTACACACACACATACACACGCGCGCACGCGCGCGCGCACACACAAACACACACACACACACACACACCACACACGCACGCACGCACGCTCTCGTACGCACGCACACGCACGTACGCACGCCCCCCCCCCCCCCCCCCCCCACACACACACACGCACACACACGCGCGCGCACGCACGCACCCCCCCCCCCCTTCCCCCCCCCCCCCACACGCACGCACTCACACACCCACAGAGAGAGAGAGAGAGAGAGAGAGAGAGGGGGGAGGGAGGGAGAAAGACAGACAGACAGACAGACAAACTGAGAGAAGAGAAGAGAGAGACAGAGACACCGAGACAGACAGACAGACAGACAGACTGTCACACAGAGACAGAGACAGAAGAAAAAACGCAGAGTATAAATGGTTTTATGTGTGTCTGCCAGTAACTTGCATGTATAATGTGTGTGGAGAGTGGTGGTCGTGCGTCCGCCACGTGTGCACGTGTTTCCTCGCCTAGGCGCACACATCGGTAAATTTGCATGTTCTCGTTTTTGTATCAACATGAGAGCACATGCGGGCGTTCTCGCATAGTCACATGTGTATACGACTCTCTCTCTCTCTCTCTCTCTCTCTCCGTGTGCGTGTGCGCGGGCGCGTGCGTGTGTCTGCGCGCCTCTGTGTGTGTGTGTGTGGGGGGGGGGGGGGGGGGGGTAAAGAGAGAGAGAGAGAGAGAGAGAGAGAATCCATTTCCACTGGTACTTCCCTTCTACATGCGTAACGACCTTGAAGAGTCCCTTCCACAGGTGGAGAGGTCTTTGATTAAGAATTTTGATTCCTATTTCAAATATTCGCTAGTCAATAAGTATTCCTTTCCTTTGACAAACTGCAACTGCTTTGTTCTGGGGTTTTTTTTTTTTTTTTTTTTTTTTCGTTTTTGCTGGGAGTATCTGAAGCTGCGTAACGCGCACTGTCCGTTGAGGTAAACGAGGTCCGCCAGCCCCTCCGATAGCAGTCATGTTTGTGAACCACAGGTAGACAGGTTGTCCATGTGAATTTCGACGAAGGTCCCGACAGGAGTTGGCCATATGAAACAGCCTACAGTCGCCTGTATATGTATATATATATACAACAAACTAATAAATTCCAAGGATAAGTACCGCGCACCGTTCCAGAAAAATTACAGAGCAGCTTGGTGTTGCAATGACTGCAAGAAATATTGAATTATAAACAAAGCTTGCTCTTATGTCTTAGATTGACGAAATAGGGGGAAATAAGCATTCATATCTGCAGTGGTAGATGATTCTGCCTAACTGACAGTATGTGCTTGAGTGGGTGAATGGAGAAAAATAAAATAAATGCTTCTAAAAATGAGCCTTCAGCAAGCTCTCCAAGGGGGAGACATCCTCCAATAGGGAGGGAAACTCACTAACATATAACTCCTGGTCATATACCGATATTTCGAAACCTTGTTGTTTCTCCTCAGTGACCGCGGAAAGTGGTAATTTGACTCCTCTGCCTTTTCAGTTTTAAGAAGAATGCAATCCCAGAAAAGGCTGGTGTGCAATACCGTAGTATATTTGTTGAGTTTTCAAAAATCCAACCAAAGGTGCCACCTAAGAAGCAAAAGAAAATCATGAAAGAGCAAAACAAGCTACATTTTCTTGTGAAAAGTAAAAAATATAAAAAGATATCCTCTTAAGTCACAAGTGCTGAGGGTCAGTTCTTGGAATGAATCCGCAAGGGACTAAAATACAACAAACTAATAAATTCCAAGGATAAGTACCGCGCACCGTTCCAGCAACTACAGAGCAGCTTGGTGTTGCAATGACTGTAAGAAATATTGAATTATAAACAAAGCTTGCTCTTATGTCTTAGATTGACGAAATAGGGGGAAATAAGCATTCATATCTGCAGTGGTAGATGATTCTGCCTAACTCACAGTATGTGCTTGAGTGGGTGAATGGAGAAAAATAAAATAAATGCTTCTAAAAATGAGCCTTCAGCAAGCATATATATATATATATGTTGGGTTGTTTTGGAAGTTGGGTTTGTGGTCTTTAAGCGTTATGAAGGCTTCTTTGTTGCTGTTGCCTCTACCCTGTCGCTTAACTCCATGCAGTGTGCAAGCTCTTTTTCTTTTTGCGGATGTTGTTGTATGTGGTTTTATCAGCTTTCTTGTAATTTTTCTGAATGTTTTTGTTCAGGAGTTGGGAGTATTCGTTTAATTCCATTTTGTAAAAATTGCTTGTTTTATCAGCTTTTACGAATATCTTTTTATCATTTTGAATTTGTTTTATTTCATTTGCTAGTGATGTTTGGAAGTTATTTGGTTTCATACTATCAAACTCTCATACTCATGTATGCCCAACCTCAAAAACATAATTGACTCATCTAACAAAATGAAAAGCAACACAAAAGAGAAGGGTGCTGAAAGGACATCTTGCAACTGCACCAAACAAGAACAGTGCCCCTAAGCAACAAATGTCTTCACAGCAATATTGTATACCAAGCTACGGTAACATCAGAAAATGAAAAAGAAACATACATAGGGATTACTGAAAACACTTTCAAAACCAGATACGCAAACCATAAACAGTCATTCAAAAATGAAAAATACAAAAATCAAACAGAACTGAGTAAATACATTTGGAAACTCAAAGATAAAAAATAGACTACAGTATATCATGGAAAATCATAAAAAGAGCAACACCATACAACAATATTTCCAAAAAATGCAACCTGTGTTCCACAGAAAAATGGTTAATATTATGCAAACCATACTTAGCAACTCTGAACACAAAAGTAGAAATAGTGAATAATTGCAGGCACAAGTGGAAATCTTTGCTAGCACATTCCACCTGAACAGGCCCTAACAAAACACACATACACACACACACACACACACACACACACACACACACACACACACACACACACACACACACACAGGCCCCACGTGCAGCAAACGAAATGGAAATCATTCTCCACACCAAGAAAACATTACTACACAGCAAAAATGAAACCTGGATCAGGAAAACCAACAGAAACTCAACTTTCGACGTAACCATGGGATCATATGATGGTGCAGAAACATGTGAACTGGTCGGACTATTCATGCTGTCCAACATCAAGAAAAAACTCGGAAAACAAGTCGGACTATACAGAGACGATGGCCTTGCTGCACTAACCAACAATCCAAGAACCATCGAAAACAAGAAGAAAGAACTATGCAAAATCTTCCAAAACCACAACTTAAAGATTACCATTGAAGCAAACAAAAAGGTAGTGAACTACTTAGACATAACACTGGATCTCAACAATCACATATATAAACCATACAAGAAACCCAACGATACACCTCTTTATGTACACACCAAAAGTAACCATCCACCATCTGTATTAAAGACCATACCTCATGGCATAAACAAGAGACTATCAAACCTGTCATGCAGTGAGAGAGTGTTCAACAATGCAGCAGTAGAATACCAGGAAGCACTACAAACAAGTGGATACAATTAGAAATTACAATACAACCCAGACAACAACACAAATAAAAGCAAGAAAAATAGGAAAAGAAAAATCATATGGTATAACCCCCCATACGACGGGAAACTCAAAACAAACATAGGGAAAGAATTCTTCAAAACCCTAACAACTTCATTTCCAAAAGAACACAAACTGTCCAAAATATTTAACAAAAACACTGTCAAACTATCGTACTCATGTATGCCCAACCTCAAAAACCTAATTGACGCATCCAACAAAATGAAAATCAACACAGCAAAGAAGGGTGAAGAAAGGAATCTTGCAATTGCACCAGAAAGGAGCAGTGCCCACTAAACAATAAATGCCTTCACAACAACATTGTATACCAGGCTACTGTAACATCAGAAAATGAAAAAGAAACATACATAGGGATCACTGAAAACCACTTCAAAACCAGATATGCAAACCACAAACAGTCATATAATAAAGAAAAATATTAAAACCAAACAGAACTGAGCAAATATATCTGGAAACTTAAAGACGCAAAAACAAGCTACAATATATCCTGGAAAATCATAAAAAGAGCATCACAATACAGCAATGTTTCAAAAAGGTGCAACCAATGTTTAACTGAAAAATGGTTTAAAACTATGCAAACCACACTTAGCAACTTTAAACACCAAAACAGAAATAGTAAACAACTGCAGGCATAAATGGAAATCGTTGTTAGTGAACACACCCAAAACAAAAACCCGAAAGCCCCCAAAAACACGTGCAGCCAACCCGCACGTGCAAACAACCGCAAACGGGAGCCCACACGCTATATAACATCGGTGGTGGGCAAACCAAAAACCATCCTGATGACAGCGCAACACGCTCGAAACAAATTTGTAGATAGTTTTAAGATTCCTCTTTTAACTTGTTTTAACTAATGTTGCTCCCCAAGGGGTTGAGCACTTTGAAAAATTGTTTTAGGTATTTTTTATATATATATATATATATATATATATATATATATATATATATATATATATATATATATATTTGTTAAAAAGTAAGGTTTAAAACTATCTACAGCGCTGTTTCATGCAATGCAATCATCAGGATCCTGATGATTGCATTGCATGAAACAGCGCTGTAGATAGTTTTTAAACCTTACTTTTTAACAAATGTTGCTCCCAGTTCGGTTGAGCATTTTTTTTAAATCTCTGGTACTCACTACCATTGTCTTATATATATATATATATATATATATAATATATATATATATATATATATATATATATATATATATACCAGTTTAAAATAGTAAAATGGAAGAATTAAAACCAACAAATTTGTTTCGAGCCGGCGCTCTCGTCGAGAGCGCCGGCTCGAAATTTGTTGGTTTTAATTCTTCCATTTTACTATTTTAAACTGGTATATATATATATTTTAAACTGGTATGTCGCTCCCTACATGGTCGAGCACTTTTAAAGTTCTGAGTGGCTTTTTAACTCTGATTATATATATATATATATATATATATATATATATATATATATATATATATATATATATAGATTAATGTAGTTAAAATACCCAAAATGATTTTGATAGTGTGTGTGTGTGTGTGTGTGTGTGCGTGTGTGCGTGTGTGTGTGTGTGTGTGTGATTCCGTTCAGTTAATTTTTTGAATACTTCTTATCCTAGGATGATATCTATTTATTTGTTATTTTTTGCAATATTTAACTACACCATACTTTTCCCCTCCCTATACGTCGATTGACACATCACCCCAGAAATATGTTTGACGTCATAAGTAATGAAAGGAAAGTATTGGTTTAGTTTCTTTGTTTTATAATTCCTTTCTGGTTAGCTATTCGTTTATTCATTCACAGTGTTCAAAAAGCAGTGTGGTTATACTGGAAAGGAGTGAAGGCGAGAGAGTTCTGCACCCTTGGTTGTAAGGCATCGAACCATGGCTTTTGAAGTACGAGTGGTTGTGGTTGATTGAATGAGAGAGTGAGGGTGGTTTGATGGTTGAGTGTGTGAACCGGTGAGCAAGTGAATGAGGACCTGAATGAGTAATAAGCAACATTTCCTTCATGTGTTTATTCGCTTTAAAACTTCGAAACTTTTCTCAGAAAAAAAAAATCAAAGGAAACCTAATTCAGCTGGAACAGAATTGAAAACAAGACATTCACGACAAAAGCAGAAGAAAATGAGAAAAAAAAAAAGAAGAGAATTATCAAGGGGAAAAGGAAGGGTAATTTCAAACAACAAAGAGACATCAGGAGAAAAAAAGAAAAGAAAGAACGGAACAGAAACAGAGGTTAAAAAAAAAAGACCAGCTAAGACAGAAGACCATTCCAAGGATAAAAGAAAAAAAAAATGTAGGAGAATGGGGGAAGACAGTGGATGAGGAGGGTGGCATTGAGAGTCAAGCACACCACCACACCACTTACCCCCACCCGCAGACCCTTTGCTCCCGCAGAAGAAAACCTCAGTCCATCTGGCCCATATTTCTTCACCGTCCATTACCAGAGCGCCGGTGTCGTATATAATACTGTCGCTCATAAAATCGTGTCGCAGCGACAGTATTTCCCGGGAAATACTGCATTTTATGGACAGCTACAATATTCTATGGGACATTTTTCGTGAAAAGTTGTCGCGCGACATTTTTTTCCAGCAATTATTGTCGCTGCAACAATATTTCACGTGAAATGCTATCGCTGCGATACAATTCCACGGCGACAGTATTATATACGACACCCGGTCTTAAACGCTAGAACAAAGACTGTTGTAAACCATGCCAGTCTACACGGGCAGCCAGTGCAAAGGTCTAGCAGGGGATTAACGACAGAAGCAGACGAGGTCATGGTCACGGACGGAGTGCTGAATAGATAGGAACTTCGTGATACTACGTACGTCGTTGTTGGTGCCCAGACATTGGTTTCTTTCTACATGTTATCGAGGTTGGCTGCTGCATCTACTATAGCTGAATATGCCACCTGTCAACGAGACAGTGAAGAGAGTGTTGAACCCTGTGTTATGTGTTTTTTTTTTATGAGCTAGGTATCTGTAAAGACACACACACACACACACACACACACACACACACACACACACACACACACACACACACACACACACACACACACACACGTGCGCGCGCGCGCGCGTGAACACAAGCAGGCACGCAGGCACGCTCACACATACACTCTACGAGAAAGTCAGAGAGACAGGAAGTTAGACACAGTGGACGGACGGACAGACAGACAGAGACAAAGAGTCAGAGAGTTGGGGGTGAGCGAAGAGGAGGGGGGCGGGGAGCAGGGGTCAGGGGAGGAATAGAGTATCAGTTGTGCGTGCCAGTCTGACTACTGGGAGTTCCAGCAATTGCAGTGGCCGATGGTTCGACCCATGGTACTGAACAGCCGCTCACCACCAAGGAAAGGAAAAAACATAGGATAGCGTGTAGTAGTAATATTTCCACCATCTTCTCCTAAGGACAACATAGGATGGCATGTAGTAGTAGTATTTCCACCATCTTCTCCTAAGGACAACACAGGATGGCATGTAGTAGTAATATTTCCACCTTCTTCTCCTAAGGACAACATAGGATGGCATGTAGTAGTATTATTTCCAACATCTTCTCCTAAGGACAACATAGGATGGCATGTAGTAGTAATATTTCCTACATCTTATCCTGAGGACCTTATTGATTTTTAGTACATGAGCAAAAAAAAAAGAAGAAAATGACGGCTGAGTTTAATTTTTTTTTTAATTAAAAAAAGGCTTTGACCTCTAGCCCCTTTTAAGACACCATTGATCTTGTTTGTGTTGATAACCATGCGCGCAAGGGGGTTGAAAACGGGCGAGAAACGAATTTGAAACGTCTCTCTCTCTCTCTCTCTCTCTCTCTCTCTCTCTCTCTCTCTCTCTCTCTCTCTCTCTCTCTCTCTCTCTCTCTCTCTCTTGTGTGTGTGTGTGTGTTCGTAAAGAGAGAAGGAGAAGAAAAGAAACGGAAGCGCACACACACACAGCCACACACACACACACAGATTATATATGTGTGTGTGTGTGTGTGTGTGTGTGTGTGTGTGTGTGTGTGTGTTGGTGTGTGTGTGGTGTGTGTGACAGAGAGAGAGAGAGAGAGAGTGTGTGTGTGTGTGTGTGTGTGTGTGTGTGTGTGTGTGTGTGTGTGTGTGTGTGTGTGTGTGTGAGGGAGAGAGAGAGAGAGAGAGAGAGAGAGAGAGAGAGAGAGAGAGAGAGAGAGAGAGAGAGTTTTCAGTTTATTCTGTTTCTCTGCGCGCGCGCACGTGCTTACATTTATAATATTCTTTGCTGAATGGCAGTGATGAGATTTTTTTATAACATTGGTCTGTTCTGTCAATGAAGATGATATTTGTTTCACATTGGTCTGTTCTATGATTAAGTATTTTATACCTAAAGGAACTTTTGTGTCGAAAGCTTGAATCTTACGAAGTTCTCAGTAAGAAAAAAAAAATCATCCAAAAACAAACAACAACAAAAACTTCTTTGCAGTGTCGGTACTCTATCAAATCTCTCTTCTTTTTTTTTAATGTAATAATGATTAAAGCAAGAGTGAATGATTTTCACTCGGACTGGTGCTGGAAGAAGGTACTTGGACTGACCGCCAATGGTCCCGGTACGGTGCAAATCGCAATTGTCCTTTGCAACAGTGTCATTTGAAACCGCGTCACCAAAGACGCTGGTTCGTAATTGTCCCGGTGCAAATCACAATCACCATGTACGCCGGGCCGACTGCTAATCACGCTGTATTCTCATCTGCACCGTGACAAACGCAATTCATGTTTGACAGTTCATGTCAGACCCCGACGGGTTGATTACACACGGATTTTTTTTTTTGATTTTTTTTTTTATGCGTACGCAGGCTGATACTCCTGCGGACACTCCCTATAGAGACAGGCAAGGATTAATCCCATCTACCCAACAAAGGGAGTGGAGTTTTGTGTGTATGACCGGTTTTTTTTTTTATCCCGCCATTAAGGCAGACATACTCCATCTACGGGGAAGGTGCATGCTATGTGTAACGTGTCATCCATACCAACGGCCAAATTGACCGTCTCTTCCGAAAGTTGGTGATGGGATTTTACGTGTGTGCAAGATGTTATGCGTGCGTTCACACACGGAACCTCGGTTTATGGTCTCATTCGAAGGACTGTTTGGGAATTGAAGTCAGAACCAATGTTAACTCCGAGGGAAAAATCCCCCTGTACCGAAACGGCCCGGCGGAGATTCGAACCCGCAACCCCAAGATGACGAGTCCGCCGTTCTACCACTGAGCTATTCCGGCCCACACACACGGAAATAACCTACACATGTTCAGTCTGAAAGATGACGTGCGAGAGAGTGCTGGTAAAAGCAAGAAAAAAAAAAAAGAAAAAAAAACTTAATAAATTGCTGACTGACACTGTGATGATTTATGCTAGGCAGTTCGAAAACGAATTGTCAATGTTGAGTGCTCGATTTGACCCGATCGTTAAAATACGTGAGTGTGCGACTGTAAAGACCCGAGATCTAGGTCATGGACTAAAGTAAGATACATTACACATCATCCTCATCATTATCGTCGTTGTCATTTTCATGATTGCCTTCACATTCTGCATGTATCTTATGTTTGATGTTGCACAGACTGAAATGGAAATCAGCTGAGGGCGAAAAGGCAGATGGTTATTTTATCATCAGGTTCAGGAGCTCAAATCTCTCTCTCTCTGTCTCTCTCTCTCTCTCTCTCTCTCTCTTCTCTCTCTCTCTCTCCTCTCTCTCTCTCTCTCTCTCTCTCTCTCTCTCTCTCTCTCTCTCACGCACGCACGCACGCGCGGACACGCACGCACACGCACGTACACGCCTACACACAATTAACAGCATGAATGATAAGAATGATGAAGATTATAAGAAATGTCATGTATCCAAGGAAGTTATTGGAGGCTATTGACCGCTTATGCAGTAAATGTGTGTTATGGAAGGATGGTATCAAAAAATAACGTTTCGCCGATCTAACAATCAAAGTCTCTTATCGGTCTTTCTGTTTGGACTTGACGTAATGTAGGCGTTTTCGTCACTGTCGTATACCGGTGCAACGCAGATACACCTTGCGACCAAAACCGAAGGGAGAAACGCCTGTACGTCTGTCTCGCAGAATTGTAATGAATCTTATGCAGCCCAGGTCAGTCGTGTTCTAAGAAAGGAATCTGTGTTTCCTTACAGACGGGGCTTCTTCTTGGCCGAGTTTTCTACAACAGAGGCGTTTTAGTGAAGCAAAGAAGACCCATGTAATAGGGTCAGCTTCTGCTCATTTACTTACTTACTTAGACTGAGATGCTCCCGCGTCTTGCGACGCATGGAGGCAGTCAAGGCGCTCCACTGTGCACGGTCCCGGCCAGCCTGGCAGTGTCGCTCCATCCTCTATCAACGAGTCTGAGGTCTCTTTTTACAGGAGACTGTTTTTACATCCGAGTTTCTTATGAATAACGTATTCTGTATTTCGACCAATGCCACCTTCGCGTTGATATACAACTGTAACCTTGACGTTCATCCTGGCCAAAGGATCATACAAGTGCTCTTGTAGCGCTGAAATACTTTTCGTCTGGAATTCCCATCTCGTCCCAATTGGTAACGTTCTGAATCCGTCAGCACAGTTGGAAAAGGCATACAGACGTCTCTGTCATTTACGGGCAGTGCAGGTGGGTTCTTTTATTCTGTTGTTTGTGCGTAGAGCAGTACCGGCACGCCTCTACGATGCGGTAAGGGGGGGGGGGGGGGGGGGGGGGGGGGGGGGGGAGGGAGAGAGCACCGATGTCGGTGCTGGTAATAAACATTGGCAGGGAATGTGTTTAAAAGAGCGAGTCGTTGGAGGTCTTTCAACAGTTCGTACTGAACATTTTATTACCACCCAGTCTGCTGGTGTACATCTTTTTCTTGGCAAATGATCATCATCAGTTTTTCTTTCCTTTCATCTAGCGCGCCTCACCACACAGTCACCCAGCCCTCATCCCCATATCTTTGACCAGACCCCCCCTTTCCCTGTCTCCTTCCCCAGCCCCACTGTCCCGTCTCCACCCCATTCTCTCCATCTCTCTCTCTGTAGTGTTGTTAGCAATATGTGTATTTCTGTACAATCTCTTTATTCATTTCTTTAAAAGTTTTATTACGTGCATACGTTTATTTCTTTAAATCTTCGTATACTTATTTATTTATTAACCTATTCATTCATTCATTTGCTTCTTTATTTATTCACACACCCACGTACTTACTCGCATACACACATACACACACACACGAACGCACGTACACACACGCAAACACACACACACACCACACACACACACACACACACACCACACACACACACACACACACACACACACACAGATCCTTTGCGCATTTTGATACCTAGAAGCATTACTCTGACAGGATGTTTGGAAAAAAAAATTTAAATCATTTTTTTTTCGCTCGGTAAAGAATTAAAAGCAGCATTCACATTTCTGCCATAGAATGTGGGCAAGTTATCAGGCTGGAATTGCACATGTGTCCACACGAAAACCCAAACCCTGTTATTAATAAAGGGACATTTCTCTCATTTCATAGGTTGTTCATAGCGCCAAAGCTGGCGCCCTATCCTGATGACCCCATCCCCACCCCCACATTTCTCCTTCTCTACCCTATTGATTGAGTAAACCGATTGTGTCCGAGACGGGACGCAGTTTACATCTGTGACTGAGGCGCGCATTTTTGCAAATATTGTTCAGTGTCATTTTCAAAGGGTTATAGTTTGGAAAAAGGACAAATCATACTCGGGGCGAAACAATAAATGAAATGTCGACCGAATTAAAAGAAAAGAAGAAATGTAAATGTCTTAGCTCTGTAGAAAAGCCGTCATCATGAAAATAAATCCACGATGGATATTGTACAGTTTTTGCCAAATGGTGTATGGTGGCAGCGGGGGAGGTGTGTGTGTGTGTGTGTGTGTGTGTGTGTGTGTGTGTGTGTGTGTGTGTGTGTGTGTGTGTGCGCGCGCGCAAATATGCGTGTGTCTGTGCGTGAGTGCGTGCGTGGTGTGTGTGTGTGTGTGTGTGTGTGTGTGTGTGTGTGTGTGTGTGTGTGTGTGTGGCGGTGTACGCGTG
>CM031595.1:105617509-105641154 GCA_018398815.1 Conus ventricosus | reverse complement strand
TGGAAAATGAAAAGGTTTTATCCCCCCCACCCCACCCCCTCAAAAAAAAAAAAAAAAAAAAAAAAAAAACAATTTCAAAGCCGAGGCACAGATACACTACTCTAAATTCGTGAATAATTTGGCATTCAACCATTCCCTGGGCCTAAGCCATAAGGAGGAAAAAAATATTATTTCTGTAAATAAATAACATATGTGATTGTTTGCCTGAAACAAAAGGAACATAAATAATAAATCAGTAACATGCGCGCAATTGCTGTCCAAAATCTCAAGGGAATGAAAGTTATGTGTAAGTAACACAAAGGGATAATCTTACAAGACCTCTGTGGTCCAATGGGCCATGAATATGATTTGCCCTGCATGTACTTAGATATTCATGCTGATTTTATCATGGGCTGCCTTTCCATTGTCCTTACCGATGCAGCTGTTTTTGGCAATTCTTCATCAACCGATCCATACTTGGATACTAGCTTTTAAGCTCAAAGAAAAAGGGAGAGAAACAAGCAAGAAAAAAACTCTTCAATTCATCAGCATAAAGTACAACATTTCTAATAATGGGAAAGCCAGGCCTAAATTTCTGCTTGCACACAATGTTCACAAGTCTTCCATAATGTCTGAATCAAAGTCTGATGCATATTCATCTCTGACGGAGCAATCACTCTCTGAGCTCACCTCATCCCCGCAGGTCTTCGCTTCATTCACTTTCTGACCACGCCTCTGTGAAGTCTCTTGCTTCTTGTCTTGTGAACAACGTTTCTGAAATTCCAGCTTCTTCTCGAAGACTTTGACCAAGTCTGTCTGGCCCAGCTGTTGAGCTCGTTCAACCACGGACAGAAACTGCACGGTTTCTGATGCCAGGACTTGGTCAAGTTTCTGCTCTGAAGTTTCAACCGTTCCGTCTTGCCTCCGAGGGTCCCGCCGAGTTCCGTCACACAACTGTTCTTGCTGATCAGGCACGGCTTGGCTCGTTTCTTGGGACGGTTGTGTGGATTCTGGTGAAGAGTTTATGCCTTGTTCTGGGGACGACGTGGAATCTTTGCTGGAGACGTGGTCTGGGGAGTTGTTTTTCACCAGGTACTGTGGAACAAAAACAGCTTGGGTCAGCTTCAATAATTGGCACACACAGGTTCATTTTACCCACAATATTATCCTAAACTCCTCTCCTCCCTTCCTACACATACACCAAATTAGGAAACGAGAACAAGGTCGGTTCATATCTGAAAAAGCAAACATGGACATTAAATGGGCAAGGCAGACAGACGGAGACAGAGAAGCAAACATAGCGACTATGGAAAGTAGAGAGGCACAAGGGAGAATGCAGAACTCTACCAGTAAAGTCGAATGGATCCTGGTGATCGGCACCAAAATTAAATGGCTTTGTTCTTGGTTCTCTCTTTAACATTTCACAAGGTTTCGTTCAAAGTGGTTATCTCTCTTTAACATTTCACAAGGTTTCGTTCAAAGTGGTTATCTCTCTTTAACATTTCACAAGGTTTCGTTCAAAGTGGTTATCTCTCTTTAACATTTCACAAGGTTTCGTTCAAAGTGGTTTATCAACTTTCTGCAAAATCTTACTGACAAACCTACCAACCTATACAGATGAAAACAATCTTGGCGAAGATAACCAACCACCGCCAGGAATGGTTGAATAAAGACTGAGAATGCTGCTTAGCACTTGGCATGATGAAATATTTTGCTTATTTCAATAGCGGATGCAGTTATAGAATCCACGCTGCCTGGAGTTTCAGTATGAAAGCCTAGTCAAAACACATGATGGGATAAGAAAGGATGAGGGAGAAGAAGAGGGAAGGGGTTAAGACATGGGTAAGCAGGAGAAAGTCTTGCAATCGGCAGATCCTTATACAATGTGACAAACGTACAAACAAAATGTTACAAAAGGTGTTTCCCCTAACCTTCAAGACCTTCTAATACCAGCCCACATATACGACATACTTTACCCAATGCTGGTGCACCTGCCACCCACTAGAAAGGCAAACCCGTCAATGATTCTCTCTTTCTTAGTCCCCCAATCACCTTTTTCCACAATTTTCTCCTCCACTCCTTTTTTCATGCCCTTTCCGCCCATCGCCTCCCTTTGCATCCTTTATACCAACCTCAGCCCTACGCAGAAAGGTGGTCATCGGGCAAATCTCTTCAAATCATTTGTTTGTCATCACAGACTCCAGTGTTCCCGATTCCTTACTATACCTCAGTCGCCAGCCACCTACACCACTAAGGGAAAGCTGAAGTTTTAAATCGTTTCATGACAGTACGGGAGCGGCTTGGAGTGTGGAGAGTATTCTTTTAAAACACTATTTCTTTCAGTTTCAAAGTGATGTAACTGCAGGCGGAAATTGAAACAAATTCTTAGAACAATTCTTGGTGCGTCCGCCAAAAACAAGGACAAACAAGTCACAAGACAAAACACGACGCATTTTGACCTCTTAGGTCTTCTTAAGGCAAGATGACGTTCAGGACAATCGTTCTTTGTTTTCGTTGTCCTGAAAGTTGTTTATCTTGCATGAAAAAGGCCTAAGAGGTCGAAAAGCGTCGTATTTTGTCTTGTTACTTGTTTGTCCTTGTTTTTGGCGGGGCCACTAAGAAGTATTCATAACATCTATTTCCTTTAGTTAGCTGACAATACCGATTGTTCGAACAATCCAAGTTCATCCTTTAACTTCTAGCTAGTAGGCCCATAGTGGTCAATGGGTGCCGACTCGGCAAATAAGTCACGGGGCTCAATAGCCTCTTATCTAGAGGAGGAGACGCCCCACAGGCCAAATCCTCCAGTGTTGAGGAACTGGTAGCCGCAACAGAGCCATTACAGTACCTCTTCCCTTGGTAGTTGGGGACCGAGTATAGGCTGTCACTCTGCTACCAACACCTCCATGGGAAACAGAGAGGTCCGACTCAAAAGCGAGCGTATATAGACAGGCAATCTTTCTGATAATGAAGCAATTAAGGAGCTAACAGTGTCAGAGCCAGTACTGGAATTGTAACACTGTTGGGCCCCAACAAAAGATCCAAATGAATTTGAGCATTTAATCCTATGAGCCGAACCTCCGAGAATAATTGCGACAAGACGGAGGAGAACTGCCAACCAACGAAGACAATTATCAACCAGACTGCCCATTTACTACTAAGAGCTTGGTAGCGGACAGCGCCCCAGGCTCAAGAGCCACAAAGTACCAAAGGGAAACGTCTAGATCTGATTGAACAAGACTAGAGATGCTCACACCTCTCCGACTTGACATGAATAGGTCGTGGGCGTTCAATGAAGGAAGGTCCACAAGCTCTGCCCGAACAGGATCAAGACTTAAGTCCTCCGTGTGATCCATCAGACGATACATCTTAGACGAAGCTGCACCAAAGCTCTTAATGGGAGAGGGTTTATGTCCTGAATCAAAAGATCTTACTGAAAATGGGGTACGCACTAAACTGTGCCGACATAGGAGTCGAAGCTCAAGTCTGTGGAGTGTCGCCGAGGGAAAAACCTCGTTCTGAACAAGAAAATCTGACAGTACCCACACCTCTCGAGCTGTGCAAATCAAGAGACAAATGAACACTTTTGCAGGCACTGAAGAGCTCCAGGGAATGGGAGTTTTCCTGTTTCCTTATTTAGATAACAGCCATAGTCTTTTAGCCGAACATGTTAATGGAGGAGCAGGAGCTAGAGCTCCGACCAATACCCCATCGATTCCTGGAATGAAAGCAGTCGTATCCAGCACACCGATATATGAGAAAAAATAGTGCACGCCCTCCATCAACGGATTACCCTAGCCCGCTGAAACTATTTGCCATTCTGACAGACAGCAACTCTGGAGGCCACTGGTTACCAAGCCTTGTTATGCATAGGACATGTTTAGGTGACAAAATACAAACCACTCGGTCAGCATTGGTCACAGGGTTTCAGCCTGCAGGCGCACACACAGCAATTTTGCGTGACATTTTCAAAAGGCGCGTCACATACAGAAATTGGGCGCCAGGCTTTCGCGTGCCTGTCATGAGATAGGATTTGGTACTCCTCTGTCTCACTCAATGATGTTGTGGAGCATCGGACGTCAACAAACTGTGACTTACACACGGAACTATAGTTTATTCCAAAATGTTAATGATTAGCATTCAATCGATTTGGAATCCAAACAGGTGACAGGATCCAACTACGGACTCAAGGAAGAATAGGGCAGCGTCCCTTTGCTTTGCTGAACACTGCCGTATACGCTAATTTACTGCACTGCGCAATCAGCAGTAAATAAAAATGCCACTGAACACACATGCACACACTCTGTCAACACTGCACACGCATGCTCGCTCACATGTACACACACAGACACGCGCACGCACGCATGCACGCACACACACACAGCGTCCAAAAAGGTGGAAAGGACAATAAAAACGAGTTCATGCTACACAATTCAAAAGCACCGTTTGTCTCGCACCTTGGGTTTTTTTGTCCCCTCACTTTAAGCTGCTAGGGGACATGTTCCATGACGATCGGAAAAATCTCAAGCTCTGAAGTCGGTTGCATTGTGTAGAATTATGATAGAAATGCATTCAGCGAGAGTTAATCCTCCGAACTATGCTGCATGAAGCCTCAACTTTAGTGTAATAAAAGTAAAGAAGGGAGCATCATTCCACCAAGGGAAGTACATTCCATGACAGTGAAAGTGGTCATCTCCCTTGTATTAGGTTTATCTTTCCTGTAAACTATCCCTAACGTGGGGAACGCTTACAGGCAGGGTCAAGTACAATAAAATGGTTTACCAACATGTGATTTTCATAATTTTGAAAACAAGAGAGAAAAAAAGCAACAAAAAAGAAGAGAGAAAACAAAACCACCACACACACACACAAACAGAAGCAGGAATGACCTTCTCTTTGCGTTTCAGATCAGCTCCCAGAACAGCCAGGTATTCAGCAACGACATTCTGACCCTTGTCCACCGCTACAAAGATTAGGTCACGGTACCCGTCCACGATAGGCTCAAGCTGTTCGAGAGAAAAACATATAGAGAGGTGAAAAAAAGCAACAACAAAGTCAACAATATGAAAAATTTGATGATAAAGTAGAGTACATGCATTCAAATATTCATGGCTGTGTGTGTGTGTGTGTGTGTGTGTGTGTGTGTGTGTGTGCATGCATGGACATTTGTGTCTGCATAAAGTACTGACTTCTACATAAATTGTTTAATTGCCTCACCAGCATGTGCTTCCTTTTCCATCAATGCACAAACAATACACACACACACACATACACTCACTCTCTCACCCCCCCCCCCCCCCCCCCCCCCCCCCCCCCCCACACACACACACACCACACACACGCACACTCTCTCTCACACACACAAAAGAGGGACTGAAAACAATACTCCACTTAAAACATGCTAGGCCTGTGTACTATAGGTAGGAGAAGTTGTCAACACACCAGAGGGGTGAAGGAGACCACAGGGTGCTTGAAGTATTTGATGGCTGCTTTGAACTCCTTGAATGCGTTATGTTTGCTGCGAAGGATTGCCCGTAACTCTTCGTACTGAAAGGTACACAATATCACCATCGTCACTAATTCTTATTCCATACAAAGCACACTGATGCACAAAAATATGAGCATGCTAAGACTGTGGGTATGTATCTCTCTGTCGCTGTGTCTGAGGTTGTCCTGGCGAGTCTAGATGAATGCTCAGACAAAAAAACTGTAACCATGAAACATAATATAAAATGACAGTGCATGGCACAGTACAGTGTGGTGACCTGCAGTAATGTTTGATAGGGAATGGTAAGGTGAAGAATATCACCGTGTGGTTTGGCATGGCTTCATATTGCGTTGTACAGACAGGGTCTATTATAATGGTTTGAACGATGCAATTGTACAGACAGGATCTATAATTTGGTATGAACGATGCAAAGTATGGTATAGTACAGTGAGTTGGCATAATGCATACTGGCTGGAAATAATTTGTTATGATACAGTGTGACGTAATACAATGAGACGGGACTTATGATTTCATTGCATAAGGACGCCAAAAATGGGATGGTATGGCATAGCATTCTGTGTTTAGTTATTGAGAAATGCGCTGTGACAGGGCGTGAGCATGATTCTCAGGCACTTACCTTGTCAAGGCATAACAGCTGCCACTCCATCCCAAAAGCTGTCTGAAAAAAAAAGGAATACACATACACAATGCATTTGTGTGAACACAACCACATATGCATCAATCAAACCCGCACGCACGCACACACCAAAAAGTAAATATACATCAGTCACACAGGGAACCCATCATTGTAGACGTTTTTCATACGCAAATACATCTAGCATATTCAACAACTATCTCATTCATTTTACAGCAACAACCACCCGCCTCTAAACAAACATTACCAGTTAACAGACCCATGCAGTCAGCTTACATAGTTTTTTTCATCTATTCCTTCAAAACGGCAGCAACCAATTTAACTAGTTTGAGATTCATGTCAATTCAAAAAGTCCAATAATAAAGTCTTTAATTTCAGACGCATCCATGGAACACAAAGTTGGAGCATGCAGATGTAAACGAGTACACTTTCATTATTTAAAAAAAAAAAATTCTGATGAATATCTTGTATCTGAGCAGCCAAACTGAGCTCCTGTCCGTTTGAGTAGTGCAGACTGACAGGAACTGAGCTCAAGATCCTGCTGGTTGCTTGTGACAGGAACTGTGCTCAAGATCCTGCTGGTTGCTTGTGACAGGAACTGTGCTCAAGATCCTGCTGGTTGCTTGTGACAGGAGCTGTGCTCAAGATCCTGCTGGTTGCTTGTGACAGGAACTGTGCTCAAGATCCTGCTGGTTGCTTGTGACAGGAACTGTGCTCAAGATCCTGCTGGTTGCTTGGGACAGGAACTGTGCTCAAGATCCTGCTGGTTGCTTGTGTCTGTTTGCTGGAGAGGTGTGTCGACAGAGAAACATGTACTGCTCCAGCAGGCTATAAAACAGAAAGGATTTTAGTCTCACACGCATGCATGCTGAGCAATGAGCTATGGGAGATTTGTAAAGGTGTGTTTAGTTACAGGGAGGCTCTGCATGAACACTTACCTCATAGTTTTAGTAAGACACATAAGGTGTCTTGTTTAGTTGTTAATTGAATTCCACGGTTGGCCATTGTAAAAAAAAAAAAGAAAAAATCACCATGAAGGCATGATGAAGAAAATGAACAGCGAGTAAAAAGATGAATGTTCTTTCAATAAAGAATAATATAATAATAATAATAATGAATACTTATATAGCGCCTATTCTCGGCTAGAGAGCAAGTTCTAAGTGCTTTACAATCCCACTCGTTTACACAACGGGCTGCCTACCTGGGTAGTGCCGACTGAAGAGCTGCCATCTGGCGCTTCATTCAGTCGTTTCCAGTGCCATCCAGTCAATATCGTTCACTCAGTTTCCTTACTTCCTTCATTCTTTCCATTTCTCACGCAGGGTGCATGCTATGTGTAACGTGTCATCCATACCAACGGCCAAACTGGCCTTCTCTTCCGAAAGTTGGTGATGGGATTTTACGTGTGTGCAAGATGTTATGCGTGCGTTCACACACGGAACCTCGATTTATAGTCTCATTCGAAGGACTGTATGGGAAATGGAGTCAGAACCAATGTTAACTCCGAGGGAAAAATCCCCCTGTACCGAAATTCGAACCCGTAACCTCAGGATCACGAGTCCGGCGCTCTACCAACTGAGCTATTCCGGCCCCATATATAATATGATAATTAATATGTTTTTTGTTCTTTCAAGAACTTTCAGGAAGTCAGAATAGGGCTATAGTCTTGTTGAGAGGGGCAAAGGCACAGTGTGTGTTTTGCTATTAAGGCAACAAGAGGTTGCAGAAACTGAAAAATGTTGAAGAATTGTTATAAGTCAGAGGACCAGAAAATTTTGTTTATGAAAATCATTTTTCTTTGTTTGTGGTACTGTGGGGTGCCAGCTTCAAAAGTGATTTTTGTCGATGTGGACCTGTTATCATTTTGGAAAATATGTTTAATCAATCTTTTTCAAAAAGAAGAAAGAATTTTGTATGTTAGTAGTGTAAAAAGTTAAGTAAATTAGAAGGGGGTTCTCTCCTTTCTTTTGTCAGACTGGTTGACATTGCGTAAGCAAGAGACTTTACTATCATTATCATGCAATTATAAGGAGTAGCACAAACTGGACATACCTTTCTCTCTTTGTCCAGATCCATGGCATCTTCTGGCTTGTTCTCATAATCTTTTCCCGTCATCCAGCACTGAAACACACAATTACATATTCAGCAACATACACGGGGAATAACAAAAACAACAAGAAAATCACTTCCAGACTGAACAAACATGGACACTTGCTTTGGGGTACCAGAAGAATTACTCGCATTCCATAGGTACTTGCATTTACTTCTTACAGGAGAAACTGGTACTATCTCCCTAAAGAAAAGTCTGAAGGCAGAAGGGCATTGAGGAGACCATACAACTCTTAACTATGGTAGGGACCAGTCAGGAGAAGCAATGCCTGTGTAGGGAACTGAACCTACACCCTCACAGTGCACATGTCCATAACACTAACCACTGCACCAAAGACGCTGGTCTCTCCAAGTTTTCTGATGCATACTGGGTATTTTTGTTTCCTTGAACCTCAAAATGCTGTCATAGTTTACAGAACCTTTATCACAAAAACCTGGTCATTTGCACACTCACGTGTGAAAGGGGCTTGGCCATAATAGCAGGTATGCCAATGGGGGGTACAAAAAATATGCTCTACAATTCACTGTGAAGCACCACAGGAGGTTGAACCTGTGCTCCTCTGGTTGAAAAGCTAGCGTTCCTACTGCTTGACTGTTGCACTTATATATCACACACCTTACAAATGCAGCGCTCTTTACATTGTACAAGAAAAAGCTTGTTCAAACAGGTAACCCCAAAAGAAAAGGAAAGAGCGAATGATAAAAAAGGGCTAAAAGGAAAAAAACAGAAAAAGAAAGGTGCCGTAAACCAATCGGTCAAAAGTCTCATCATCAGGATTGTTGATATCAAAAACACTGACATAAACACTTGATTTATTTGAGGCCCTAGCCAGCTGTTGTAAGAGCAATACCTTGATTGCTATTTTCTAAAAGAAGAAATCTGTTGCACTGTAGCTTACTATGTGGAACATGTGCACCTTGTATATATTTTTTTCTTTTTATAGGTACCATAATTATTAATGCCAACTCAAGATATTTTGACCTGAACTGCTATATAACTAGAAACACAGCTGTTGCAAGATTTTTTTTAAAGTTAGGCTTTCTTTCAAGTTAGGATGATAAGAGAACAGTAAACATCTTTTTTTAAGCTGAGAATACAGTCAAAATTCCTCATGGCACAGACAAAACAAAACAATGTTAAACATCCTTTTTAAGCATGCTAGAGGATACAAAACACACACACACAAACAGAATGCACACACACACACACACTGATGTTTTGTCAATGACTCTTTGCATGTAGAGTGGTCTGTTTATGCTAAACCTCAACTGCTGCACCATAAGGACACACTGCAAATGCTTATGAATGAGACAGCACATGATACAATGACATGTCAACCTATGTATTTGCTATGTACATTTGTTTTCTTTCTGTTTTTTCAAACAAGTCACAAATATTTTCTCAAGGAAGTCAACCAGTTTGTCATTTTGCAGGAAAAAGACAGAAAATATGGTCTCAAATCAGATTCCTAGACACACAGACAAAATGTTTTCAATAAGTTATTTTAACACAATTCACTTTTAAATCATCAGCCCGCCAATCAGACACTGGGGCTAACATTACAAAAAGGGAACAATATCCTGTCTGGAAATAGAAACAGCAAAGAGAAATATCTGTAAACCAGAGATGAAGGTACAGCATGGTGACTAAACTAATGGCATCCTTAACCTCTGCCTCTGACAAACTGTTTGAGAAAAACAGATCGTTCCTCTGCTTCTGTGCCCAGAAAATTGTCGGGCACCTATACCTACTCACTTTTGGCTGGTTTCAATGGTATGCATATTAAAGATGGAGCCCACTCAGTCATTTTTTCCTTTTAACCCTTTGACTCCAAGAACTATTTGTAATTTTTGGGGGAAAAAACACCAATCTTACAAAAACAATCACAAAAATTGAAGTATTGCTCTAAAGTATACAAAAAGTATATATTTTATTGAAGGAAAATGAATGGAGATTATAATTATTATATGTTTCATGTTGACAGGATGAGATAGCTCACAATCATGAACTGCGGCTATATCTGCAGCCGGGAGTGAAAGGCTTAAGTGCCTGTTGAGTTTTGACAAGCAATCTGGAATTAATTTTGTGTGCATTTCTCTTGTAAATATGATTTGGGCTTATAGGGCTATGGAAGACAATATCAGATTGTGCTGATGATGACAGCCATTCTGTGTATTCATCACTCAGTTTACAAAAAAATAGTTAAAACAACAATGACATAACTGATCTACACAACTGATATCTATTTTTGTATGTATATATGTACGTGTATATGTCTATATGTATGTATGAATCCGTCTACATATACAAGCGGTCATATGAACAAATGAGACATTGCAGAATGCACAAGCTAGTGTCCACTCCCACAGTCTTACTAGTATCGCAAAACTTGCTGGCAGATTAAAACACAAACGCCAATTTGTAACTAAGTAGAAAAAAAAACAGTACAAAGACTTTCTAGAAACACAAATGAAAAGGCAAACACAGGAAAACAGTATACAACAGAAAAAAGACAGTATAAATAAAAGTTTCATGTCAGAGTGAAAGAAATGAGGTTAAATTACCAGAACACACAATTTACACTGAAAGAGCTCTGAGCATCCCTACAGGGATGACCCAGGCATGACTCACACAGTCCAGAACTCCAGTGTCGCAGCCCGCTTCTTCCAGCTGAGCTTTGAAGTTCTCTCTCTCCTCTTCCTCCATGGCATTGGCGTAGTGGTAGGCAGTGCGCAGTTGCTGCAAAAATACATGTACACGCGTCAGGCAGTTTCAGAAACACTTTCTGATGCCAAGCAAATCCCCAAATATATTCCAAAGGCACATCAAAATAAATGGGAATTCTGATAACCAAAAATACTACGCATTCTATCGATGCAATGTGTACATTCAAGAGGAATATGCAACTATCAGCACAGCAGAGGTCTTCTGTTACAGGAGTTTCCACTCTGTCATAGTGAAGTGCACAATTCAAATATCTTTTAACAAGTAATCCACTTTACAGTGCACTTCTCACACTGAACCATTCAGTTCAATACTAAAGTCCTCATTAAAACTAAACATACCTTTGCGTATCCTGATCTCTTTTTTTGTCAACTGGTGCAGAGTGCATGCTTCACAAGGGACCTCAAAAGATGCCACTCCAAAACTTAAGTGCCCTGACCCCATTTAACACATAGCTGCTAATCCTCTAGAATTTTACAGCATTTCCCTGATTTTGTAATTATTCCTGAAATCCTAAATTTGATGGGGAAAAAATCCAGAATGTCATTTTTTTTTAATGTGGGGCTTGAGGCAGGAAGAAGGGTGTCATTTTTGAACAGGGATGATAAAGCATTGCAGAGTAAAGCCCAAATGTCATGTGGATGCTAGCAATTACAGCAAAAGCACTTTCCTTTCAACCCCATCTTTTGTCAACTGAAGCATGAGGAGATTAGGAAAGCTTTCAGTCAAAAGCTGAACTACCTCCTCATCAGCCAACACACCCTTCATCCCCTGGCTCCTGAATTTGGCTAATGGAGGTCGGTAGGTATGCATTCAAGGAATGTTAAGAATGGAGTGGGAAGAAAACGTCTTCAGTTTAGGAGGCCCCCAAACACTTCATTCCATCTCCTTTATATGTAACAGTATCCAAAACTTGCCCTATCCCAATCACAACATGAGCAGTCCCCAGTGCAAAGTGGCTACGTAAGAGGACCCATTAGCACAGTCACTCGCACCTGCCAAGCCATTTGTACAGTGTTCAGTGGTGCCCGTTTCCATATTACCAAGGCAGGACATTCTGCCTGCTAAACACCATCCCTGACGCTCTTTCCACCTCCTCGAAACTAACTACTCAGTCTTTAGGAACTTCCCAAATGTGTGCAAGTGAAATCAGAATTAAGGAAAGGCGTTATATCTTTCCACTGAAATTAATCTGAAACTGAGGAACCAAATTTCCTGATCTTATGATCTACGTACATTGTCCTGTGTGTTGAAGTCGATGTACGGCAGGGTCAGGAGGTAGGCCATTACATCTGTGCGCCAATGCAACACACACAAGTGAAGCAGGCTGCGTCCTCCCTGAAACAAATTCAAATTATGTACAGTGTCAAAAATGAACCCCACCCATCCAACACACAAAAACTCGATGAAACAAGTCTGCAGGGATCAGGCTGATAATGCTTGCTCTATGTGTGTGTGTGTGTGTGTGTGTGTGTGTGTGTGTATGAGCACACACCACATGCATATGCATGCATATTTGGCTATGTGGTGTGTCTGCGAGCGCATGAGTATGGCTATATGTGGGTGTGTGTTTGTGTACACATGCATGCATTCACGAGCTTGCATTGCACAAAACTCGACTTGTCCATGGGAAGCAACAATAGCTACTAACAAACTCAAATAATGCAGCGTTTCTCTCCCTTTTTATGTGCCCTTACCACACACATTATCTCATAGCCGCGAGCAAGAGACAGGGCAGCCTCTCTTAGTATCTTTTTTTTTCCTTTTTTTTTTGCAACCCAATTGATCATACAACACAAGTGATCTAGCCACATCCCACTGATCAGCTTCCAAGAAGAACGTTGTCTGCCACTGTTACAGTCTCTTATTTTCTGGCCAAGTTATTCAATTTTAAAAGAGGATTTTTTTCCTCTCATCTTTGAAAGACAAGGAAAAAAATCAGACTGCACTTCAAACTTAGATCCTCCCCCCTCAACCCACCTCACTATCCTCCATCAACCCCCCCCCCCCTCCCCCCACCTTCTCCCCTCTATGCTTCCCCGTTTTCCCCACCTCAATGGAGCGATTTGCCCTAAAGAGGATGTTGGAAATGCTCTGCTGACCTTGTCTTTGCAGTTAGCCAGCAGGTGAGGGGAAGGGTAGTTCTCAATAAGATGTTTGATAACATCCACAGCCTGGTTCTTCACGGCCGCTTGGAGCTGCCTTACACGGTGCTGGGGAAAAAAAAAGAAAAGAAAAAAAGACTGAAGTAAACCAGCGTGAGATGACGCAAGCACACTCTCCCACTCTCTACAAGAATGTATATTTCACACACGCGCGCACACACACAGAGTCTAAAGCTGTTAATTTGCTATCGCTTTTAAAAAACGATGGACAAATGGGAGTTAAAATAACACATTAATTCATAAACATACAAATGTGTACACACATGTTTGTTTTTACCTGAAATGCTGGCAACTCCTGGACAAAACGCACAACAGTATCTCCCTCATTCCCACAGGCGTAGATGTATGTATCCCGATGCTGGAAAAATACAAACATGAAAGTTACACATAATCATTCTTCTAAGTTTAAAAGTACAAAATGAGTGACCATATTAATAAAACAAGAAAACTTGAGTCATATGCAACATTTAACTTCAATGAAGTAAAAGAAAATGAAGTAACACAAAACTGTTCCCCTCCCATAAATTTAGTTCTGTGTTTTCCCGTTTACTGTTGCCACAGGTTCCTAAGCATGACTCACAGTTCAAATTCCTTCTCTCTTCAACCATTTCATTTTCTGCCTCATACTGTGCTTCTCTTAAAATGACTCATCTGTCTGGTTCTTTGAGACTTACACTTCTCCGTGTGTGTGTGTGCGTATGTGCAAGTGTGCTTGCATGCGTGCATGTGTTCGTGTGTGCGTGCATGCAAGCATGCGTATGGATGAGTGGATATGTGTAAGTTGATGTGCATGCGTGTCTATGCATGCATGCATGTGCACTTGGGTGCACGTGTACGCATGTGCATGGATGTCTGAATGTGTACTGTGTGCGAGTGTGCATGCTCACATTGAAGTTGATGAGCATGCTGTCATAACCATCCTGGCTCAGTCTCTCCAGCTTCAGCATCTGTTCTTCTCTCAGCAGTTTGATGTACATCTGTTCACAACACACAAACATAGGTACAAGCAACAAAGCGAACAAATCTTTGTTAACAAAGCGAAGAAAACGGACTAAGCACATGCTGGTGTCTTTACATCCATGCCTCAGGAAGTACAAAAACATCTCTTTACTTGTCACAGAAATTACCAGAGTACATGAAAAAAGGAGAGAGAGAGAGAGAGGGGGGGGGGGGAGAGAGAGAGAGAGAGAGAGAGAGAGACAGAGAGAATGAATGAGAATGATGACCATGTTAAGGCACGTGCAAATTTGTACATAACTAAAAATACATGGCAATAACAGGCCAGAAAAAGTTTAGTGGACTACTTAATGTGTTTACACTAGACGCTTCTAATATTTACAGACTTTAAAAGGCATCAAATTATTTTCCCATCATTATGACCAGAAAGTTTGAACACTGAAGCTGAGGTCACCAAGGGAAAAGAGTACAAAGGATAATGGAAACACTTTTTATGCCGATCACTGACGAGGATAACATGGCGTTTAGTTCTGATTCAGACAGCATGACAAGGCTAAAATCTGCACACTTCCATTCAGTTTCCTTAAACACTGGCATCAACCAAGTCTGAGAGATAATGAATGACACCTGCAATGTTGGTCAGGAAGTATGAGCAACATTTTCAGACTCATGGATAAAATCTGACACGGGGTTTTCAGTTTTTCCATTTTAAGCTCATGACAAATTCAACTCCCGGCTAGCGATAGCAGGGTTCAGGTCAGGTCATGTTTTATCTCCCACCACACCAATGTTAGCATCCACACCAATGTAAGCATCAACACCAATGTTAGCATATGCAGACATCATCCAACAATGGCTGCATTTCAAGACCCACCGACTTGATAGCATGCACTACACCCACACACCACAAATCTTTCTTTTTACATGTTCTAAGAATGTTTCCCCATAAACACACAAAAACACCTGGTTTATATGTCCGACATGGAAAAATGCTCTTGGCATCCAGTGATTTACAGCTCAGCACAGCTAAGCTACAGATGCCATACTAGGGAGATTGGCAAGATTGTCCTGAAAGTCCACAAATATGTGTCCATTTGTTGTGGTTTAAACCAGCGAACTCCCAGCCCACAAGCAGGAATACCACCACTGCTATGCGAGTGCAGCTGGTTTGGGCTGTGAAAAAAAACTGCTTCAGTAAAAAGTTTCTGGTACAATGAATAAACTTTGTCACAAGTCGGTCGTTCAAACTGTGAATCATCTACTCATTTACTGTTGAAGAAAGAAGTGAAAATCATCATGGTCTACTACTGTACCACCTACTTTGTCCAAGAGGGCCACCACATCTTTCCTTCTTGCCAGTCTGGCCACATCACGAGCCGTCAGCCCAGTCTGGAGAAAAGAGACACAGTGGTTTATTGTCTATGTTCATAGTGTGTGTGAGAGAAGAGAAGAGAGAGAGAGAGAGAGAGAGAGAGAGAGAGAGAGAGAGAGAGAGAGAGAGAGAGAGAGCAGGACAAAGAGAAAGAGGAATTGTCTCTGTTCACAGTGTGAGAGAGAGAGAGTGCATGAGTTTATGCATGCATGCATGGTACATGTGTGCATGTGAGCGTGTGTGTGTGTGTGTGCGTGTGTGCATGTGCAAGCACGCCTAGCCTGTGTGTGTGTGTCTGTGCCTATCCCAATGGATGTAAACATGAATGTGTACAATCCATGCTCTTGAAGTTTTTACAAGCTCATTTTGCAATAGATCAGACATATTTGATGGCTCTCAGCAAATGGCGATGGTCTTTATATTGCTGTCAGTGCTTTATCACCATCATCCTTCTCTCCATCCTCATCACTATTATCTCACCAACATGTCATACAAAAACAGCAGCAACAATATTGGACTAACTTCACTTTCATCACAATTTGCAAAAAAATCACAAAGTTCTGTGTGATACAACAACAACAGCAAAACCTATGTGCATGGAGGAACTGGACAGCTTTTCCTGATATTAACACAGCAGAATAATGTGGACATCGCTCCGCAATGAGCAGACAAACATTAGCATGACAGGTCTGTTACTGCTCTCGATGCATAAGATAAGATAAGATAATGTTGCTTATAGCCCAGCCAACCGCAAAGGGCCACATCAGGGCTGTCACCACGTTAAAATCAACTCACCAGTCATTAAAAAAACAACAAAAAACCCTTTCACACATCTCTTTAAATGACATCATCTAGAAACGTACCAGAAACTTCGTTAAAAATCTTTCTTCCGTAAAAACTTAAATGAGATGAAAAATGTTAATCTCTCTCAAAAACGCACGGATCACATCAGACGGGACATCCCTGAACAGGATCTTCATGGACTCCGCTGTAAAATGTTTGTGTCTCACATCGTGCAAGTCCCAACACTCTAAAAGAACATGTTTCATTGTGAGTGGCACATGACATGGAATGCACCACGGAGCTTCTTCACTCTTTAAAAGGTAGGAATGGGTAAAATACGAATGGCCGGTGTGCAGCCGGCACAGAACCGTTTCCTCTTTACGATCACCCGACGTAGATGGGAGGAAGTCCTTAAGGTTTGGATGGATCTGAAAGAGTTTGTTACTCGTCTGTGTGTTCCAATCCTCCTGCCAGAGGTCTCTCACATAATCGTTAATTTTGGGTTTCACGTCTGAGCAGGGATATAAATGTTGGACAGTTTCTCTCTTGTGGCGTTCTTGGCTAAACGATCAACCATTTCGTTCCCGCCAATGCCAACATGACCAGGAACCCAAGCAAGAGTAATGTTGTAACCATCCGCTTTCAACTTGCTAAAAAGTTCAAAGAAATGTAAAAGTTCTGGATGCTGAAGGTTGCGGCCAGCTATGGCCTCCAAAGCTGACAGCGAATCCGACAGAACCAGAAAGTCCCTCTTTGAAGATTGTGAGATTATCTTCAAAGCCAGAACCGAGCAGTAAGTTCAGCAGAATAGACAGAAGCATCTGAATGTATATGTTCCAACCGTATCCGAGAAGGAGCCCCAGGGCAATAGGCTGCACAGGCCACTCCATCTTCAGACTTGGAACCGTCAGTGAAACTTTTTGATAGGATGGGAATTTCGAACAGAGGTCAGCAACAATGCCTTGTACGCCAGCGAGCTGGTAGACTCTTTGCGAAAAGCTGCAAGATCGAAATGAATCTCTGGCGTGAAAAAGGTCCACGGAGGCTGATCCGGAAACTTGGAAAAATCCGACACAACTCCTAGGTCTAGACCTGCATTCCGCGCGTGAGGCTGCATATGAAGACCAAACGGCGGAATACATTTAGGGTTGGTTTGGAGGCTATCTCGGTTATGGATTCTTTTCTAGGGGGACTAGTGTCTGCCCTTAAGGATCCTGATTCAGATTCCTTCACCATCCGCCAATCCGCGGACCCAGCTGCAGTGGTAGCCTGTTTTCAGTCAATGGCTGAAGGGGTTAAGTATTCGGCTGGGGCCGTCGCTAGGCTCCTTCTGAACTCTGTACTAGCGAGGAGAGATGCGGTCCTTTTTGCATCTTCTGTGACCCGTTTCCCCTCTGCCCGCGCCTCCCTCAGAGCCTTGCCAGTCAGGTCAGGGTCTCTGTTTGGGAATCACGTACAGGCTACCATTAAGAGCTAGGCCGAGATTAGGCGTGACCTCGCCTTTCAGTCAGGCCCCCCTCCCCCCCGCCCCGGTTGAAAACGCAAGGCGCCAGCGCCTTTCTCATCACCGGGTCCCTCTCAACCCAAGGGACGACGGTCCTTTGGACCCCGGGGGATCCGAGGCAAGCAACCCAGCAGGGGTCGGCCTCAGGCTCGGCCGGCGGGTCTGGAAGCTCCCACGTCTCAGACGGCCCACCCCCAATGACTTGCCCCCGACCTGGGTACTTCACCCCAGGGCGGTCCTGTGGGCAGTCGGGTCCAGGCACCTCAGTGTCTGGGAGCGGCTTCCCGCAAGCCCTTGGGCTCTGCGGGTGATCAGGTCGGGGTTTCGTCTTCCTTGGGGTGCAGTGAAGGCTCCTCTCACTCCTTTCGTTCCTCCTCGGGATCTGGCAGACTCTCCGGCCTTAGACCAGGAGGTCCTTTCGCTGTTAGCCAAGGGAGCCACAGAGGAAGTCCTCTTCCATTCCTCTCCGGGCTTTTATGGCCGCATTTTTGTGGTTCCCAAAGCTTCTGGAGGATGGAGACGGTTCTAGATCTCTCGCCCTTGAACAGGTTTCGTTTCGTCCTCCGTTTTCGAATGGAAACCCCATGTCAATCCGCGATGCCATGCATCCCGGCGACTGAGCGGTATCCATCGACTTGAAAGATGCGTACTTCCATCCCTTGATCCACCCAAGGGACAGGAAGTACCTCCGCTTCATGTGGAGAAGCCGCGTTTTTCAGTTCAGGGCTCTTCCCTTTGGACTAGCCCGGCCCCTTGGGTTTTCACGAAGGTGGCTCGGGAACTTTATTTGCATGTTCGGGAGAAAGGAATTCGCCTGAAGGCCTATCTAGACGATTGGCTTCTTCTTGCCTCATCCAGCACTCTGTGCTCCCAGCAAGCCCTACAGGTTTTAAGCCTCTGTCAGCAGCTGGGATTTGTTCGCAACGAGGAGAAGTCCGATCTCATCCCGTCGCAGCAGCTCTCTTCCGGGTCTGATGGAGTCCTTGGCTCCCTTAGTACCCCTTGGACGACTGCACAAACCCCGGGTTTTTCAGCGCCTCTTTCGCAAGCGTTGGTCTCAGGCACTGCAGTCGTGGGACCTGCCGATCCCTCTCGGTCAGTGGTTCCAGTCATCGGTGGTCCAATGGCACTCCCAGTCCTGGCATATCAATCGGCTAGAGATGGAAGCCGTGTTCCAAGCCCTCAAGGAGTTTCTTCCCTTCCTGAAGGAAAACACATTCTCCTCAACACCGACAACACGACTGTGGCGTGTTATATCAACAAGCGGGGGGGGGGGGGGGCGCGTTCTCACTCCCGTCCCTGAGGACGGAACAGCTTCTTCTTTGGTGCGAGACACAATCAATCCGGATCTCGGCCAAGCATGTTCCTGGAAGATCACATTCTCGCGGACTCCCTCAGCAGGTCGCACATGGTTCTTCCCTCAGAGTGGACTCTCGTCCACTCTATCCTGGAACCTCTCTGGACCGTATGGTTCAAACCACGGGTAGACCTGTTCGCCACCCGGTTCAACTACCGGAACTACCTAGCCTTTCTTTCATCGGAGAGAAAACTTTCAGGCTCCTCTGTTAAGGTTCACAGGGCGGCTATTTCCACCACTATCCGCCAGTTAGGGGGCCCCTCCTTCGGGGACGACCCTCTTCTGCGGGATCTGGTCAGAGGAGCAGCCCTACAGGAGGCCCGATGCCCCCGCTGTATCCTGGCGTGGGATCTTTTCTTAGTCCTCTCCTCCCTCAGGCTCCCCCCTTACGAGCTCATCCGGGAGTGTTCTCTGAAATTCCTTTCCTTTAAAACAGCCTTTCTCGTTTCCCTGGCCTCAGGGAGGCGCTGCAGGGAAGTCCACGCTCTTAGTGGCCTGCCTGGGGATGTCGCCTCCTAACCGGATGGCTCGATATCTCTTCGCCTCCTCCCAGAATTTTAGCGAAAAACCAGTTGCCAGGTTCTTCTTCCCCGACTATATCCTTTCTTCCTTCACTTCTATTCTCGCCCCGGACGACGAAGACCGCACTCTCTGTCCGGTGCGCGCTCTGCGGGAGTATAGGAAACGCACGAAATCTTCTCGCCCCAAGCAGCGCCACCTGTTCTCTCTCACAACGAAGGTTATAAGGAGGAGATCGGGCGCTCTTCAATCTCTCGATGACTGAGAGAAGTCATCAAAGCTGCGTACGCGAGACCCGAAGGGGATTTGGCTGTTTTCTCACCTAGACCCCATGAGATTAGGGCATGGGCGTCTTCGCTGGCGGTAGCTCATAATGCCAGCATTCAGAGCGTGTTAAATGCCGCATATTGGCGGTCCCCCGGCACCTTCATCCAATTCTATCTGCGCGACGTTTCCCGTCTGCGCGATGATGGGTCTAGGGGCATCGCATCAGCTGTGGTGGCGCAACACTCCATCTCCGCCACACGCTCCGGCTCTTCTCGCTCCTCCAGGCGGTAACCAGGTGAGCCCTCCTTCCAGGTAGTGCGACTCTGCATTAGTGAGCCACGGTATAGTATGTGTAATTAAAAGGAAATTTTTATTCTAAAATTACGTTTAATCTAACATACTTACCGTGGTTCACGCAGAGACCCTCCCTACCTCCCCGCCTTCCTGGTTCCATCAGGAGTTCTCAGTCAGGGTTTAATATACCTCGAAAGAGGATGGTTCCGAGCATGCGCGAGGCACGAGGCCCTTTCAGGGGTTTTGTTGTCCGTACGGACTTCATCGTATACGAGGCAGGGATAGCAAATTGCTGCCGCTTATTGTCTTTGCTTCAAGATTTTCACTGGCGATGCCCCTGCCTATCTTTCCGATCTCCTTCAAGTATACGTCCCATCACGAATGCTTCGTTCCTCCACCGACACCAGGACCTTCCGCTTTCCCAGTTACCGTCCCCATCGTAAACAGCATGGTGAACGAGCTTTTTCATACGCAGCTCCCAAACTCTGGAATAAACTCCCCTATGATTAAGACATTCTCAAACCTTTTCTTCCTTCAAAACCTCTCTGAAAACCCACCTTTTCAAACAATATTAAGAAGACAGTTATTACCTGATAGTTGATTGACTCTTGTTGTCTCTGTGATCGCTAAATAGTTTGTGATTATTGCGACTGTTATGTATTGTGTGTCTATGCGTGAGAGTGTGTGTGCGTGTGGGAGAGAATGGGAGAGAGCCTTTGTTTTTTTTTCATTTTCTGAGTCGTTTTTTAATGCATTTTCTTTACATTTAGCAATTTGTATTTTTTTCTGCCTTTGTAAAGCGCCTTGTGCCGTGAAGGCGCTATATAAATCCCCATTATTATTTTTTTTTATTATTAATTATTTTCAAACTTACTTTGGAACGAGAGGGTCAAAGACACAGTCATGGGCAGGGTTTTCTGGTTCTGAGAACAGTCGGATATAATAATTCAAAGACAATTTCAACCTGCGGTTGGACAGTGAAGGTTCACCTGCCTCTGCGTACAGGCTGTACACAGGGTGGTGCGGAATGCTCCAAGACAGAGACGAAGCCCTGATGGTGGATAGGGTCCAAGAGTTTGAGGTAAGACGATCTTGCAGAGCCGTACACAGCACAACCATAGTCCAGTTTTGGAATGGACCAAGGCTCTGTAGAGGTGCAGCAAAGTTTTCTTATCAGTGCCCCAGTCCGTGTGCGCTACGACCCGCAGAATATTCAGTGCTTTCTGCAAGCAGTTTTGAGGTTTTTAATGTGGCTGAAAAGTTAAGTTTTTTGGTCAAAATCACTCCTAGAAATTTGGCCTCTTTGACAGCTGGAATGGGAGATTTCCCTACTTGAATTTCAGGATCTGGAAAAAACTGACGGAAATTATGAAGTGAATACACTGTGTCTTTGTAGCAGAAAAGGTGAAACCGTTTTCATCCGCCCACTGATGGATTTTATCCACGCAAAGCTGGAGCCTGCGCTGGATACTCGGGTACAGACTTCCAGTTGTGTAGACAGCAAAATCATCCACAAACAATGAGCAGTCTGAACCCTGCTGAACCGATTTAACAATGTTGTTGATCTTGATGCTAAAGAGGGCAGGAGACAGTATGCTCCCCTGTGGAACACCAAACTCCTGCTCGTGAACATCAGAGAGAGTGGTGCCAACCCGGACCTGAAACTGTCGCTCTAACCAAAAAAATTTGTATGAAAAGCGGAAGATGACCTCGAAAACCCAGATCATGGAGATCATGAAGTATCCCCGACTTCCAGGTGGTATCGTAGGCCTTCTCCAAGTCAAAGAAAATTGTCACTGCATGCTGTTTGTTCAAAAGGCGTTCCGAAGTGTAGATTCCAGACGAATCAAATGGTCAACTGTAGTCCGATGTTTGCGAAACCACACTGTTCTTTTGCCAAAAGGCCATCGGTTTCCAGTTTCCACATGAGTCTAGCATTGACCATTTTCTCCATCAATTTACAGACACAGCTGGTCAAAGCTATGGGACGGTAGTTTGATGGGTTAGAAAGATCTTTCCAGGTTTGGGGATGGGAATAATGAGGGCTTTTTCGCCAAGAAGGTGGAAAGAAACCAGTAGTCCACACATGGTTGTATACCTGTAGCAGTGTGTTTCAGACCTTCTTGCGGAAGATGTTTCAACAGTTGATAATGGATTTCATCTATACCTGGAGAGGAATCGCTGCAAGAGAGTAAGGCAGATTTCAGTTTCATTTAACGTGAAAGGAAGATTGTAGTCTTCCATGTTGTTTGACGAAAAGTTTGCAGGGTGATTTTTCTTTAAGGGCTTTGTTTTTGACAAAACTGGCTGATTTGTTAGAGAGGAGGAATTCTTTTCAATGGTTGAAGCAAGCAGATTAGCAACTGCTTTTTTCTCTGTTATTAAAGAGTCCGAAAACTTGAGATGGTTCACAGTGGGACAGGTGTTTTCTTCCCTTTGATTTTCTTAATGATGTTCCACACTTTTTTTCTTGGAAGTTTTAGATGTCAGCCTGGAGCAAAGCTTCTCCAGGACTGACGTTTACTGATTTTAAAAGTGTGTCTCGATTTGGCACGGAGTTTCTGATGGGCTCGAGCGTTGGACCCGAAGGTCGTTGGTATACCCGACGCTGAGCCCGTTTTCGAACTTTTGAAATTTGTTGGCAGTCTAAATCGAACCAGGGTGTTTTTTGGCATTTGGAGTTTGTCGAAGACACTGGAATACAGGCTTTAGCACATTTGATCATAGTGTTAGTCAGAGATTCTGCTGGGTCTGGACTCTGAAGAAAATCAGTGTCCTGGAATTCCTTAGAACTAGTGGTTGCAAATAGATCCCAGTTTGCTTTCTTATAATTTAGATGTTGAGAGACAGAGACGTTTTCGGTTATTACGGGTTGTAAAAGGACAGGAAATGGTCACTTCCGTGCAGATCGTCATGGACAGACCACTCATAGTCCAGGACCAGCGAGGGGTCACAAATCGACAAATCTAGACACGAAAGTGAACCTGTGGAAGAGTGGAGGTAAGTTGCAGATCCGTCGTCAGACAACACAAATCCAAATCCGAAAGGACATCCTCAATAAGCAGACCTCTGGATGACAAACTGACACTACCCCCAAAGAGATTGTGACCGTTAAAGTCACCCAACAGCAAAAAAGGTCGAGGAAGGTTCTCCTATCAGACTGACAAGGTCCTGACGACAAACCGGGACAGAAGGTGGTAGATAAAGAGAACAGATTGTCACAGTCTTGTGGAGAAGTGACTCTCTCGCCAGCTACAGCCTGAAGGGAGTAGTCAGAGCGACAGGACTATACAGCAGAGTATATGTATAGAAGCTCTCGATGCATGTGCTGTCTTATTTTCAGAGGTATTTCCCTATGTCCACTTCAAGACTAGGTTATAGCATGCTGGGCTATTTTTTTTAAAAACTTTGGTGGTGCAAGGAAATACTGTTCCCTTTCCCATTTAAAATTTCTTGTCATTCTGATCAAAC
>CM031595.1:105614915-105616509 GCA_018398815.1 Conus ventricosus | reverse complement strand
AAGACAAATGTCGCTTCAAGCTGTCCGGGTCACAATAGTAAGTATCCACAGTAACTAAGCAATCCGGGGAGAAGGGAGGGGGGGGGGGGGGGGGGGGGGGGGGGGGGGAACAAAACTCACAGGGTTGGGGGAGGAGGGAAGGGAGGAGGAGTCAGTGTGTGATGGGAAGGTGAAGGTGAGACGGAGCAAGCAGGAGAAGACACGGCTGGGGTGAGGTGGGGGGGGGGGGGGGCGTTAGTGGAGCTGAGAGGCAGGGGATGGGTAAATTTGGGCGGGGGGGGGAAGGAAGGGTAGGCAAGGGCTCGGGCCTGCACTTGGAAGGCGAGACAGCAAGCTGTTATCTGAATTCCGGATACCGGAATTTCTGTTAAGCAGGAGAGGGAAGATAAGGATGCATTTGTGTCCAAGGATTGAAAGGCAGAGGAGGGAAGGGGGAGAAAGGCCACATGGGGGGAAACATCGGCATTGATGTAATGGGGGGTCTGTTAAAGTACGGCATGGGTGGCATTGCATGGTGGGAAAAGGTTCCATTAGAGAGAGAGAGAGAGAGAGAGAGAGAGAGAGAGAAAGAGAAAGAGAGAGAGAGAGAAAGAGAGAGAGAGAGAGAGAAAGAGAGAGAGAGAGAGAGAGAGAGAGAGAGAGGGGGAGAGAGGAAATATGAATACTCTGACAGACAGGTTGTAGCTTGTGGCCCCCCCCCCTTCTATGCTGCCTGCGGCTAGGCGCGCACCGAATGTGACCTATTTTCTGATTGGCTGAAAATCCTTTCTCCGGTGAGGTCTATGGGCTCGTCTGAGCATGCCAAGGGACAAAACTCTCCAGCAGTACTTGATAGAAAGGATATAGTGCTTACTTGCTTGTCTCCCTTTACATGCCTGACCTTGTGTGCAAATTCACCACCTTCTCTCTTCTTGAATTCACACACACACACACACACACACACACACAAGCAAGCATGGTTATGATGTTGATGTTCCTTCATGGCCCCCATCAGGGCCAGTGAAGGTGTGCATGTACCGAAACGCATACAGACACAAACACACATCCACATGAACATTCCACGTCCACAGTAAATCCTGTAACCTGTCCAGCGGACCATTTCCTTATTAATCAAATCACTCACCACATCCCTGTCGCCCAGGTAAATGCCGTTCTGCATCATGTACTGAATGATGTCCAGTGGGACCGTGCGGTCACTTTTGTCCAAGGCAAACACCACAGCATTCCTCCCTCTCTGCATACAAACAAAACAAAAAAAAGTGAATGTAAATCTAATAAAAATTAAAAAAACAGTGAGATGTAAAGCAGATATATTTACAATAAAAAGAAATTTGTTGACTGTAAACTGCAACACAAAAAGTGACTAATAAGCAAAAAGATGAACTAAGAACATACTGACCAAAACAAATTTGCATAATAGGGCCCAACATTTCACCAACACCATATACAAACACCCATGAATCCGAACATGGGCTATGTGTAACAGTACGTTTTTATACCAATTCATGCATAAGCCATTTTCAGACATATAATAAGTCTGGCATGTGCTTATGCATAGAGAGTTGGAGTCTTTCTCAAGCACAGAAGAAATGAA
>CM031595.1:105597415-105612415 GCA_018398815.1 Conus ventricosus | reverse complement strand
CAATGAAAATATATGACTCCATAATGATGTACGTTGTTTTGCCGACTTTGGACCGTGCCACAAACTGAAAGACATGCTCTAACTCACCAAACCTGCCTGCTGAGTTCATAACTCCGCTCTGCTTTTCACATCTCACCTCGACACTCAGTCCAAGACCACACAAACCAGGGCTTAACAGGAGGTGGAAGTCACACAGGAAACAGAAAAAAGTCCTGAGTAAACAAAGTGATAGACCGCACTGGCCCAAGCACCACCTCTACCTGGTGGTGCTTCTTATCTGTGATGACGTTTCCATGATCTGTTATGACAGAATGATGAAGGAAAACACAGATGAAGAGCCTGGAACCTTGTTGAGGAAGTTGATGTTGCATTTCTCGCTGCTGGTGGCATGCATCACTTTGGCATGGTTGACTTCCAGTACGCCGAATATGGCATCCTGCAACACCCATGAAAAGGAAGTCACATCTACCCTGTCACCTGTGTATATTGTATTTATGTCATTCTGTACATTTGTATACCCACTGTATGTTATAAGTTTAAAACACACATCCTAGTGAATCAAACCACAAAAGCTGCACACATTTTTACTAAGAGAAAGAAACACAAAGATAAACAAAGAACAAAACATACACACACACACAAAACTGACAGATAAAACTACATAACACTTTAGCACAATAAGATGCATACATGGTCACGCTTATTTACAAGTTTCATGTATGATTAATCCTTTGACCCTATTTAGAGCTTGGAGGATAAAAACTGTCTGAACAACTTCCACATGAAACATAAAATGAAAAGAAAAAGCGCATAAATCAACATGTGTCATTTGGGGAGGAAAATACATATATATTGTCCTAAAATATTCAGCATGACTGAAAGACTGACAAACTAAAAGACCAGAAACAGCTGTGACATTTCACAAAACTGACAACAAAAAATCAGTTACTTCATAACTGTTGCCACCTGATAACACTTTACAAATATTCAACAGTGATCCTACCCATCTTCACACACACACACACACACACACACACACACACACACACACACACACACACCCGGCAGACTGACAGACAGACAGACACACAGGCAGACTGACAGACAGACAGACCACACACACACAGGCAGACAGACAGACAGACAGACAGACAGACAGACAGACAGACAGACAGACAGACAGACAGACAGACAGACAGACAGACAGACAGACAGACAGACACACACACACACACACACACACACACACACACACACACACACACACACACACACACACACACCGATGTGAGCCTGTGCTGATCCAGCATCAGCACAATGTCATGGTGCTTCCTGGCAGCAGCAAACTGACGCAACGTCTGACCCTCCTGCAAAAGATGGAAACATCAGATGGGTTTAACGTGGAGAATGCCTTCCATTCCTCTCAGATTCCCTTCCCTCCTTTCCTGTCTAACTTCACCAGATGTGTAGCTAGGGATGCATCCAGATGAATTTGACTTCATCCTTTTTTTTCTGTTTATCTTTGACTGCACCTTTTTTCTGCTTATCTTCTCTAAAATACTGTTTTGTGAATAAAACACTGTTCTGTGGATGACATACTGTTTTGTGAATCTAACATACAAAACAAAATGAGTGTGATGTAATATAAGAGTATCAAATTATATAATCCCTTTCCTCCCCCAAAATGAGTGAATCACTAACCGTCTTATTCAAGTAGCCATAGGTGCATGCACAATTTCTGCTTTAGCAATCAGCTTTTTTTGTCTTTTCAACACCGTTAAAAAGGAAAAAGTTATGACCCGTATCTGTTAGGGTTAACCTGTATAAGCCAAAGCTTGACAATGACCACAGACTCCAATACATGTGTAAAGAGAATTGAACGACCATCGTACGAAGAGAACTGCTGGAACTGCCTGTGACGATATGTTAGCCTTCGGGTTAGGATTCCAAGTGCAAAATTGCTCACAAAAATGAGGCAGAGAAGATGGTTCATTGCCGTGTTAGAACAGGCACCATTGAACATCACCAACATGATTTAGCAACACAGCAGAGTCCCCGCTGAAGGTTTGCCCCATGATGACCTGAGGACAACTGCTTATGCAGGCTGCATGCACCAGTGCTTCAACAGGACAAGTGTGGGCGAGGTTGCGATTGACAAGAGTCAGAATAAGCTGCATAAGAATAATGCAAAAGAGAGGACATGGGGGATGAGAGAGAACAAAAGACAGCTCTAAGGGGCCTAATCACATAAGTGAATGGCAGAAACACAGACGACTAGGATAACCAGGTGATGAGGATAACAATCTCTACAAACATACTCCAAAATACAACCTCCCAGGTGACATCACTAGAGGGGAAGGAGGTGAGTGACCACTGAGTAGATCCACACAGAGGATAGGAATGGTGGAGGTAAAACTAATGCCTAAATGCGAAAAAAAAAAAAAAAAATGCATTACAAATGTGAAAAAAAAAATGAATGTATTACAAATGTGAAATTAAACACATATGAAGATGAAACTACATCAACGTGAACCTCTTGTTTACTGCAGTTGAGTAGACATGTTACTGACAGTAAGAACATCCTTGTGATAGGGTTGGGAAGCCTGGTGCCACTGCCTGTCTTGTTTTGTTTTTTACTCTGAACAGATTCACTTTATTCATGGATAGAAACGCTTTCAGGTGTACACAAGGTATAGTCACCTTCCTTCAAATCTTGCATGTGTATGCAAACATCAGTGCGTGTGCTTTCAGTAAGCATGAGCAATCAAAGAAGCACCAAGTTACAAGAACTAAAATCAAAGAAACACTTAAGTTACACGAACTAAAAGTAAGTAAATGAATGGAGTGCACACATACATGAGCGAGTCTTTTTAAAGCATATATTTAATATTACATTATAACTGTTGGTGAGAGGGACACATATCGAATAAGAAAAAACAAATGCATGCTGCTCTACCTGTTCATTTCAAACACCAGCTTTGTCACTAGATATGAAACGAAGCCATATTTGAATGGTGATATAAGTACTTTTTCAACAAACTTACGCTTTAATGGAGTAATCCACACTCACCCTGATAGCATCAGTGCGGCACCAACAGTGCAGAAGATGCCGGAACCGCTCAACGTCGTGCAGCTCCACTGCGTGGAATATTCCAGGCTGCAACATACAATGAGGAGCTGTCACTGTGTCACACATTCTTACAGCGCAAAAAGGTGAAAGGTCACGATCGATGACTCACTTTTGTTTTTCCACTCTGACATGCTTCATACTTTAGAATCATGAGAATAAATACCACAAACAGATCCTCCGCATTTTAAACCAGGATGGTGGTCTTATTTAAGATGTCTAGTCACAACAACAGCCCCCATGGACCCGCCAATACCGGTGACCCCGACGGAATCAAACCAAGGTTACAGACGTGGAGAGGACATCAAAACTGAGGTCACCATGAGAGCAGGGCATGAACGGCCACAGAACTTGAGACTTTTTTTATACTGATCGATGAGAATGATGATGAAGGTGATGCTACAGATTTTCATTTCAGTCCGAGACTGCATGACAGGGCTGTACTATGCTCCCTTTCATAATATATTCCGGCATCAATCAGCCCAAGAAATACAGACAGCTGCAGTGTTGGTCAGGAAATTTGAGCAACACTCTCAGAGACCCATCCAAAAAGTGGATGAAACTCAACTGTGTGGTCCCAGTCTTCCCAACTGATCCCGTAGCAAACTCAACTCTGGGTAGGAGCCGGTCAGGGCACAAAACTACCATATGACTGATGGGAATCGAACCCGCGACCTCCCAGCTGGGAGTCTGCAATGCTAACCACTTCGCCACAGCAGCTGGTCTAGCTCTCTTTTCAGTCACCAAGCTTGCCTGTTCCCAACGTTTACCTCGCTATCACTCTCTGTCCAATACTACTCCTAAAGGGTTCACCAGAGAGTAGGCTTCCAAGAGAAGATGAAGAAGTCCCGAACAGCTGAACGTAACGGACTGGACTGATTACATGCCTCTATCCTGCTGCACTTGACACAGGGCTGTGCAGGTCCCTGACTGCCCATAAATCCACCTATGGCCTACAGGCATGGGACATTAATGATAAATCACTTTGTAATAACATGCTAATTACCATTTTTTTACTAAGAGTACATCACAATCTTACGTCCCCCAAGATGTTATGCAGATACCAAAAATTTGAAACGCACTATTGTCAAGTTTTTCCAAAGTCATCTGCATGCTAAAAATAGAGAATTCCATGACAATTAAAAGTCAGACCTGAAATTTACAAAGTTTGATGTTAAACATTGAAAATGGTACAGCAGATAACTTCAATCATACATGTTCTGTACGAAAGTAACCGGACTTCAAAATCACACAAAATGAAACAAAAACACTGAACACTTCCTTTTTTCTTTTTTAAGAGACCTTTACCCTTAAATGGTCACTAAATGGCACAGTAAGTTACTTAAACATGCCTGTTGTGAATGAGTTGATGTTTCATGGCTCTAGAGTTGTGCTATTGTGAAGATTTTCTTTTTAACATTATAATTATCGACAAAACCATTTTTGAAAAATCAAAGATAGATAAGCCATGTTATCAGGTTCCGTTAATTACCAGCAGATAACACATTCTAAAATCTTTTTACTTCACAATAAATACATTTGAGATTTTCTCAAGTTACCTTTAACTCAAACTTGATGAAAACTGATTGGGATCAGCATGCAAACATCCAGCAGCTAAACACCCTTGCTTTTTTAACATCATCCCTAATATTAAATACATAATGGAATGAAAAAGGTCACTGTTGCGTTTTCAAGGTTCTTGAATTAGTTTTAAGCCTGCATGTAAAGCAAAATGATCAAAATGAATGAAAGTCAAGTTTTTTTTTAACTTTATGTTGCACATGACATTAAGGAATTAAGATTGTGGCTGTGCAGATCACTAAGTTTCCAGGTGATGTGGACCAATATCGTGTGCAGAAATGCTTCCTAGACAAATCCACTTTTTTAAAATCACTGAATCATCTGGGTTTTTTAAAAATAAATTCTTCAATTCTGGTATTGTGTTAAGTAAATGTGATGCTAAACCGATAATTATATCAGATGATGAGGGTAATGCTAAGTAGCACCGATGGCGACAGTTACCGTCATCACATTTACCGTAAACCACAGTTGGGCCAATCCCATCTAAGCGTGTGCAATCAGATGTTCACTGTTCTGAACATTCTGAAGTTTTGACAAAATTTTAAAAACCCCACCCTCCACCCCAAAACTTTTTCCTTTTCAAATCATATAAAAGGCTGAATTTCTAGTTTAAATTCATATATGTGCCCATTCTAAAAATACCAAACATTATTATCCATGTCAAAATACATGCGCACTTAAACACCTGGTGCAAGCAACACTTATTTCAATCAACAATACAGAACCAATCTGATCCATTCCATATTGTTTATTAAAAAATGCATGATTTGTACCTTGTATTTTTTTTTTTTTGGGTGCACAAGTACTCTGGCTTGTTTTCCTACTGTTGTCCTACTGCAGTCTTTCCGTCATTTTTATCCATATGATTTCATGCATTCACTTCTATCCATGTGTACATGTATCATTCATACAAGCTAACACCTATTCTGTCTGGTAGCAAAACACAGAATAAAGAAAAAGCAAACAAAAAGGACAAATGAAGACAAAATAATACCTGATACTTCTCATAAACAGTTTGCCAGTAAATGGCTTTGGGATCCAGTTCTGCGGCAATTTTCCCATCCTGAAAATATACAGCCATAAAACCATTTCGCATACATACACTTAAATTAGTATAAAGTGCCTACATCAGACATCTTTTTTTTTTTTAACTTTTAAAAAACTATTAACATATGGATTTAAAAAAAATTTCAGTGAATTCATGTCATAACTGCAAGAGCTCGACATTCATTGTGAAATACAAGACCTTGAACCTTTCTAAAAGTGCAGTCTGTGGTGTAGTGTCTTATGACCTGCAGAGGAAGAAGAGTTAAACAATGCAAACACAAGCTGACATTCTGAAAAGGATGAGAAAAATTAAGACGTGGATAAATAATGAGTGAACGAGTATGTGCAGGCAAGTGAACATGGATTTTTGGGATAAACACATACACTTTGCACCAAACTTCGCACAAAATCTTGCCCCTAGATTATTGGTTAATTCAGGTCTACTATTATTAAAGCCCACCTCTGTTGATACAGCTGACAAGGAAACCTATATAAAATGACAGGGAAAAAAGAGGATCTATAGCACACAACACATAAAATAAGCCTCTCGATAAGACAAATTTTGATATCAGAATTTAAATCATGTACCCATTCAGCAGCATCATATTGCGTGCAGTTTTGAAACAATTGTACAAACTTACCTTGCAGCTAAGATACGAGATTATTAGCCTCTCAGTAAAATAAATTTTGAGATATTAGAATTAATAGGAATTACAAATCCTGTTTATGCAGGTCAACCTAAACAGGTCAAGCAAGAATGGCTGTCAATTAATTAAAGCTTTAGATTCAGAACGGTTGAAAACTGTCAGCATTTTTTTTTTTATTCAACAGTTATGGTTTTGAACTTACAGACTATGAACTTTGGACTCATCCAAACTCACATCCTGCCTCTGCTTTCCTCCACAATCCCCATCCTATCCCACCCAGTCCCCCTATACCTCGTCTCACTTTTGTTTTTAAAAACCGTCTAATTTTTGTTTTTAAAACCGTCCTTCAGCACTTTTTTGTTTTTGATATTAGTCAACCCTTCCTTTCATGTAACTTAAGTACAATTAACTTCTAATTCTGAATGTGAGCACCATACTGAAGGTTGTACTCCATACCTTGTTCTTGATGAAAGGGTCAACGCCGCAGGTCATCAAATCGGCCACATGGCCACATTCTCTGTGTAACGCTGTTACATGAAGTGCAGTGTTCCCATGCTACACGCAACAAACAAAACAAAAAGCAGCATTAGAAACATGAAGAAAAAAAAAGAAAGAAAAAAGGGAAAACACGCTTTCCTTTACAACGAAAACAAGTTAAAAAAAATTAAAAAAAGATTTTTTAATGCTTCCACACCTCTCTTCAGCCAAAGATAAATCATACACATATATACATCATCAAGGAAAAAAAAGTATTAAAGGAAGACCCAGGGAGAAAGAATTTACAGGGTATGGGGGTGGATGGTGAGTGTGACTGTGCGTGGGAACAATGGAAGAAATAAGAACATAGGCAATAAAAACAACCAATGATGAATTCCATAAATATTAACAATTTTTGTCAACAAATCAATTAGTTCACAGGAACAATTAACAAAAAAATTGACAAACAACAACAAGAAAGAAAAGACAGAAAAGAAATGATAAAGAAAAGGGACTGGAATTCATCAACAATATTGAAAACATAAAAACCGTTAACACAGGCATAATGCATCCATTTGCTGTTCTTTGCTTTTTGGTATTACTTTTTTTAACAATTAAATCTGAATTACAGCTACATAAAACTTCAGTCCGAGTGGTTTTTAATAAGAAAACTTTGGATGAAGAATTCTGAGAATAAAGTACATGTTGAAAAGCTTTCAAACCAACAGAAGCATTTAGTAATCATACCGATGTTTATTAGAAGACAGTCACAAATGTTCCACACCAGCTTCTAATGATGATTAAACATCAAGTGCTCAGGCAATGTAAGGGACAAATACATGGAGACTGGGATGCTGGAAGGAGAGAGGGGAGAGAGCGAGCGAGGAGGAGAGAGAGAGAGAGAGAGAGAGAGAGAGAGAGAGAGAGAGAGAGAGAGAGAGAGAGAGAGAAGAGGAGAGGGAGGAGGAGGGAGAGACAGAGAGGCTGAGAGAGATAAAGGAGAGGATGATGATGGATGCTCGCATGCACGCACTCTACACAAACACCATTTTCCATCCTGATCAAACAGTACCTTGTTTCTCGCATTGATGTCAATGCGAGAAGCGGCCAGAATGTTGAAAATGTAAGGGCGGTGCATCGTGCAGACATAATGCAGGTATGTGTTTCCTTTCTGAAAAAAAAAAAAATCATCTTGATTTGCTGATGCTGATAATCACTGAAGCCACCATTGTTGGGTGACAGAGCAGAATGTCCACCCCTCCAGTTGTCATGATTTTTCTTCTATTCATAAACAAATGATCTCACAATACATTATGTTTCAAAAGCACAATTGACCATTTATAAAAAATATTTTTTAAAAGTGCAGAGAAAGAGATATCACGCACACACACACACACACACACACACACACACACACACACACACACACACACACTCACAAGTACACCAGATGCAAATGCATGCAAATACACACACGCACAATTAATGCATATACAAACAGCACACACATGAAAGGATAGAGAAGACCAGTGTGAAGCTGGATAAAAATAAAACACAAACAGCGAGAAAATGATTGCATAGAAAATGTAAAACTTGAAGACAATAAACTGCAGCTCTTCTCTCCTTCTCTCCCTCCCTTCATACTTTCTCTCCTATGAAATCTCAATGGGACCTCACACACAGACACAAAAATTACCCTGTCTTGAAATTCAATGTTCTCCCTTCCTCTAGTGCTGCTTTGAGTGCCGGGATGGAATTCTGCTTAATTGCTTCTCCTATTTTGGTCTGGAATCAGAATTTTAAACAAAATCAATCAGCATCAAAACAAAATTTAAAAATAAATTTTTAAAAGTTAAATTCAGAGTTAATTTTTTTTAAGAATAAAGATTAAATTGTTTCTGGCAAACACATGAACAGTGACATACACACAGAGAAACATGTGCGCATGCACTCTCTCTCTCTCTCTCTCTCTCTCTCTCTCTCTCTCTCTCTCTCTCTCTCTCTCTCTCTCTAACCCACCATCCCCATTCTTATCCAACAGACACTATTAATTGCCAGATGACTAAATATGACTATAAAGCAAATGGAACAAAACACTGCCATGAAACAAGTAAATTTGCTTCCTTACTTATCATGGTCATCAGAAAGAATAAAACAATGCATTGCATATTCTTGTTGCCAATTTCTTTTTTTTTTCATCATTGTTTCCAAAGAATGAATGCAGCTGCTGTTGATGTAAGAACTGTATACTTTAGTCCTTTCATGGCATTTTTTCTCACCTGTTCCAGAGTCCACATTTCACCCGCCATGGCTAATGAGAGATATGGGAGTCAAAGACTCTCCAGTGACCAATGCCAAAGTAATGATCAGCTGCTGAAGTGAATCCGATTCATCTGCATCACCGTCCACATGGGATTATCAGTGGGTAGCATCTCATTAATTTTTGGTGTCCACTTTCTGTTCACTGTTACATCTGAAAACAAGAGCATTCGTGACCATTTAGCAATGCTGATATCACCACTGTCAACTTAAACTCCGGCAAAAAGAGAAAACATTTTAAGAAATAAAAAGCACTGTAATGTATGTGTTTTTGAGTTCTTCAAAAAAGACTTAAATAATCGTGTGTGTGTGTGTGTGTGTGTGTGTGTGTGTGTGTGTGTGTGTGTGTGTGTGTGTGTGTGTGAGTGTGTGTGTGTGTGTAAACAAGGTTACCCTATATTCTGTATGACTGGTACAAGTCCAAAAGATAAAAGTCAGTTGTCTGTGCATTTCTTCTGCTGATGCAGCATTCATGTGCAGACTTTAACTGAACATGTAGGCTTTGAACCTCCTTTTCCACAGGAGTTTTTGTCTTTGTTCTAAGCAGGCTCTTTCCTGCATGCGTTCATGTCATGTGGAAGCGTTGGTTACTCAAAGTAGCGTAACTTATGTGCTTGCCAGTTTTCTCCCATCAGAATGGAGCAACAAAGTTGCCTTGCCTGGTACTCATTACTTACAGTGGAAGTGAATGCAATAGCTTAACTGAACTTTTTTCATTTTTCTTTCGTTTCCTTGGATAAACTCAATTGTTTAAGGGCTGTAAAAAAAATTTTTAAAAGAAAAGAAAATGCTTTGTCACACAAATGAAAGAAAACACATCGTTAATCATTATAATCATCTACAACTCATGATATCATAGGTCAAACAATGACATCCTCCAAGCAAAAAAAAACAGGCATGTTGAGGCATCAACCATTCTGATTTTGTCATCCTCAAATCTAAAGAAATGTACTGAAAATCATAGCAGTGCTACAAAATGTATAAAAAGGCCAACACTGCAACATGAAATCTATGTGGTTGCCAAAGAAAAGCTGAACTGAACTATGACAGAAGAAAGTGTAAAAATGTAATTAAAATTTTTTTTTTAAAAAGGGGGGGGGGGAGGGGGGGGGGGGGACAGTGAAGTACAAAGAAAAAGAACAGAAAAGAACAGAATCATCACAGAGAGTGACAAAAGAAAAACAATTTACCAGCATTGAACCAAGAGATGAGGCTGTATGGACTAAAATGGTTTTAAAAAAAAAAGGGGGGGGCGGGGGAACAGAGGAGGGTTTCACTTTGTAGTACATCAGGCAAATAATCTGGGCAAAGGTCATGCTCTTCAAATTATGAATGCAGAGTGCCTAGATTGATGATTTTAAAGTAGGAAGTACAGAGTACTTCCTGATATTCAACTATAATTTGTGCATGCAAAATTCTGTATAATATTAATATATTAACAAAGTGGTTAAAACTTGCTTCCGGACTTCTATACCCCAAACAATAATAATAATAATAACATTCATAATGATAAATAATAAAAGGCTAAATACACTTATATCTACATGTATCCACATGTTTACCTTCATGCTACTATTGCTAGTAAAACTTAATGGCTCTTGGACTTGCATGTCGGTGACATTGAAGACCACTATTCTAGTGCATATTGGTAGACTGACTTGATATGATTGACGACAGGCTACATGACTTCCAATTAAAATTTGGTTCAAGATGTGATTTTGCCCAAATCTGATGTGTAATCTGTGCATATTTCCCATGTGTGTAATGATCAGTGCGTGTGGAGCTCAGGGAAGTGAAGGGGCAAGGAGGGGGGGGGGGGGGGGGGGGGTGATCTATGCATGTGTTTATGTGAATCATCCACGACAGGTATACATGTGCTCATGACACATTACTTTCAAATGAAATTACTCCATACTGTGTTAAGCAATTAGTAAGCTTACAGTTTTTTCATACATGATTAAAATGTCAAATTATGTCTACTCTATTTAAAAGCACAGTCCACAGCCAAATGCTGAACCACTTTGACATTTGGAATAAACTTTACACGAATCAGAAACTGAAGCATTTAACTCCCTGCAGTTTTTTCTTTTTTTTTGCATCACCGGTGATTGAAGTGTTTGTTTGTTTTGAAATTGTCACATCTAAATACCTTTTTTTGTTGCCGTTATTAATGGAAGAGTGTACCAAAATGAACCAAAATAAATGCCTTCACCATGGAAAAAAAAGTTTCAGAATTTATGATATTATACAATTATTGCTTAAAAAATACGAAAAACTCAAAACCTGTTTAGAGTTAATGTTTAAAACATAACTAATTTGTGTACGAGGACTAACAAAATATGAACTTTCCAAACCCAGTCTTCTGTGTGTGTGTGTGTGTGTGTGTGTGTGTGTGTGTGTGTGTGTGTGTGTGTTAAAGACAAAGCTCAGAAAAAGCTTCCTTCAATTGAGAACAATACATGATAACTCTGCAAGTAAATGAAAATGTTAAAATCTTGAAACTAAGAAAATTGTAAATTATACAAACAAACTGACTACATGACCAAAAACCCAAGTCAAAGGAAACCTAATGAAAAAATCTAAGTTTAAAAGCCTTAAATGCTCTTTAAATTGAAAAAAAAAAATCAAATATGCTGTGACTATTTTTTGCTAGCAGATTGCTGAAAGAAATCACAACATACAATTTTGGTTCAGCGTATCTTCATCATTATGTATCAACATACTGTTACCTGTTATAGGTTGCATACTTTGAGAGCCTTGATCAGGCAAGAAAAAAAGACATATATACATGAGGGTTAAAATGTTGTGGCCTACTCAAAGTGGATTTTTTAAAAAATCCTGACAGACTGGCACAATGAATTTTTAAAAAAAAAGAAGAAACCCAGCAGTAAAAAAAGAAATTGGTGTTTATGTAGTAGATGAAATGCGTTTAATCTGTAAACAGGTCTCATTCTTGCATGCATTTACCTGATTTTTTATTAAGAGTCAAGGGTGTCTCATATTTTCATGATTTTCATGCTATATTGCAGTATTGAAATGAACGTTTCATGTCCGTTTAGATGATATAAGTTTACATTCAGTCTTTGGCATTTGTTGTTGTTGTTGTCACTGTTGTTGCTTTTGCATTTTTTCTTTCTTTTTCGTTTGTAATTTTGGGTTAACACTGGCGGTCATGTAACATTATCACAACCCAACATCAACTTGGATCAAAGCGTCCTAAAAACAAACTAGTTTACTGAAAATAAAAAAGTAAGGGTAATCTAAGTAAGAAATATATCAAACGCGTTTTTAAAATCGTAGGTTACTTGGGGAAAACTTACCCTCTTCAACCTTTTAAAGGACTGTACATGTTTTGCGTTTCCTCGCTACTTCCGTCGCTACAGTCAACAAAATGTAGGCATACCAGAGTGGCCTCTCTTAGACCGCAAAATGAACTTCCTGCCAAGTCTGCAAATCAATGTCTAGAAGTGTGACAGTGCAAATATACTGACTTCCATAAAAAACGCGAAAACAAAACAAGCTGAAGGTTGGGGGTAAATTTTATTGGTCACAATTGTACAGAGTGGAAGCGAGAATTCAACGTGATTTGATTCATTACACCGGTAATGTGTGAAAATGTCATCAGCAATATGTCTTTTGTGTGGAAAATCCAAGGTCACGTGACAAACCAGCTTGAAGTCTTAATACCGTGTGTGGCCACCATTTGCGTTGACAACTGCTTGTCAAACACCTGCTGCTCATTGAGTGGACCAGGTGGTTGATGCGTCCCCTTGGCAAACCAGCCCACACATGGACGATGGCCTGGTGAAGTTGAGCCGCTGTTGCTGGTCGTGGGCGCAGGAGGTCCAACCGTCTGCCAAGTTCATCCCAAAAATGTTCTATTGGGTTTAAATCGGGGACTGAGGGCTGGCCAGGGCAGGACATTGACGTTGTTATGCTGAAGAAATTGCTGTGGGTGGGTGTTCTTGCATTGTCCTGTTGGAATGTCCAGTTTGGGTGTTGCGCAAAAAAAGGAACGACATGGGGTCTGAGCAACTGGTTGATGTAGCGCTGTGCATCGACACCCTGTCCGCGACCAGGGCCAATGTTCTGAAAGATGACTGGTCCTATGGCGTGGTTAATGCCAATTGCACCCCATATCATAACGTTCGGGCCTCCCAGGGGTTCCGCTCTACCAAATGGGGTCAGCATAGAGAGAACAGGAAAATGCAGCTTCTAACTCACTTTCGCCTCAACCAGTTTTCGGGCGAAAGTGACCTAGAAGCTGCATTTTCCTGTTCTCTGACAAGTAACCAAAAAATAACGATTTTTTACAAACAAACATACTGTGTAGGATTATCCGTTTTCAATATAATTTACTGAACTTTTCAGATTTCAGTTTTTGCTTAATCCTGTGTTTTTCCTGGTCATTTTCAATAACATCATTTTCACGCAAACATTCATCAAATGAGTCTCTGTCTTTCATGTGAAATAGAACTACAGTCTTTAACTGTTCTCTAAAGTCTTTTAAAACGAGTTATATTTTTGGCATTAAATCCACACACTTATCCCAGCATGTCTTCCACTGAAAGCTAGTTTTGATAAAGTGTTTCTTTTTTTAACTATGTCTCTTTCTGCTGAACAGTCATCTATAATAAATAGTGTCTGCGTTCCTTCAAACAGTCTATAAAAACTGTTTTAAACACTCAGTTTATTGCTAGGATCAACTAAAAATATGTCATCATCAGTCCATATAAACCTTCTATCATGATATGCTTTGTTCCATTTAAGTGTTGGGCAGAAAACACAATATGATCAAAATTATAACGATAAACTGTTTGTAACAGGTCGAGGATAAATATTGTTTTTCCACAACCAGTTTGTCCACAAATTAATGAACAATGAGGGGTTTTTGTCATAAAGTTTAACTGCTCCATAGTTTTATAACAGAACTTAATCTAATCCAGTTATTGTTTTTATCATGCTCTCTGTCAAAACTTGTTCAGTATAATAAAATCCTAAAAGGTCTAAATGTGTAAGATTAATCCAATTTAGTTCTGTAAGATTGTTTCTATTTAGACTAATATTGATTTTGTTGCTTGTTGTTATGACCTTAATATCCTCACCATTGTTAAGAACGATGACGGTAACTTCAAGTTCTTCAACATCTAAGTTTTGCCAGCTAATTAGAATTCCTTTTAGAAGGACGTCACTGACGCCCACAGCCCCATTCCTCTTCACATCTTTTAAGACAGAAATTTTAAATATCATTGTGAACGTGTCTCCTATTTTCATTTGTGGAATGAATTGTAATTTTGTAGAAGCATCTTTCAAAACCGTTTCTTTCTGTGGAGGATGTACTGTTTATTCCCAAACGGCTTTATTTCAATCTCTTTCGACTATTGTCATCTGGCATAAGCCTTACATGTAAAGGACCTGAGTTGAATGCTTTTCTAAAATTTTTTTGATGGTTAAAAAATGTAAATGGGCTTATGAATTCAAATTTTATGTCCCATTCTAATATGGTTCCAAGTGCCATTTGAGGTCAGGTTTTCGAACTATTTTTATATTCATACTGGCCAACATTATTTGCTTCTACATTGCGCAGTTGCTCTAGTTTAGGAAACTTTTTGTTGTCGCCAACCTCTTTGCGTTTTATATCCCATCTTTAGTGTACTCAAAACCATACAAAGTGCCTATCTCACCGTTCTGTTCAAAGTCGCAACGTCTGCAAGGTCTTTTAATTCTAAGGTTATACACCTTACAGGCGCCAATGTAATCTGGTTCTTTGGCCCCGCGACTTTTGTCATTATTTTTTATTAT
>CM031595.1:105553729-105596415 GCA_018398815.1 Conus ventricosus | reverse complement strand
CGGATTTCAAAACAAACACTCAATCACCGGTGATGCAAAAAAGAAAAAAACTGCAGGGTTAAATGCTTCAGTTCTGATTCGGTAAAGTTTTTCCAAAGTCAAAGGTGGTTCAGCATTTGGCTGTGGACTGTGCTTTTAAATAGAGTAGACATAATTTGACATTTTAATCATGTATGAAAAAACTGTAAGCTTTACTAATTGCTTAACACAGTATGGAGTAATTTCATTTGAAAGTAATGTGTCATGAGCACATGTATACCTGTCGTGGATGATTCACATAAACACATGCATAGAACCCCCCCCCCCCCCCCCCCCCCCCCCCCCCCCCCCCCCCCCCCCTCTTGCCCCTCACTTCCCTGAGCTCCACACGCACTGATCATTACACACATGGGAAATATGCACAGATTACACATCAGATTTGGGCAAAATCACATCTTGAACCAAATTTAATTGGAAGTCATGTAGCCTGTCGTCAATCATATCAAGTCAGTCTACCAATATGCACTAGAATAGTGGTCTTCAATGTCACGACATGCAAGTCCAAGAGCCATTAAGTTTTACTAGCAATAGTAGCATGAAGGTAAACATGTGGATACATGAGATATAAGTGTATTTAGCCTTTTATTATTTATCATTATGAATGTTATTATTATTATTATTGTTTGGGGGTATAGAAGTCCGGAAGCAAGTTTTTAAACCACTTTGTTAATATATTAATATTATACAGAATTTTGCATGCACAAATTATAGTTGAATATCAGGAAGTACTCTGTACTTCCTACTTTAAAAATCATCAATCTAGGCACTCTGCATTCATAATTTGAAGAGCATGACCTTTGCCCAGATTTTTGCCTGAATGTACTACAAAGTGAAACCCTCCTCTGTTCCCCCGCCCCCCCCTTTTTTTTTTAAAACCATTTTAGTCCATACAGCCCATCTCTTGGTTCAATGCTGGTAAATTGTTTTCTTTTGTCACTCTCTTGATGATTCTGTTCTTTTCTGTTCTTTTTTCTTTGTACTTCACTGTCCCCCCCCCCCCTCCCCCCCCCTTTTTAAAAAAAAAATTTAATTACATTTTTACACTTCTTCTGTCATAGTTCAGTTCAGCTTTTCTTTGGCAACCACATAGATTTCATGTTGCAGTGTTGGCCTTTTTATACATTTTGTAGCACTGCTATGATTTTTCAGTACATTTCTTTAGATTTGAGGATGACAAATCAGAATGGTTGATGGCCTCAACATGCCTGTTTTTTTTTGCTTGGAGATGTCATTGTTTGACCTATGATATCATGAGTTGTAGATGATATAATGATAACGATGTGTTTTCTTTCATTTGTGTGACAAAGCATTTTCTTTTCTTTTTAAAAATTTTTTTTACAGCCCTTAAACAATTGAGTTTATCCAAGGAAACGAAAGAAAAATGAAAAAAGTTCAGTTAAGCTATTGCATTCACTTCACAGTAAGTAATGAGTACCAGGCAAGGCAACTTTGTTGCTCCATTCTGATGGGAGAAAACTGGCAAGCACATAAGTTACGCTACTTGAGTAACCAACGCTTCCACATGACATGAACGCATGCAGGAAAGAGCCTGCTTAGAACAAAGACAAAAACTCTGTGGAAAAGGAGGTTCAAAGCCTACATGTTCAGTTAAAGTCTGCACATTGAATGCTGCATCAGCAGAAGAAATGCACAGACAACTGACTTTTATCTTTTGGACTTGTATCCAGTCATACAGAATAATAGGGTACACCTTGTTTACACACACACACACACTACCACACACACACACACACACACACACACACACACACACACACACACACACACACACACGATTATTTAAGTCTTTTTGAAGAACTCAAAAACACATACATTACAGTGCTTTTATTTTCTTAAAATGTTTTCTCTTTTTGCCGGAGTTTAAGTTGACAGTGGTGATATCAGCATTGCTAAATGGTCACGAATGCTCTTGTTTTCAGATGTAACAGTGAACAGAAAGTGGACACCAAAATTAATGAGATGCTACCCACTGATAATCCCATGTGGACGGTGATGCAGATGAATCGGATTCACTTCAGCAGCTGATCATTACTTTGGCATTGGTCACTGGAGAGTCTTTGACTCCCATATCTCTCATTAGCCATGGCGGGTGAATGTGGACTCTGGAACAGGTGAGAAAAAATGCCATGAAAGGACTTAAAGTATACAGTTCTTACATCAACAGCAGCTGCATTCATTCTTTGGAAACAATGATGAAAAAAAAAGGAAATTGGCAACAAGAATATGCAATGCATTGTTTTATTCTTTCTGATGACCATGATAAGTAAGGAAGCAAATTTACTTGTTTCATGGCAGTGTTTTGTTCCATTTGCTTTATAGTCATATTTAGTCATCTGGCAATTAATAGTGTCTGTTTGGATAAGAATGGGGATGGTGGGTTAGAGAGAGAGAGAGAGAGAGAGGGGAGAGAGAGAGAGAGAGAGAGAGAGAGAGAGAGAGAGAGTGCATGCGCACATGTTTCTCTGTGTGTATGTCACTGTTCATGTGTTTGCCAGAAACAATTTAATCTTTATTCTTAAAAAAAAAATTAACTCTGAATTTAACTTTTAAAAATTTATTTTTAAATTTTGTTTTGATGCTGATTGATTTTGTTTAAAATTCTGATTCAGACCAAAATAGGAGAAGCAATTAAGCAGAATTCCATCCGGCACTCAAAGCAGCACTAGAGGAAGGGGAGAACATTGAATTTCAAGACAGGGTAATTTTTGTGTCTGTGTGTGAGGTCCCATTGAGATTTCATAGGAGAGAAAGTATGAAGGGAGGGAGAGAAGGGAGAGAAGAGCTGCAGTTTTTTGTCTTCAAGTTTTACATTTTCTATGCAATCATTTTCTCGCTGTTTGTGTTTTATTTTTATCCAGCTTCACACTGGTCTTCTCTATCCTTCATGTGTGTGTGCTGTTTGTATATGCATTAATTGTGCGTGTGTGTATTTGCATGCATTTGCATCTGGTGTACTTGTGAGTGTGTGGTGTGTGTGTGTGTGTGTGTGTGTGTGTGTGTGTGTGTGTGTGTGTGTGCGTGAATCTCTTTCTCTGCACTTTTTAAAAAATATTTTTTATAAATGGTCAATTGTGCTTTTGAAACATAATGTATTGTGAGATCATTTGTTTATGAATAGAAGAAAAATCATGACAACTGGAGGGTGGACATTCTGCTCTGTCACCCAACAATGGGGCTTCAGTGATTATCAGCATCAGCAAATCAAGATGATTTTTTTTTTTTCAGAAAGGAAACACATACCTGCATTATGTCTGCACGATGCACCGCCCTTACATTTTCAACATTCTGGCCGCTTCTCGCATTGACATCAATGCGAGAAACAAGGTACTGTTTGATCAGGATGGAAAATGGTGTTTGTGTAGAGTGCGTGCATGCGAGCATCCATCATCATCCTCTCCTTTATCTCTCTCAGCCTCTCTGTCTCTCCCTCCTCCTCCCTCTCCTCTTTCTCTCTCTCTCTCTCTTCTCTCTCTCCTCTCTCTCTCTCTCTCTCTCTCTCTCTCTCTCTCTCGCTCGCTCTCTCCCCTCTCTCCTTCCAGCATCCAGTCTCCATGTATTTGTCCCTTACATTGCCTGAGCACTTGATGTTTAATCATCATTAGAAGCTGGTGTGGAACATTTGTGACTGTCTTCTAATAAACATCGGTATGATTACTAAATGCTTCTGTTGGTTTGAAAGCTTTTCAACATGTACTTTATTCTCAGAATTCTTCATCCAAGTTTCTTATTAAAAAACCACTCGGACTGAAGTTTTATGTAGCTGTAATTCAGATTTAATTGTTAAAAAAAGTAATACCAAAAAGCAAAGAACAGCAAATGGATGCATTATGCCTGTGTTAACGGTTTTTATGTTTTCAATATTGTTGATGAATTCCAGTCCTTTTCTTTATCATTTCTTTTCTGTCTTTTCTTTCTTGTTGTTGTTTGTCAATTTTTTTGTTAATTGTTCCTGTGAACTAATTGATTATGTTGACAAAATTGTTATATATTTATGGAATTCATCATTGGTTGTTTTTATTGCCTATGTTCTTATTTCTTCCATTGTTCCCACGCACAGTCACACTCACCATCCACCCCATACCCTGTAAATTCTTTCTCCCTGGGTCTTCCTTTAATACTTTTTTTTCCTTGATGTGTATATATGTGTATGATTTTATCTTTGGCTGAAGAGAGGTGTGGAAGCATTAAAAATCTTTTTTTAATTTTTTTTAACTTGTTTTCGTTGTAAAGGAAAGCGTGTTTTCCCTTTTTTCTTTCTTTTTTTTTCTTCATGTTTCTAATGCTGCTTTTTGTTTTGTTTGTTGCGTGTAGCATGGGAACACTGCACTTCATGTAACAGCGTTACACAGAGAATGTGGCCATGTGGCCGATTGATGACCTGCGGCGTTGACCCTTTCATCAAGAACAAGGTATGGATGTACAACCTTCAGTATGGTGCTCACATTCAGAATTAGAAGTTAATTGTACTTAAGTTACATGAAAGGAAGGGTTGACTTAATATCAAAAACAAAAAAGTGCTGAAGGACGGTTTTAAAAACAAAAATTAGACGGTTTTTAAAAACAAAAGTGAGACGAGGTATAGGGGACTGGGTGGGATAGGATGGGGATTGTGGAGGAAAGCAGAGGCAGGATGTGAGTTTGGATGAGTCCAAAGTTCATAGTCTGTAATTCAAAACCATAACTGTTGAATAAAAAAAAAAATGCTGACAGTTTTCAACCGTTCTGAATCTAAAGCTTTAATTAATTGACAGCCATTCTTGCTTGACCTGTTTAGGTTGACCTGCATAAACAGGATTTTTAATTCCTATTAATTCTATATCTCAAAATTTATTTTACTGAGAGGCTAATAATCTCGTATCTTAGCTGCAAGGTAAGTTTGTACAATTGTTTCAAAACTGCACGCAATATGATGCTGCTGAATGGGTACATGATTTAAATTCTGATATCAAAATTTGTCTTATCGAGAGGCTTATTTTATGTGTTGTGTGCTATAGATCCTCTTTTTTCCCTGTCATTTTATATAGGTTTCCTTGTCAGCTGTATCAACAGAGGTGGGCTTTATAATAGTAGACCTGAATTAACCAATAATCTAGGGGCAAGATTTTGTGCGAAGTTTGGTGCAAAGTGTATGTGTTTATCCCAAAAATCCATGTTCACTTGCCTGCACATACTCGTTCACTCATTATTTATCCACGTCTAATTTTTCTCATCCTTTTCAGAATGTCAGCTTGTGTTTGCATTGTTTAACTCTTCTTCCTCTGCAGGTCATAAGACACTACACCACAGACTGCACTTTTAGAAAGGTTCAAGGTCTTGTATTTCACAATGAATGTCGAGCTCTTGCAGTTATGACATGAATTCACTGAAATTTTTTTTAAATCCATATGTTAATAGTTTTTTTTAAAAGTTAAAAAAAAAAAGATGTCTGATGTAGGCACTTTATACTAATTTAAGTGTATGTATGCGAAATGGTTTTATGGCTGTATATTTTCAGGATGGGAAATTGCCGCAGAACTGGATCCCAAAGCCATTTACTGGCAAACTGTTTATGAGAAGTATCAGGTATTATTTTGTCTTCATTTGTCCTTTTTGTTTGCTTTTTCTTTATTCTGTGTTTTGCTACCAGACAGAATAGGTGTTAGCTTGTATGAATGATACATGTACACATGGATAGAAGTGAATGCATGAAATCATATGGATAAAAATGACGGAAAGACTGCAGTAGGAAACAGTAGGAAAACAACCCAGAGTACTTGTGCACCCAAAAAAAAAAAAAATACAAGGTACAAATCATGCATTTTTTAATAAACAATATGGAATGGATCAGATTGGTTCTGTATTGTTGATTGAAATAAGTGTTGCTTGCACCAGGTGGTTTAAGGTGCGCATGTATTTTGACATGGATAATAATGTTTGGTATTTTTAGAATGGGACATATATGAATTTAAACTAGAAATTCAGCCTTTTATATGATTTGAAAAGGAAAAAGTTTTGGGGGGAGGGTGGGTTTTTAAATTTTGTCAAAACTTTCAGAATGTTCAGAACAGTGAACATCTGATTGCACACGCTTAGATGGGATTGGCCCAACTGGGTTTACGGTAAATGTGATGCGGTAACTGTCGCCATCGGTGCTACTTGCATTACCCTCATCATCTGATATAATTATCGGTTTAGCATCACATTTACTTAACACAATCCCAGAATTGAAGAATTTATTTTTAAAAAACCATTTGATTCAGTGATTTTAAAAAGTGGATTTGTCTAGGAAGCATTTCTGCACACGATTGGTCCACATCACCTGGAAACTTAGTGATCTGCCCCAGCCACAACTTAATTCCTTAATGTCATGTGCAACAAATTTAAAAAAAAAACTTGACCTTTCATTCATTTTGATCATTTTGCTTTACATGCAGGCTTAAAACTAATTCAAAAAACTTAAAAAACGCAACAGTGCCCTTTTTTCATTCCTTTTATGTATTTAATATTAGGGATGATGTTAAAAAGCGGGTTTTTTAGCTGCTGGATGTTTGCATGCTGATCCCAATCAGTTTTCATCAAGTTTGAGTTAAAGGTAACTTGAGAAAATCTCAAATGTATTTATTGTGAAGTAAAAAGATTTTAGAATTGTTATCTGCTGGTAATTAACGGAACCTGATACATGGCTTATCTATCTTTGATTTTTCAAAAATGGTTTTGTCGTTATTATAATTTTTAAAAAGAAAATCTTCACAATAGCACAACTCTAGAGCATGAAACATCAACTCATTCACAACAGGCATGTTTAAGTAACTTACTGTGCCATTTAGTGCCATTTAAGGGTAAAGGTCTCTTAAAAAAAAAAAAGGAAGTTTTCAGTGTTTTTGTTTATTTTGTGTGATTTGAAGTCCGGTTACTTTCGTACAGAACATGTATGATTGAAGTTATCTGCTGTCCATTTTCAATGTTTAACATCCCAAAATTTGTAAATTTCAGGTCTGACTTTTAATTGTCATGGAATTCTCTATTTTTAGCATGCAGATGACTTTGGAAAAACTTGACAATAGTGCGTTTCAAATTTTTGGTATCTGCATAACATCTTGGGGGACGTAAGATTGTGATGTACTCTTAGTAAAAAAATGGTAATTGCATGTTATTACAAAGTGATTTTTCATTAATGTCCCATGCCTGTAGGCCATAGGTGGATTTATGGGCAGTCAGGGCCCGCACAGCCCTGTGTCAAGTGCAGCGGATAGAGGCATGTAATCAGTCCAGTCCGTTACGTTCAGCTGTTCGGGAACTTCTTATTTCTCTTGGAAGCTACTCTCTGGTGAACCTTTAGGGTAGTATTGGACAGAGATGATAGCGAGGTAAACGTTGGAACAGGCAGCTTGGTTTACTGAAAAGAGAGCTAGACCCGTGCTGTGGCGAAGTGGTTAGATTGCAGAATCCCAGCTGGGAGGTCGCGGGTTCGATTCCCATCAGTATATGGTAGTTTTTGCCCTGACGGCTCCTACCCGAGTTGAGTTTGCTACGGGATCAGTTGGGAAGGACTGGGAACCCCCACGTTGAGTTTCATCCACTTTTTGGATGGGTCTCTGAGAGTGTTGCTCAAATTTCTGACCAACCTGCAGCTGTCGTATTCTTGGGCTGATTGATGCCGGAATATATTATGAAGGGAGCAAGTACAAGCCCCGTCATGCGTCTCGGACTGAAATGAAAATTGTAGCATCACCTTCATCATCATTCTCATCGATCAGTATAAAAAAAAGTTTTCAAGTTCTGTGGCCGTTCATGCCCTGCTCTCATGGTGACCTCAAATTTTTGTCCTCTCCACGTCTGTAACCTTGGTTTGATTCCGTCGGGGTCACCGGTATTGGCGGGTCCATGGGGGCTGTTGTTGTGACTAGACATCTTAAATAAGACCCCCATCCTGGTTTAAAATGCGGAGGATCTGTTTGTGGTATTTATTCTCATGATTCTAAAGTATGAAGCATGTCAGAGTGGAAAAACAAAAGTGAGTCATCGATCGTGACCTTTCACCTTTTTGCGCTGTAAGAATGTGTGACACAGTGACAGCTCCTCATTGTATGTTGCAGCCTGGAATATTCCACGCAGTGGAGCTGCACGACGTTGAGCGGTTCCGGCATCTTCTGCACTGTTGGTGCCGCACTGATGCTATCAGGGTGAGTGTGGATTACTCCATTAAAGCGTAAGTTTGTTGAAAAAGTACTTATATCACCATTCAAATATGGCTTCGTTTCATATCTAGTGACAAAGCTGGTGTTTGAAATGAACAGGTAGAGCAGCATGCATTTGTTTTTTCTTATTCGATATGTGTCCCTCTCACCAACAGTTATAATGTATATTAAATATATGCTTTAAAAAGACTCGCTCATGTATGTGTGCACTCCATTCATTTACTTACTTTTAGTTCGTGTAACTTAAGTGTTTCTTTGATTTTAGTTCTTGTAACTTGGTGCTTCTTTGATTGCTCATGCTTACTGAAAGCACACGCACTGATGTTTGCATACACATGCAAGATTTGAAGGAAGGTGACTATACCTTGTGTACACCTGAAAGCGTTTCTATCCATGAATAAAGTGAATCTGTTCAGAGTAAAAAACAAAACAAGACAGGCAGTGGCACCACGGCTTCCCAACCCTATCACAAGGATGTTCTTACTGTCAGTAACATGTCTACTCAACTGCAGTAAACAAGAGGTTCACGTTGATGTAGTTTCATCTTCATATGTGTTTAATTTCACATTTGTATAACATTCATTTTTTTTTTTCACATTTGTAATGCATTTTTTTTTTTTTTTTTTCGCATTTAGGCATTAGTTTTACCTCCACCATTCCCTATCCTCTGTGTGGATCTACTCAGTGGTCACTCACCTCCTTCCCCTCTAGTGATGTCACCTGGGAGGTTGTATTTTGGAGTATGGTTTGTAGAGATTGTTATCCTCATCACCTGGTTATCCTAGTCGTCTGTGTTTCTGCCATTCACTTATGTGATTAGGCCCCTTAGAGCTGTCTTTTGTTCTCTCTCATCCCCCATGTCCTCTCTTTTGCATTATTCTTATGCAGCTTATTCTGACTCTTGTCAATCGCAACCTCGCCCACACTTGTCCTGTTGAAGCACTGGTGCATGCAGCCTGCATAAGCAGTTGTCCTCAGGTCATCATGGGGCAAACCTTCAGCGGGGACCTGCTGTGTTGCTAAATCATGTTGGTGATGTTCAATGGTGCCTGTTCTAACACGGCAATGAACCATCTTCTCTGCCTCATTTTTGTGAGCAATTTTGCACTTGGAATCCTAACCCGAAGGCTAACATATCGTCACAGGCAGTTCCAGCAGTTCTCTTCGTACGATGGTCGTTCAATTCTCTTTACACATGTATTGGAGTCTGTGGTCATTGTCAAGCTTTGGCTTATACAGGTTAACCCTAACAGATACGGGTCATAACTTTTTTCCTTTTAACCGGTGTTGAAAAGACAAAAAAAGCTGATTGCTAAAGCAGAAATTGTGCATGCACCTATGGCTACTTGAATAAGACGGTTAGTGATTCACTCTTTTGGGGGAGGAAAGGGATTATATAATTTGATACTCTTATATTACATCACACTCATTTTGTTTGTATGTTAGATTCACAAAACAGTATGTCATCCACAGAACAGTGTTTTATTCACAAAACAGTATTTTAGAGAAGATAAGCAGAAAAAAGGTGCAGTCAAAGATAAACAGAAAAAAAAGGATGAAGTCAAATTCATCTGGATGCATCCCTAGCTACACATCTGGTGAAGTTAGACAGGAAAGGAGGGAAGGGAATCTGAGAGGAATGGAAGGCATTCTCCACGTTAAACCCATCTGATGTTTCCATCTTTTGCAGGAGGGTCAGACGTTGCGTCAGTTTGCTGCTGCCAGGAAGCACCATGACATTGTGCTGATGCTGGATCAGCACAGGCTCACATCGGTGTGTGTGTGTGTGTGTGTGTGTGTGTGTGTGTGTGTGTGTGTGTGTGTGTGTGTGGTGTGTCTGTCTGTCTGTCTGTCTGTCTGTCTGTCTGTCTGTCTGTCTGTCTGTCTGTCTGTCTGTCTGTCTGTCTGTCTGTCTGTCTGTCGTCTGCCTGTGTGTGTGTGTCTGTCTGTCTGTCAGTCTGCCTGTGTGTCTGTCTGTCTGTCAGTCTGCCTGTGTGTGTGTGTGTGTGTGTGTGTGTGTGTGTGTGTGTGTGTGTGTGTGTGTGAAGATGGGTAGGATCACTGTTGAATATTTGTAAAGTGTTATCAGGTGGCAACAGTTATGAAGTAACTGATTTTTTGTTGTCAGTTTTGTGAAATGTCACAGCTGTTTCTGGTCTTTTAGTTTGTCAGTCTTTCAGTCATGCTGAATATTTTTAGGACAATATATATGTATTTTCCTCCCAAATGACACATGTTGATTTATGCGCTTTTTCTTTTCATTTTATGTTTCATGTGGAAGTTGTTCAGACAGTTTTTATCCTCCAAGCTCTAAATAGGGTCAAAGGATTAATCATACATGAAACTTGTAAATAAGCGTGACCATGTATGCATCTTATTGTGCTAAAGTGTTATGTAGTTTTATCTGTCAGTTTTGTGTGTGTGTGTATGTTTTGTTCTTTGTTTATCTTTGTGTTTCTTTCTCTTAGTAAAATGTGTGCAGCTTTTGTGGTTTGATTCACTAGGATGTGTGTTTTAAACTTATAACATACAGTGGGTATACAAATGTACAGAATGACATAAATACAATATACACAGGTGACAGGTAGATGTGACTTCCTTTTCATGGGTGTTGCAGGATGCCATATTCGGCGTACTGGAAGTCAACCATGCCAAAGTGATGCATGCCACCAGCAGCGAGAAATGCAACATCAACTTCCTCAACAAGGTTCCAGGCTCTTCATCTGTGTTTTCCTTCATCATTCTGTCATAACAGATCATGGAAACGTCATCACAGATAAGAAGCACACCAGGTAGAGGTGGTGCTTGGGCCAGTGCGGTCTATCACTTTGTTTACTCAGGACTTTTTTCTGTTTCCTGTGTGACTTCCACCTCCTGTTAAGCCCTGGTTTGTGTGGTCTTGGACTGAGTGTCGAGGTGAGATGTGAAAAGCAGAGCGGGTTATGAACTCAGCAGGCAGGTTTGGTGAGTTAGAGCATGTCTTTCAGTTTGTGGCACGGTCCAAAGTCGGCAAAACAACGTACATCATTATGGAGTCATATATTTTCATTGTGGTGGTGATCAGTGTTTGATCAGAAAGACTTACAAATGTAGTGTGTGCATGGATGCATAAAAGAGCAAGAAGTTGGAAAATGGTATCATACACCCTCAGAATTGGCCAAGGATATTCTTTCCCAGCTTTGTGCTAAAGAAGCGTGAATACATTTGGATAGATAAATCTATCGGAGGCAGAAAGAAGGGTGCTCGTTTTTGTCACATAGGACACGGTTTCAAATTGATGCACGCGGTACTTTCATGCTGACAACTCCTTTGTGAGAGTTCTTGACTAATGTTTGTTTGTTTATTGCATCCTTAGCAAATTTTGAGGGGTATTCTGAAGAACTTTATTAGAACAGATTTTTTGTAAACCATGAAAACAGGTTGCTCAGCTTGGGTAGTATCGCCTAGTTCCATCCATCCTTTAGCTCATTTTTGTTCAGTCTGCTTGTGTTTGGTCGCCTGTCGAAGTATTTTGTCAAGCATATGCAGAAACTTCCCTATCGTTTACATCATAGGGATATTGTTTGCAGGCTTCTGAGCTGTGCCACATTTTGCTGCATGCACTGAGGCTGAAGGACGAGAAGATGGTGCAGCTGGTGTGTAAAGCTGGGGCCAACGTCAATCTGCCCATCACTCTGGAAAACTACCTCAAGGTGAGGGAGGGCCTCATTCTTCAGGATTTTAGGGTTCATGGGAATTTGGTCAGGACATTCCTGTGCATGCATGTGTGCATATGTGTGTGTGCGTTTTTCTTTGTGTGTTGTGTGTGTGTGTGTGTGCACGCGCTTGCATGTTTTAGTTGTAGCTGCAGAACGTGTGTGAATTCAGGGAAAGTTGGGGTTTTTTTTTTTGTTTTTTGTTTTTTTTTTTGGTGAGGTGGTAGGTAAGCTAGTGTTGACAGTATGGGCTGCAGCTTAGGGTGGGTGGGTGGGGACATGAGGGTGTAAGGTCAAGCATTTAAGTTGTGGGATTGGTATATTTTCTGTCCTGCAGTTTCGCCCTCTCACCCATCCTTATCCTTTTACCTGTCGCCATGTTAAACATTAATTTATTTGATATGTTATGGGTGTCTGCCTGCAGTGAGACTTTCTCATGAGAATCTGCTTCCTTTTATGTATTTCACCTTTTGTTCTAATCTCAATCATAGGGTCTTGGTACCATTTCTTCTGTTCAGTCAGGCATATGTAAAAGACCAAAAATGACCACACAAAAAAAAAAATTGTTGAAATCGGTGTACTTTCAGGTTGATACACCCTCATTATCTAGTTCCCATGGTTGTGTGTTACAGGCTCCCATGTACTTTGCTGCCATCAGTTCCGCTCTGCCCATAGAAGTGCTGTGGACAGTGCTCGGATCCAAGCCTGATTTCCTCTTGAAGGATCAGGTGATGTTCTGCTCTGTCTCTCTCTCTCTCTCTCCTCTCTCTCTCTCTCTCTCTCTCTCTCTCTCTCTCTGTCTCTCTGTCTGTCTGTCTCTTTCTTTCTCTCTCTGTCTCTGTCTCTCTGTTTTCTCGCTCTCACTCTGTCAGTCAGTCGGTCAGTCTCTCTTGGTCTGTCTGTCTGTCTTTTTCTTTCTCTGTCTCTCTCTCTTTCTGTTTGTCCGTCTGTCTCTCTCTCACTCTGTCAGTCAGTCTCTCTCCTCTCTCTCTGTCTGTCTCTCTCTCTCTCTCTCTGTGTGTCTCTCTCTCTCTCTGTCTCTTTCTCTGTCTCTCTCACTCTGTCAGTCGGTCAGTCTCTCTCTCTCTCTGTGTGTCTCTCTCTCTCTCTGTGTCTCTCTCTCTCTGTCTGTCTCTCTCTCTCTCTCTCTGTGTCTCTCTCTCTCTGTCCTTTCTGTTCTTCCCATCTTCTGTCTTCTCTGCCTCCGTTTTCTTTCATGCTCACTCCCTCCTCAAATTATGCTGGCATATTTTTTTTAACTCATGCATACATTTCAATCACATGCCAACAGGTGCTGAACATACATACCACTTGCAAGCAAACACATGCCCATGCCCATACGTGTGCACATGCAAGCAGGCACGCAACGCACGCACACACACCTACACACACACACCCCTACACACACACCCCTACACACACACACACACACACCTACACACACCTACACACACACACACACACACACACACACACACGCACACACATGCACACACACACGCACACACACCTATACACACCTACACACACACACACACCTGCGCACAACGCACACGCACGCATGCACACACACACGCACACACATATTTACACACATACCTACATACAGTTAGAGCTGGGTCCATTCAAATGGCAGAGAATACACTATTTCCCCCCATACTGGAACAACCAAGAACACAGGATGTCATGTAATTTCAATGTCTGAATGTAGATTGAACATGATCACCTGTTTGAACAGGTTTGTATGAACAAAAGTTCCTTCAGGAAGTCATGCATGGTTGACATATTTGGGGCAGAATGAGGGGGCTTATAGGGGGGGGGGGGGGGGGGAGAAGAGAACGCCCAGATCTAGTTTGTTTATTTTTCATTTCTTCTGTGCTTGAGAAAGACTCCAACTCTCTATGCATAAGCACATGCCAGACTTATTATGTCTGAAAATGGCTTATGCATGAATTGGTATAAAAACGTACTGTTACACATAGCCCATGTTCGGATCATGGGTGTTTGTATATGGTGTTGGTGAAATGTTGGGCCCTATTATGCAAATTTGTTTTGGTCAGTATGTTCTTAGTTCATCTTTTTGCTTATTAGTCACTTTTTGTGTTGCAGTTTACAGTCAACAAATTTCTTTTTATTGTAAATATATCTGCTTTACATCTCACTGTTTTTTTAATTTTTATTAGATTTACATTCACTTTTTTTTGTTTTGTTTGTATGCAGAGAGGGAGGAATGCTGTGGTGTTTGCCTTGGACAAAAGTGACCGCACGGTCCCACTGGACATCATTCAGTACATGATGCAGAACGGCATTTACCTGGGCGACAGGGATGTGGTGAGTGATTTGATTAATAAGGAAATGGTCCGCTGGACAGGTTACAGGATTTACTGTGGACGTGGAATGTTCATGTGGATGTGTGTTTGTGTCTGTATGCGTTTCGGTACATGCACACCTTCACTGGCCCTGATGGGGGCCATGAAGGAACATCAACATCATAACCATGCTTGCTTGTGTGTGTGTGTGTGTGTGTGTGTGTGTGAATTCAAGAAGAGAGAAGGTGGTGAATTTGCACACAAGGTCAGGCATGTAAAGGAGAGACAAGCAAGTAAGCACTATATCCTTTCTATCAAGTACTGCTGGAGAGTTTTGTCCCTTGGCATGCTCAGACGAGCCCATAGACCTCACCGGAGAAAGGATTTTCAGCCAATCAGAAAATAGGTCACATTCGGTGCGCGCCTAGCCGCAGGCAGCATAGAAGGGGGGGGGGCCACAAGCTACAACCTGTCTGTCAGAGTATTCATATTTCCTCTCTCCCCCTCTCTCTCTCTCTCTCTCTCTCTCTCTCTCTTTCTCTCTCTCTCTCCTCTCTTTCTCTCTCTCTCTCTTTCTCTTTCTCTTCTCTCTCTCCTCTCTCTCTCTCTCTCTAATGGAACCTTTTCCCACCATGCAATGCCACCCATGCCGTACTTTAACAGACCCCCCATTACATCATGCCGATGTTTCCCCCCATGTGGCCTTTCTCCCCCTTCCCCTCTGCCTTTCAATCCTTGGGACACAAATGCATCTTATCTTCCCTCTCCTGCTTAACAGAAATTCCGGTATCCGAATTCAGATAACAGCTTGCTGTCTCGCCTTCCAAGTGCAGGCCCGAGCCCTTGCCTACCCTTCCTTCCCCCCCCCGCCCAAATTTACCCATCCCCTGCCTCTCAGCTCCACTAACGCCCCCCCCCCCCCCACCTCACCCCCAGCCGTGTCTTCTCCTGCTTGCTCCGTCTCACCTTCACCTTCCATCACACACTGACTCCTCCTCCCTTCCCTCCTCCCCCCAACCCTGTGAGTTTTGTTCCCCCCCCCCCTCCCGCCCCCCCCTCCCCCCCCCTCCCTTCTCCCCGGTATTGCTTAGTTTACTGTGGATGACTGTACTATTGTGACCCGGACAGCTTGAAAGCGACATTTGTCTTGGTTGGTCATACTTTCCTGAATACTGTTATCATACACATACTTGAATTGTCCTTTGGACTGAACTTCATTGCCCTGCTTTTTTGGATTTTGTGTGTTTTTTGGAATTTTATGATTGGATTTTATATTTTAATTGTTGTTGTAACAGTATATCTATTTTGTTTTATTGCTCAGGACTTTTCTCTAGAATTAATACAATGGAACCATTGTAATGTAATTAATACTGATACTGGATTACGCATTGGTCACCTAAATGTTTATCATCTGCCAAATAAGATTCATGATGTCTGTTTTCTTCTAAAACGAATCCCCTTCTATTCATCTGCTTGGTCTTAGTGAAACTCGCCTTGACTCCCGTTTCACTGATACAGCTTTATCCATAACAAACTATAACTTTGTCCGACGCGATGCACATCACTCTGGTGAAACAGGACTTGGAATATATATTCATCAAAGCATCGCTCACTGTACAAAAAGGCGGCGTGACCTTGAGCCTGATGATGTTGAATGCATGTGGCTGCAGGTCAAACCCTCCAACTCGGCCCCTCTTCTAGTTGGATATGTGTACAGGAATCCCGCTGCCACTTTCCTTTGGTATGACAACTTGTACACATGATGGATGATGTATATAAGAGCTATCCAAATGTCATTCTTCTCGGTGATTTTAACATTGATCTGTTAAAACGGCAGCCTGCCTGGGATGCGACCACCTACACTCTTTGGCTTGCATCAGCTTATTCATAATCCAACTAGAATCGCAAAAACATCTTCTACATTGCTGGATCATATCTACACGAACAACAAAGCCATGGTACCAACGTAACAGTGGCAACAAAAGCATAAGCGACCACTGTCTCATTTTGTGCACTTGGTCTTGTAAACTTCCAAAGCAACAGAATAAGGGCCACACAACCATTCAATATCGCTGCTTCAAAAACTTCAGTAAGGTGAATTTTTCCTCGACTTAAGCTTAGCTCCTTTCTACAGTGTACTCGATTACACAGATCCAAATGAAGCGTATAATACCTGGTTAATATCTTTCTCTCAATCGTTGATAAACATGCCCCCACTTAGAAGAAAAAGGGTAAAACACAGAGTACTTCCCAGCTGGCTGACGAAAGACTTATTATAGAAATGGCACTGAGGGATGCACTTAAAACCGCAAAAAAAGTAGATGAATATAAAAAGCAGAGAAACAGAGTATCAGATCTATAGTTAGAAAATCAAAATTGAGCATTTTAGGAAACTGATAAACGCAAACAGGGATACAGCATCATTATGGCGTGCTGTTAATGAAATAACTGACAAGTTGAGAAAGAAATCAGATAATACTGCGACTATGTGGTCTGCTAACACTTTCAACAATCATTTCCTTCAGGTAGCTGAATCAGTACAAACAGCTGCCAGTGGTCACATTCTTTAATCGATATGAAACTCCAGCTGTTCTTCAATCGTTTTGTCAAAAACGATTAAATACTAGAGATTCATTTATCATCCCCTTGCTACTATTAATGAAGTTGGTTCCTTAATTTCAAAACTTAAAAATAAAAAAGCAATGGGTCCAGATAACTTAAATGCTTCTATACTCAAGCTTGCTCTACCGTTACATTGTTGATACCCTTACATATGTTTATAATTTGTGTATTGATAGAATGTCTTCTCCATGTGGTCTAAAGGCAGCAAAAGTGATTCCCCATACCCAAATCAAGAGATCTCACTGATTTAAACAATTTTAGACCAATATCTCTTTTATCTGTTGTATCGAAACCTCTAGAGATGCATGTTCACAAACACCTAACTAAACACATGGAACATCACAAACTGTTCCACCCATTTTCAGTCAGGCTTTCGTCGAAATCACTCATGCCACACGGCCTTAACACGCCTCTGATGATACATGGCTATCAGCCATTCACGAAAGAAAACTCACTGGAAACTGTTTTCCTCGATTTTAAGAAAGCGTTTGATCTTGTAGACCACAGCATATTATTAAAAAAAATGACTGCATATGTTCAAAATCCGGCAGTAGTCACCTTCTTTCAGTTCATATCTTGAAAGCAGGACCAGCGTGTTTACATTAAACGGTACTTATTCCTCTGAAGGAATAGTGAGCTGTGGCGTTCCACAAGGCTCTGTCCTTGGACCTCTTCTCTTCTGTATTTTTATAAATGACCTACCGATGCACATATCTCCACAATGATGTCAGCTGTGATCTGTTCGCTGACGATAGTTCTCTTCACTGTAGTGATACAAACATCATGTCTGTACAAATATCGTTACAACAAAGTATCACTGATGTCTTAGAATGGTGCAACCAAAACCGAATGGTCCTTAATCCGCACAAAACAAAATGTATGGTCCTAGCATCGAGACAGAAACATCAACGACAGCATCTTATGTCGAGCCTAAAAATGAGTGAAACCTTGATCGAGCAGGTTACCGAAACCGTGTCTTATGGCGTGATCATTGATGAGAACTTTAAATGGCAATCACATATAAATCATGTTTGCAAACAGTTGGCTCGCAATTTGTTTTTACCAATAAGCTCAGTTATTATGTTGAACCACATATCCGGAAATTATTTTTTGAAGCCCATTGCCTTCTCACATCAACTATGCGTCCACTGTCTGGAGTGGTGGCCGGTGAAAATCACATAAAAAAGATCAACTCTATGCATAGACGGGAATTAAGCTGATTCTTCCCGACAAGTCTCTATCAACCACGGGCAAATTCGCAAAACTAATGATGTTACCACTGCAGAGCCAACTGACCTATAATAAGGCAGTACTAATTGTTTAAAGTCCATGCAAACATGGCGCCAACATATCTTGCTGAGTTTCCAAATGGCAACAACGCGATATGATTCAAATAATTACATTTTACCACGTGTCCGCATTGATTTGTTCAAATCTAGTTTTGCATATTTTGGTCCCATCTTGTGTGGAACTCTCTTCCTCCGCTGCCAAAACATGTCAATCACTGCCGTCCTTCAAATCAGCAGTACTTAAACATTTACTTGAACAATAAATCAACCTTTTGTTCATAGTCTCAACGCCCTACTTTTATGCTTGCCTCTATATTAGCTAATGAAAATGTGTGTGTGTGTGTGTGTGTGTGTGTGTGTGTGTGTGTGTGTGTGTGTGTGGTGTGGATGTGGGTATGCGCATGCATGCGTGTATGTGTGGGCGTGTGCATGCATGTGAGCGCGCGCGCGTACGTGTCTGATTGTGTTTGTGTAATTTTGTAATGGATTTTTTTTTTTTTTTTTTTTTTTCCTTATAATTTATTATTCTTATTACTAATGTTATTGTTAATATAATAATGTTGCTATATTCTTCATTGTTTCTGTCATTAATATGTGCAGTCTGTTTAGTTGAATGTTGTAGAATAGCAAGGACAGATTGGAAGAATAGGCACTGCCTAAAATCTCTATCCTTGAGTAATAAAGTTTCTTGAGTCTCTCTCTCTTTCTCTCTCTCTCTCTCTCCTTTCTCTCTCTCTCTCTTCTCTCTTCTTCTCTTCTCTCTCTCTCTTTCTCTCTCTCTCTCTCTTTCTCTCTCTCTCTCTCTTTCTCTCTCTCTCTTTCTCTCTCTCTTTTCTCTCTCTCTCTCTCTCTCTTTCTCTCTCTCTCTTTTCTCTCTCTTCCTCTCTCTCGCTTCTCTCTCTCTCTCTTCTTTCTCTCTCTCTCTTTTTTCTCTCTCTCGTCTTTCCCTCTCTCTCTCTCTCTCTCTCTCTCTCTCTCTCTTTCTTTTCTCTCTCTCTCTCTCTTTCTTTCTCTCTCCTTCTCTCTCTCTTCTCTCTCTCTCTCTCTCTCTCGTCTTTCTCTTCTCTCTTTCTCTCTTTCTCTCTCTCTCTCGTCTTTTTCTCTCTCCTCTTTCTCTCTCTCTTCCTTCTCTCTCCTCTCTCTTTTTCTCTCTCTCTCTTTCTCTCTCTCTCTTTCTCTCTCCTCTCCTCTTTCTCTTCTCTCTCTCCTCTCTCGTCTTCTCTCTCTACTCCTCTTTTCTCTCTCTCTCTTCTCATCTCCTCTCTCTCTCTCTCTTTTCTCTCTCGCTCTCTCTCTCTCGGTCCAAAGGCTGACAGTGAATTGGACTCCGATGCGATAGCGACCTGCCTCAAGGATGCAGCTTGTTTTTATCCTCGATTAAGTCTCAGTTTTTGAGAGCTGCTGTACTTTGGAGGTCATGAGGCCGGAATCTGGATGCCTTCGAGCGGTCTGTCGCGCTGTCGTATCAGCGCCATTGTTTCAGCCTCCCGCGAGAGCTTGTGGCCCCTGCAACCTCTGATATGAGGCCCGCGAGCCGCGAGCGTGGGTCTCGTTCTAGGACCTGCGATTGTTTTCAAGAAGATTAAAAGGCAGTGAAATTGGCGTATCAACGAAAAACGTTGTCATAGCAGCCGAGCCTGATATTGACTGTGATTTTTGTCATATTTTGTATACAAGGTCCCTTTTGAAACATAATCACAGTTCTTTCATGCCATTGTTTGTTGTTGGAAGTTCATCCCAACGGTTGCCGAACTAAGTTGGTGCCCCGAGGATTGATCCACTAAAATGTTAAATAATAAACAAGTAGGGTATTGTTTCCCTAGGATAAATTTTACTAGCCCAAACTCAATGAATGCTGCTTATGACATCAAATCGGTCTGACGGATAGCCAACACAGAGACACAGAACTAATGAGGCATCCAAAAGATGTTCAAGCTTGCATTATACCTTTTCTGATCCAAGACAGCAAAATACGGAAACAGAACAAACACAAATTAAACTATAATTCAAGAGCACAGCCTTTTGATGTTTCATACAGTTCAAATATTGAATTCAAGGTGGTGAACAATATAAAGTAGTTTGGGAAACTGTGTGCTGTAGGTTACAGGGGTCCCGACGTCCGAACCACGGGAGAGTGGAGTCGGTGCCCATACCAACATCACCACAAAGCCAAGACCCAGGACATACACTCAAAGCAATATATCTTTCACATTGCATACACATCACACTGCGCACAAACCAACTGAATGGATGGAACACTGGCAGAACGAGAGAGGACAGAGAGAAAGCAGAAAAAGGAGGAAAGAAAGGAGATCAGAGAGATTAATACTATAGGGGTAAAATTAAAATAAAAGGAAAACACTGTCAAACCACCAGTCCGGGAGCCAAATACAACCTCTCTATTTCTTTTTTCTAAGGGAAATAGACAATCTAATTTATGTTCACATCACAGTCCTGAATTTTCAAGGAAAGGAAAGGTAAAGAGAAAGAAAAACAAGAGCAAGAAAAAAAAAGACGAAGCAGAGAACAGGAGGGGCCTGGACCCTACCACAACCCGGACACTTTCACTAACATATCTTGTCATCCAGTTTATGATGTCTCTGATGAAGTCGGACTTCCAGCCGTCAGTGGAAGACAAGCACCTCCTGCGTCGTCCTGCAGCTCCCCAGCACCGCGGCACACACAGAGGAGTGCCCGGGAGTTCGAGGATACAGCCTGACGCAGAAAGAGACACGAGAAGAAACCAAGGAGGTAGGCTCGGGAGGTTCGAGGATACAGCAGACCGGTAACACAGAGAAAACCAAACAAGCAAAACAAGCAAGCCCTAGGCTGGGGTAGTACCATGCGGAAATATAATTCCAGTTTGCGTTCAGTGGTTGGCGTCGGTTGGTAGGCCAACAGCAAAGAAGGTGTACGAGGGGATACAGAGGGGGAAGCAGCCGATAGAGAAGGAAAAGCAGAAAAATGAGGCCGTCAATAAAAAGTAGGCGTCCATCGAAAAATAAATATGGCGTGGGAACAGAGGGCTTGTAGGTCCAATCAGTCACACATGATACGGCCCTATCTCAATTAACTAACTGTTCATGCCAAACCTGATAAATTTGCCAGAAGTCAACCTTCCTATATTTACCATCTAGTTCAATCCAAACTCTGACATAGGTGGAACATGTTGAACGATCATGCATGAATCAACAGGGACTGAGCAACCTGGAGCTTCCTTGTAAATAAAAAAAGAAACACAAAATCGAACACAAGACGTAGGCATTTTTGCTCTTTTATATATAAAATGGATACGCTATAATGACATCACCCGCAAACATGCACAAAATATTTATGCATTAAACAAAGAACAAAAACATGGGGAAAAGGGAGAAAACAATGCGGGAAGGAGGGTGGATGAGTGTCCCACCCCCACCCCCGGTAAACTTTGCCCTCAACCAAAACACCGCGGTCCCTCAATCAAAATTTACTCTCCAACCAAATAAAACAGGCTCTTGTCTCCCCCAAAAAAGAAAATAATATTGTAAAATTATGAAAGTACGACGGACACTAAATTTCAATGAAAACATATTCTTTTGCTTATGCGTGAGCCAATCGACCGGAATACTCCATCCAAGATTTTTAGCGGGGACAACAAAAAACCCTGCACAAGAAGCAGACAAAAACAGAACACGCAAATTTTTTAAAGGAAAAAACTAAGATAGAAAGAATTATGACCTCCACCTTAAAATTTTGAATAGTGATTTTATTTTACAAAACCGGGGGGGAAAAGTCCCAAAAAAGAAGCCATCTAAGGGAAAAAAACGCACTTCCAACAGGCTTGTAAAAAAGTAGCCTTTTGTGCTTGCTTGCCCACTAAAGAACCAGCGTATCCAACACCAGGTCCCAACTCTCCCGACGAGGAAAAGATTGGTCGTGAGCCCCACCCCCACCCTGGCACAGAAGAGAGCCCCCCAAGTCCCAACCACCAAAAAACCCCTATGCCCAACCCAAATGAAGGAACCCCCGGGTGAGGTGAAGATTCCAAGAGAAATCAAAACAGAAATAAAGCTAAAACCCAAAAAACGACCGGGGAGAAGATATGTCTTCGACTCGAGGCTGGACTTCCGAAAGTGCCAAGAGACGACACCGCGAAAAAAAACGTCGGCTTCGATTCTGGGGTGAGTAGCAGGGAAAATCTCCGAAAAAAAATGAGGCTGCATGTCAGCCTGACACAGCGAGGCCTCGCGGAAACCGTGGCATTACAGGTAGGGGGAGGATGATAAAAAACAGATATAGAGGGGGAAGGATGGAAAAAGGCTACACGGGAAACAAGAAATAACAAAAAAAGGACCCAAAACATATTTCGGGTTTCTGTCGTCGGATGGGAAAAAAAACGAACAGGAAAAATCTACCCCCCTGAATTTACCCCTGGACAAAAAAACTGTTCGTGACAAAGGCTAACAATTCTTCAGTGTTATAGTAATGCTTTGGGAAGATTTATAAACTTTTAGAGAAAAAAAAAGATGGACAGCCCTTTTTTATCTTTAATTCGTCAAAACAAACCAGGGCGAAGGTAAAAAAATACAGATAAAAACCGTTTTTCGAAGACAAGAAATTTTAAATGGGAAAGGAACAGTATTTCCTTGCACCACAAAGTTTTTAAAAAAAAAAAAGCCCACATGCTTAACCTAGTCTTGAAGTGGACATAGGGAAATACCTTGAAATAAGACGCACATGCACGAGAGCTTTCATACATATACTTGCTGTTATCCCCGTGCTCGATACCTCCCTTCGGCGAGTGCGAAGGGCACTCCCACAAAACTGTGACAATTGTTCTCTTTATCTACCACCCTTCTGTCCGGTTTGTCCAGGACTTGTCAGTTGTAGGAGAACTTCCTCGACCTTTTTTGCTGTTGGGTGACTTTAACGGGCACAAACCCCTTTGGGTATGTCGTTTGTCATCCCAAGGGTTGCTTATGGATGTCCTTTCGGATTTGGATTTGTTGTTCTGAAAAGACGGACTGAACTTCCTCCACTCTTCCACAGGGTTACTTTCGTGTCTAATTTTTTTCGTTTTTTGGGCCCCTCGCTTGGGCCTGGGCTATGAGTGGCTGTCCTGACGATCTGCACGGAAGGGCCTTTCCTGTCCTTTTACAAACCCCTAATAAAAGAAAAGTCTCTGTCTTCAACATCTAAATTATAAGAAAGCAAACTGGGATCTATTTTCAACCACTAGTTCTAAGGAATTCCAGGACATGATTTTCTTCAGAGTCCAGACCCAGCAGAATCTCTGACTAACACTATGATCAAATGTGCTAAAGCCTGTATTCCAGTGTCTTCGACAAAACTCCAAATGCCAAAAAACACCCTGGTTCGATTTAGGACTGCCAACAAATTTCAAAAGTTCGAAAACGGGCTCAGCGTCGGGTATACCAACGACCTTCGGGTCCAACGCTCGAGCCCATCAGAAACTCCGTGCCAAATCGAGATCACCTTTTAAATCAGTAAACGTCAGTCCGGAGAAGCTTCTGCTCCAGGCTGACATCTAAAACTTCCAAGAAAAAGTGTGGAACATCATTAAGAAAATCAAAGGGAAGAAACACCTGTCCCACTGTGAACCATCTCAAGTTTTCGGACTCTTTAATAACAGAGAAAAAAGCAGTTGCTAATCTGCTTGCTTCAACCATTGAAAAGAATTCCTCTCTTCTAACAAATCAGCCAGTTTTGTCAAAAACAAAGCCTTAAAGAAAAATCACCTGCAACTTTTCGTCAAACAACATGGAAGACTACAATCTTCCTTTCACGTTAAATGAACTGAAATCTGCCTTACTCTCTTGCAGCGATTCCTCTCCAGGTATAGATGAAATCCATTATCAACTGTTGAACATCTTCCGCAAGAAGGTCTGAACACACTGCTACAGGTATACAACCATGTGTGGACTACTGGTTTCTTTCCACCTTCTTGGCGAAAAGCCTCATTATTCCCATCCCCAAACCTGGAAAAGATCTTTCTAAACCCATCAAACTACCGTCCCATAGCTTTGACCAGCTGTGTCTGTAAATTGATGGAGAAAATGGTCCAATGCTAGACTCATGTGGAAACTGGAAACCGATGGCCTTTTGGCAAAAGAACAGTGTGGTTTCGCAAACATCGGACTACAGTTGACCATTTGATTCGTCTGGAATCTACACTTCGGAACGCCTTTTTGAACAAACAGCATGCAGTGACAATTTTCTTTGACTTGGAGAAGGCCTACGATACCACCTGGAAGTCGGGGATACTTCATGATCTCCATGATCTGGGTTTTCGAGGTCATCTTCCGCTTTTCATACAAATTTTTTTGGTTAGAGCGACAGTTTCAGGTCCGGGTTGGCACACTCTCTCTGATGTTCACGAGCAGGAGTTTGGTGTTCCACAGGGGAGCATACTGTCTCCTGCCTCTTTAGCATCAAGATCAACAACATTGTTAAATCGGTTCAGCAGGGTTCAGACTGCTCATTGTTTGTGGATGATTTTGCTGTCTACACAACTGGAAGTCTGTACCCGAGTATCCAGCGCAGGCTCCAGCTTTGCGTGGATAAAATCCATCAGTGGGCGGATGAAAACGGTTTCACCTTTTCTGCTACAAAGACACAGTGTATTCACTTCATAATTTCCGTCAGTTTTTTTCCAGATCCTGAAATTCAAGTAGGGAAATCTCCCATTCAGCTGTCAAAGGGCCAAATTTCTAGAGTGATTTTTGACCAGAAACTTAACTTTCTCAGCCACATTAAAAACCTCAAAACTGCTTGCCAGAAAGCACTGAATATTCTGCGGGTCGTAGCGCACACGGACTGGGGCACTGATAGAAAACTTTGCTGACCTCTACAGAGCTTGGTCATTCAACTGGACTATGGTTGAAAACAGCCAGACCGCGAACCACCCGGAGAAACAACCAAGGAGTAGGCTGGGGGTTTCCCGGGATACAGCCAGACCGCAACCACCAAAAACCAAACAAGCAAACAACAAGCCCAAAGGGCTGGGTCAGTCCCAGCTGGAAATATGATTCCAGTTTGGTCAGGGGGTTGTGTGGGGTTTTGGTCGGGGGGCCAAAGCAAAGAAGGGTGACGAGGGAGATAAGAGGGGGAAACAGCCGTAGAAAATGAAAAGCAGAAAAATGAGGTCCTCCAATAAGAAAGTAGGCGCCAAACGAAAAAAAAATTACTGAGTGGGGAACAAGGGCTTGTTTTGGGCAAGTCATTCACACATATACAGGCCCTAATCTCAATTAACTAACTGTTAAGAAAACCTGAAAATTTTGCCACGGTAAACCCTTTCCCTTTTAATATTACCATCTAGTTCAACCCAAAACCCTGACATGGGTGGGAACATTTTAGAACGAATCATGCATTAAATAAAACGGGTGACTGAGCAACACGGCAGATTTCCTTTAAAATAAAAAAAAAAAACACTAAATATTTCGAACCATACCCGTGGCTTTTTTTTGCCTTTTATATATAAAAGGATTACATAAGAACACTCACCCGCAAAATGCACACAAAAATTTATGCATTAAACGAAGAACGAAAACATGGGGAGGAGAAAACAATACTGGAAGAGAGGGTGGAGAGTGTCCCACACCCACCCCCGGTAAATTTTTGCCCTCAACCAAACACACCGCGGCTCCCTCATAGTCAAAATTTACCCCAACCAAAATAAAACAGCTCTTATCTCCGCCAAAAAAAAAATAAAAATGTAAAATTATGAAAGTACGACGGACACAAATTTCAATGAAAACATATTCTTTGTTTCTATGCGTGAGCCAACTCGACCGGCAATACTCACACCCAAGATTTTTAGCGGGACAACAAAACAAACCCTGCACAAGAAGCAGACAAAACCACAGAACACGCAAATCTTTTAAGAGAAACTAAGATAGAAAAAATTTATGACCCCACCTTAAAATTTTAAAAAGTGATTTATTTTACACGAACCGTGGGAAAGTACCCGAAGAACCAACTCAAGGGAAAAAAACCGCACTTACCAACAGGCTTGTAAAAAGCAGCCGTGTGCTATGCTCTGCTCACTGAAGAACCAGCGTACCCAAACACCAGGCTCCCAACTCCCCGACGGGAAAAGATTGGTCGTGAGACCACAGCCCCACCCGGGCACAGAAGAGAGTCCCCCAAGTCCCAAACCCCAAAAACCCCTACCCAACCCAAATGAAGGAAGCACTCCGGGTGGGGTAAAATTTCCAAGAAAAATAAAAACAGAAATGAAGCTGAACCCAAAACGCACCAGGAGAAGATATGTCTTCGACCGGGGCTGGACTTCCGCAAAGTGCCAAGAGACGACACCGGACAAAAACCCTTCTTCTGGGGTGAGTAACACGAAAACTCCGAGAAAAAACTGGGGCCCTCATGTCAGACCTGACACAGCGGGGCCTCGGGGAAAACCCGTGGCATTACGGGGTAGGAGGGAGGATGAGAAAACAGAATATAGGGGGGGAAGGGATGGAGGAAAGGCAAAACCAGGGGAAACAAGAAATAAAAAAAACGGACCCAAAACATATGCAAGGGGTTTTTCTGTCGCGGAGGGGAAATAAAAACGAACGGGAAAGACTACCCCCTGAAAATACCCCTGGACAAAAACCTGTTCTGACACAGGCTAACAATTCTTCAGTCGTTATAGTAATGACTTGGCAAATTTTTATAAACTTTTAGAGAAAAAAAAAGATGGCACACCTTTTTGATCTTAAATACGTCAAAACAAACACAGGGACGAACGTAACAAAAACAGATAACTCATTTTGATCAAAACAAGAAATTTTAAAGGGGAAAGGGGAACAGTATTTCCTTGCACCACCAAAGTTTTTAAAAAAAAAATAGCCCACAGCATAACCTATTTTGAAGTGGACATGGGGAAATACCTCTGAAAATAAACAGCACATGCACGAGAGCTTCTCTACATATACTCTGCTGTATAGCTGTGCTCTACACCTCCCTTCAGGCTGGCTGCGAAGTCACTCCCACAAAGACTGTGACAATCTGTTCCTTTATCTACCACCTTCTGTCCCGTTTTGTCCAGGAAAACCTTGTCAGTCTGATGGGAGAATTTTCCTCGACCTTTTTTTTGTTTTTTTGGGTGACTTAAAACGTCACAATCCTCTTTGGGGTATGTCAGTTGTCACCAAGGGTCTGCTTATTTTGGGGATGCCTTTCGGTTTTTGGATTTGTTTTTGTCTGAACGACGGATCTGCAACTTACCTCCACTCTTCCACGGGTTACTTTCTGTCTAATTTTTTTCGTTTGTGACCCCCGCGGTCCGGGACTATGAGTGGCTGTCCATGACGATCTGCAGGGAAAGGGACCATTTCCCGCCTTTTACAACCCGTAAAAACCGAAAACGTCTCTTCCTCAACATCTAAATTAAAAAAAGCAAACGGGATCTATTTGCAACCACATTCAAGGAATTCCGGGAAAACTGATTTCTTCAGAGTCCAACCCAGCGAATCCGCTAACACATGATCAAATTGCTAAAGCCTGTTTTTCCATGTCTTCCGAAAAAACTCCAAACCAAAAACCCCGGGTTCGTTTTAAACTGCCAACAAATTTCAAAAAGTTCGAAAACGGCTCACGTGGGTAAAACCAAGCCCTTTGGGGTCCCAACGCCGAGCCTCAGAAACTCCGTCCAAATCGAACCATTTTTAAAAATATAAACTAGTCCGGAGAACTTCTGCTCCAGGCTGACATCTAAAACTTCCAAGAAAAAGTTGGAACATCATTAAAAAATCAAAGGGAAAACACCGGTCCCACTGTGAACCATCTCAATTTTTCGGACTCTTTAATAAAGAAAAAACAGTTGCAATCTGCTTCTTCAACCATTAAAAAGAATTCCCCCCTTTTCTAACAAATCAGCCATTTTGCAAAAAAAAAGCCTTAAAGAAAAATCACCCTGCAACTTTTCGTAAACAACAGGGAAAGACTACAATCTTCCTTTCACGAAAATGAACGAAATCTCCCTTATCTCTTGCAGCTTTCCTCTCCAGTAAATGAAATCCATTATCAACTTTAAAACATCTTCCGCAAGAAGGTCTGAACCCTGCTACAGGTAAAAACCAGGGGGACTACGGTTTCTTTCCCCCTTCTTGGCGAAAACCCCCTCAAAATTCCCATCCCCAAACCTGGAAAAGATCTTTCAAACCCCCATCAAACTACCGTCCCATAGCTTTGACCAGCTGTGTCTGAAAAATTGAGGGAAAAAATGGCCCAATGCTAGACTCTGGGAAACTGGAAAACCGAGGGCCTTTTGGCAAAAGAACAGTGTTTTTTTCCGCAAACATCGACTACATTGCCTTTTGAATTCGTCGGGAATCTACACTTCGGAACGCCTTTTTGAAAAAACAGCATGCGTGACAATTTTCTTTGACGGGGAGAAGGCCTACGATACCACCGGGAAAGTCGGGGATACTTCATGATCTCCATGATCTGGGTTTTCGAGGTCATTTTCCCTTTCATAAAAATTTTTTTTGGGTAGAGCGACATTTTTTCGGGCCGGGGTTGGGCCCCTCTCTCGATGTTCAGAGCGGGATTTTGGTTTCCACGGGGGAGCATACGTCTCCTCCCCTCTTTAGCTCAAGACAACAACTTTTTAAAATCGGTTCGCAGGGTTCAGACTGCCTTTGTTTGGGGTGATTTTGCTGTCTACACAACGGGAAGTCTGAAAACCCGATATCCACCAGCTCCATTTTGCGTGGAAAAAATCCATCAGGGGGGGTGAAACGGTTTCCCCCTTTTTTCGCTACAAAGACACATTTTTAATTTCCTTCATAATTTCCGTCTTTTTCCAGATCCTAAATTTCAAGTAGGGAAATCCCCCTTTCCAGCTGTAAAAGGGGCCAAATTTTCTAGATGATTTTTGACCAAAACTTAATTTTCTCAGCCACATTAAAAACCTCAAAACGCTTCCCAAAACACTGAATATTCTGGGGGTCTAGCGCCAGGGACGGGGCACTGAAAAAAAACTTTCTGCCCCACAGAGCCTTGGCCATTCCAAACTGGACTATGGTTGGCTTTACGGCTCTGCAAGTCCTTACCCAAACTTTTGGACCCATCCCCATCGGGGCTTCGTCTCGTCTTGGAGCACCCACCACCCCTGTGTACACCTTTCGAGAGGCAGGTGAACCTTCACTGTCCAACCGCGGGTTTGAAATGCCCTTTAATTATTATATCCACTTTTTCTCAAACCAGAAAACCCTGCCTATTTGACTGTGTCTTTTGCCCCTCCTTTCCCAAAAATAAGTTTGAAAATAATAATAAAAAAAAAAAATAATAAGGGGATTTATAAGCGCCTTCCACCAAAAAGGCGCTTTACAAAGGCAAAAAAAAAATACAAATGCTAAATGAAAAGAAAAGCATTAAAAAACACCAGAAAAGAAAAAAAACAAAGGCCTCTCCCATTCTCTCCCAAAAACCACCACACTCTCACCTAGACACACAATACAAACATCGCAAAAAACAAAAACTATTTAGCGATACAAGACAACAAGAGTCAATCAACATCTAAAAACTGCTTTTTAAAATATTTTTGAAAAGGGGGGTTTTAAGAGGTTTTAAAGGGAAAAGAAAAGGTTTGAAATGTCTAAAAAAGGGGGATTTATTCCAATTTGGAGCTCTATGAAAAAGCTCTTCACCATCTTTTTTACGAGGGGACTAACTGGAAAGCGAAGGCCGGGTTCGGTGGAGGAACGAAGCATTCGTGAGGGACGATCCTTAAAGGGGAATCGAAAGATGGGCAGGGGCTCGCCAGTGAAAATCTTAAGCAAAGACAATAGCGGCAGCAATTTGCTTTTCCCTTCCTCTATACATAAAGTCCTACGGACAAAAAAAACCCCTAAAGGCCTCGGCCTCGCGCATCCGGGAACCTCCTCTTTTCGAGTAATAAAACCCGACTGAGAACTCCTGATAACCGGAAGGCGGGGGGGTAGGGGGGGTCTCGCGGAACCCGGGTAATATTTAATTAAACGAATTTAGAAAAAAAATTTTTCCTTTTTAAATTTACACAACATACCGGGGCTCACAAATGCAGAGTCGCACTACCGGGAAGGGAGGCTCACCGGTTTCCCCCCCTGAGGAGCGAGAAAGCCGGAGCGTGTGGCGAGAGGAGTGTTCGCCCCCACAGCTGATCATTCCCCTAACCCATCACGCGCAAAAGGGGAAACGCGGGGCAGATAAATTTGGAAAGGGCCGGGGACCGCCAAAAATGGGGCATTTAACACCTCTAATGCGGGCATTATGAGCTACCGCCACAAGACGCCCATGCCCAACTCAGGGGTCTAGGTGAGAAAACAGCCAAATCCCCTTCGGGTCCGCTACCACTTTGATGACTCTCTCAGTAAACGGGATTGAAAGCGCCCGATCTCCCCCTTTAAAAAACCTTCGTTGTGAAAGAACAGGGGGCGCTTTGGGGCGAGAAAAATTTCGGCTTTCCTATACTCCCGCAAGCGCGCACCGACGAAGTGCGGCCCTTCGTCGTCCGGGGCGAGAATGAATGGGGGAAGAAAGAAATAGCCCGGGGAAGAAGAACCGGGCAACGGTTTTTTTTCGCTAAAAATTCTGGGAGGAGGCGAAGAGAAACGAGCCACCCGTTAGGAGGCGACACCCCCAGCGGGGCCCTAAAGCGGGACTTCCCCTGCAGCGCCCCCTGAGGCCAGGGAAACGAGAAAAAGGCTGTTTTAAAGGAAGGAAAATTTCAGAGAACACCCCCCGAGAGCCCCTCGTAAAGGGGGGACCTGAGGGAGGAAAAAGATAAAGAAAAAGATCCCCACGCCAGAACAGCGGGGGCATGGCCCCTGTAGGGGTCCCGAAGATCCCCAAAAGGGCGCCCCCGAAGAGGGCCCCCAAAACTGGCGGGAATGGGGGAAAAAGGCCCCCTGTGAAATTAAAAAAGGGCCCCTGGTTTCCTTTGTGAAAAAAAAGTGGTTTTATTAAAAGGGGGGAACTCCCCGGGGTTTTGAACCCACGGTTCCAAGAGGTTCCAGGATGAGGGGGCCAAGGCCACCGGGGGAAGAACCCCGACCGGAGGCCCGCGGGGTTTCCCGAACTGCGGCCGAGACCAGTTGGGCCAAAACCAAAAAGGCGTTCCCCCCAGGGCCAGGGATAGAACCCCGCCCCCCCCCCCCCCCGGAAAACCGCCACAGGTCGGTTTCCCCGGTTGGAAATTTTGTTTTTTTCGGGAAGGGAAAAACCCTTGGGGGTTTGGGCCGGACCACGAGTTCCGGAGGGGAGGCAGGACCAACCGATAGGGCCCTCGGGGGGAAATTCCCCCTCCCGAACAATTGCAAAAGGGCCCAAAACCCTTTTGTGACCCAAGGGCCGGGGCCCAAGGTCCAAAGGGAAAAACCCCGGGACAAGGGGGCCTTCTCCCTTAAAAAAGCAAAAGGAGGCTTCCTGTCTTTGGGGGGGTCGGATGGAAAAAAAACCAAATCCAAAGTTTCGGAACCTTTCTCCCAAAGAAAAAATTTGGCCACCCGGGAAAAACCCCAAGGGGGGGTTCCAAAAAAAAAACCCCTGAACGAAAAACCGGTTTCCCCCCAAGGGCGGGGGTACTCCGTCCCTTTAAAGGGGTGGAACCACCAATCGGATAAAAGCCCGGAGAGGAAGGAAAAGACATGGGGTTTCCTTGAAAACAGCGAAAAAACCTGTTAAGGCAGAGTCTGCCGTTTCCCAAAAGGGGAAACCCAAAAAATGGGGAAAAAAAAACCCCCAAGGGGAAAGGAAACCCCTCTGTCCCCGCAAACCCCCAAAGGCCCCTTGGGCGGGAGCCCCCTCCCAGAAACAAAAGGGGTGGAGAGCCCACTGACCCCGGGAAAAACCCCGGCCCCCGAAACCCCCAAGGGTTGGGGCCCCCCCCTGGGGGCCCCCGTGGGAGCCCGGGTGGGGGGGGGGAAAGGGGGGGGTGGATGGGACCCCCGCCGGCCGGCCCTGGGCCGACCCCTGCGGGTTCTGCCTCACCCCCCGGGGGTCCAAATGACCGTCGTCCCTTGGTTGAGAGGGCCCGGTGAGAAAAGGCGTGGCGCCTTTGCTTTTTCCAACCCGGGGGCGGGGGGGGGGGGGGCCGACTGAAAGGCGAGGTCACGCCAAACCCGGGCCTACTCTTAATGGTACCTGTACGTTTCCCCAAAACAGAGACCCTGACCTGACGGCAAGCCTGAGGGGGGCGGGGGCAAGGGGAAACGGGTCACAGAAGATGCAAAAAGGACCGCATCTCCCCTCGCTAGTACAGAGTTCAGAAGGAGCCTAGCGAGGGCCCCGCCAAATACTTAACCCCTTCACCATTGACTAAAAAACAGGCTACCACGCAGCGGGGTCCGCGGATTGGGGGATGGTAAAGGGAAATCTGAATCGGACCCTTTAAGGGCAACACTACCCCCTAAAAAAAGAATCCATAACCGAGAACCCCAAAACCCAAAACCCTAAATTTTTTCCGCCGTTTGGTCCATATCAGCCTCACGCCAAAAGCAGGGCTAGACCTAGGGGTTTTTGTCGGTTTTTTCCCAATTTTCCGGGTCAGCCTCCGTGGGCCTTTTTCACGCCAGAATTTTTTTTTCGACTGCAGCCTTTTTTCGCAAAGAGTCTACCACTCGCTGGCGTACAAGGGATTTTTAGCGACCTCTGTTCAAAATTTCCCCCCATCAAAAAGTTTTCACTGACTTCCCAAATCTGAAAAAGGATGGCCGTGCAGCCTATTGCCCCGGGGCTCCTTCTCGAAACGGTTTTTAACAATACATTCAGAGCTTCTTTCTATTCGCTGAACTTTCGCCTGGTTCTGGCTTTGAAAATAATCTTTACAATCTTTAAAAAAGGGGCTTTCGGTTCGTCGATTCGCGTCAGCTTTGGGGGCCCTAGCTGGGCCCCAACCTTCACATCCAGAACTTTTACATTTCTTGAACTTTTAGCAAGTTGAAAGCGGATGGTTACAACATACCTTGCGGTTCCTGGGCAGTTGGGATTGGCGGAACAAATGGTTGACGTTTTGCCCAAGAACCCACAAAAAAGAAACGCCAACATTTTTTACCCCTGCCAACTAAAAACCCAAATTAACGATTTGGGGGAACCTCGGCAGGGGGATTGGAACCAAGACGAGAACAAAAATCTTTCAGATCCATCCAAACCTTAAGGGCTTTCCCCCCATCTTCGTCGGGTGATCGAAAGAGGAAAGGTTCTGTGCCGGCTGCACCCGGCCCCGATTTTACCCATTCCACCTTTTTAAAAAGGGGAAAAACTCCGGGTCATTTCCCTGTCATTGCCACTCACAATAAACATGTTTCTTTTAGAGTGTTGGGACTTGCACGATGTGAACACAAACATTTTTCAGCGGGGTCCCCCTAAGATCCTGTTCAGGAGTCCGTCTGATGTATCCGGCGTTTTTGGAGAGATTAACATTTTTTATCTCATTTAAAATTTTTTTCGGAAGAAAGATTTTAAAAAGAAGTTTTTGGTACGTTTTTAGATGAGTCATTTAAAGAGAGTGTGAAAGGGGTTTTTTTTTTGTTTTTTTTTAATGCTGGTGAGTTGATTTTAACGGGTGACAGCCCTGTGTGGCCCTTTGGGGGGTGGCTGGGGTATAACAACATTTCTTTCTTACTTAGCATCGGACAAACAGACCTTCAGCTAATGTTTTTTCTGCTCATTGCGGACGAGTCCACATTATTTTGCTGTGTTAATATCAGAAAACGTCCAGTTCCTCCCTCACAAAAAGGTTTTTTCTGTTGTTTTTGTTATCACACAGAACTTTTTGATTTTTTTTGCAAATTGTATGAAATGAAGTTAGTCCAATATGTTGCTGCTGTTTTTGTATACATGTTTTTGGGGGAATAATAGTGATAGGTGGAGAAAGGATGAGGTGATAAAGCACGACAGCAATATAAAGACCTCGCCATTTGCTGAAGCCTCAAATATGTCTGATCTATTTCAAAAAGAGCTTTAAAAACTTCAAAAGCATGGTTGTCACATTCATTTTTACATCCATTGGGGTAGCACAGACCCCCACCACAAGGCCCAGGCGGGTTGCACATGCACACACGCACCCAAAAACCCACCACGCTCACATGCAACATGACCAGCATGCATGATAAACCATGCACCTCTCTCCTCACACGTGAAAGGACAATCCTCTTTCTCTTTTTCCTGCCCCTCTCCTCTCCTTCTCCCCCTCTCCCCCTCTCTCCTCTCATCCCCCCCTCTCTCTCTCTCCCCCCTCCCCTCCTAACAAACCAAACAAGACAAAAACCACTGTGTCTCTTTTCTCCAACTGGGGCTGACGGCTCGTGATGGGGCCAGACTGGCAAGAAGGGAAAAAAATGGGGCCCCTTGGCAAAGTAGGTGGTACAGTAGTAGCATGATGATTTTCACTTCTTTTTCTTCAACAGTAAAAGAAGGGTGAATTTACTTTGAACACCACTTTGACAAAGTTTATTCATTGTACCAGAAACTTTTTACTGAAGCTTTTTTTTTACAGCCCCAAACCAGCGCATCGCATAGCAGGGGGGGTATTTCCGCTTTTGGGGTGGGGGGTTCGCTGGTTAAAAACCACAAAAAATGACACAATTTGGGGGACTTTTAGGGCAATCTTGCCAATTTTCCCTAGTAGGGATCTGTAGCTTAGCTGTGCTGACGTAAATCACTGGGTGCCAAAACATTTTTTTCCCTGTCGGACATATAAAAAACCCGGGGTTTTTTTGTGTTTATGGGGGAAAAATTCTAGAACAAAAAAGAAAGTTTTTGGGGTGTGGGTTAGGCATGCTATCCAAATGGTGGGGGGTGAAAACACCATTTTTGGATTATGTCTCAAAAGCAACATTGGTTTTATGCTTACATTGGTGTGGATCTAACATTGGTGTGTGGGGATAAAAAAGACCCGACCTGAACCCTGCTATCGCTAGCCGGGAGTTGAATTTTTTCATGACTTAAAATGGAAAAACTGAAAAAACCCCGGTTTAGATTTATCCATGATCTGAAAAGTTGCTCATAAATTCCTGACCAACATTTGCAGGGTCTTCATTATCTCTCAACTGGGTTTAGCCCGTGTTTAAGGAAACTGATGGGAAATGTGCAATTTTTTCCTTTTCATGCTTCTGAATCAAAATAAACGCCATGTTACCTCCATGACGGCAAAAAGTGTTCCATTATCCTTTGTACCTTTTCCCCTTGGTGACCTCAGCTTCAGTGTTCAAACTTTCCTTTAAAATGATGGGAAAATAATTTTATGCCCCTTTTAAAGTCGTAAATATTAGAAGCGTCAGGAAACACTTAAGTATCCACTAAACTTTTTCGGCCTGTTATTGCCCGTTTTTTTTTAGTTTTCAAATTTGCACTGCCTTTAAAATGGTCATCATTTTCTTTATTTTCCTGTTTTCTCCTCCTCTTCCTCTTCTCTCCCCCCCCCCCCCCTTCCTTCTCTCTTTTCCCTTTTTTTCATGTACTCTGGGTTTTTTGTGACAGTAAAGAGATTTTTTGACTTTCCGAGGCATGGATGTAAAAAACACCACATGTGCTTAGTCCGTTTTCTTTTGCTTTGTTAACAAGATTTTTTCGCTTTGTTGCTTTACCTATGTTTGTGTGTTGTGAACAGATGTACATCAAACTGCGAGAGAAGAACGAGCTAACTGGAGGACGAGCCAGGATGGTTAAAAACCATGCCACAACTTCTGTGACAGCACACTCGCACAAGTACACATTTAACACCATGCACATCGTACACGTGCACCCAAGGGGACATGCATGCAGCAAACACCCCATGCACACAACTTAAAACCCTACCACTCACCATACGCATGTTTCATGCACGCACACCAACACATGCACCATGCAAGCACACTTGCACAACGCACACACACACACGGGGAAGTGTGTCCAAAAACCAACAATGGTCATTTTTAAGAGAAGCACAGATAGGGGAGAAAATGAAAAAAGGTTAAGAAGAAGGAATTTTAACTGGATCCTGCTTAGGAAAACCCGTGGGCAACAAAACGGGGAAAAAAAAGAACTAAATTATGGGGGGGGAAAAGTTTTTGTTACTTTAATTTTCTTTTTCTTCTTGAAGTTAAAAGTTGCATAGACCAAGTTTTTCTTTGTTTTATTAATATGGCCCCTCATTTTTTTTACTTTTAAACTTAAAGAATGATTTTGTGTAACTTTCATGTTTGATTTTTCCAGCATCGGGATACATACATCTACCCTTGGGAATGAGGGGATACTGTTGTGCGTTTTTTTCCAGGATTGCCAGCATTTCGGTAAAAAAAAACTTGTGTACACATTTTTAGTTTATGAATTAAGTGTTATTTTAACTCCCATTTGTCCATCGTTTTTTAAAGCGATAGCAAATTTCAGCTTTGACTCTTGTTGGGCGGGGTGTGTGAAATATAAATTCTTGTGAGAGTGGGAGTGTGCTTGCGTCATCTCACCTGGTTTACTTCAGTCTTTTTTTTTTTCTTTTTTTTTTTTCCCCACACCTGTAAGGGACTCCCAAACGGCCGTGAAGAACCAGGCTGGGGATTTTTTCAAACAACTTATTAAAACTACCCTTCCCCTCACCCCTGCTGGGTAACGCAAAACAAGGTCAGCAGAGCATTTTTCCCAAAATCCTCTTTTGGGGAAATCGCTCCATTTAGGTTGGGGGAAAAAGGGGGAAACATAGAGGGGAAAGGGGGGGGGGGGGGGGGGGGGTATGGGGGATAGTGGGTGGGTTTGGGGGGGGGGATCAAGTTTGAAGTGCAGTCCCATTTTTTTCCTTGTCTTTCAAAGATGAAGGGAAAAAAATCCTCTTTAAAATTGAAAAAATTTGGGCCCAAAAAAAAAAGACGTAACATGGCAGCAACTTTTTTCTTGGGAAACTGATCATGGGATTGGGTAATCCTTTTTTTGTATGATCAATTGGGTTGCAAAAAAAAAAGAAAAAAAAAGATACTAAAGAGGCTGCCCGTCTCTTGCCGCGGTATGAGATAATGTGTGTGGTAAGGGCACTAAAAAGGGAGAGAAACCTGCATTATTTGAGTTTGTATATAGCTATTGTTGCTTCCATGGACAAGTCGAGTTTTTTGGGAATGCAAGCTCGTGAATGCAACATGTGTACACAAAAACACCCCACAAAGCCATACCAGCGTCGCAGACACACCCACATGCCAAATATGCTCATATGCAAGTTGTGTGCTCATACACACACACACAAACAACCCCCACACACACACACATAAGCAAGCATTTTTCAGCCTGATCCCTGCAGACTTGTTTCACGATTTTTTTGGGGTTTTGGGTGGGGGGGTTTCATTTTTTGACACTGTACATAATTTAATTTGTTTTAGGGGGACGCAGCCTGCTTCACTTGTGTGTGTTTCATTGGGCCCCAAAGTAATGGGCCACCCCTGCCCTCCCACATCACTTCAACACACAGGCAAGACGAATCATAAGTCAGGAAAAATTTGGTTTCCCCATTTCAGATTTTAATTCAGTGGAAAGATATAACGCCTTTTTTCCTTTAAATTTTGATTTCACTTGCACAATTTGGGGAAATTCCTAAAGACTGAGTAGTTAGTTTTTGAGGGGGTGGAAAGACGTCAGGGATGGTGTTTAGCAGCAGAATTCCTGCCTTGGGAATATGGAAACGGGCACCACTGAAACGTACAAATGGCGGCAGGGGGAGTGACGGCTAATGGGGCCCTTACGTACCACTTTGCACTGGGGACTGTCATGTTTTTATTGGGATGGGCAAGTTTGGAACTGTTTTCATATAAAGGGGATGAAAGAAGTGTTTGGGGGCCTCCTAACGAAGACGTTTTCTTTTCCCCCCTCCTTCTTTCATTCCTTTAATGCAACCTACCGACCCCCCTTAGCCAAATTTAGACCGGGGATAAGGGGGTGTTGCTATGAGGAGGTATTTTTGCTTTTGACTGAAAACTTTCCTAATCCCTCATGCTTCATTTACAAAAAAAGGGGTTGAAAGGAAAGTGCTTTTGCTGTAATTGCTAGCATCCCATGACATTTGGGGTTTTTCCCCTTCAATGCTTTATCATCCCGTTCAAAATGACACCCTTCTTCCTCCCAACCCCACATTAAAAAAAAATGACTCTGATTTTTTTTCCCCCTCAAATTTTGGGTTCAGGAAATATAAAAAAATCAGGGAAAAGGGGAAAATTTTTAAGGATTACAGCTATGTGGTAAATGGGGTCAGGGCACTTTTAATTTTGGATGGCACTTTTTAGGTCCCCGTGAACATGCACTCGCACCATTTTACAAAAAAAAAGATCGGGTACCAAAGGGTTTTTTAGTTTTAATTAGGACTTTAGTTTTGAACGAATGGTTCAGGTGAGAATCACGTAAAGTGGGTCTTGTTAAAAGATATTTTAATTGTGCACTTCACTAGACAGAGTGGAAACTCCGTAACAGAAACCTCTGCGTGCTATAGTTTTCATATTCCTCTTAATGTACACATTGCATCGATAGAATCGTAGTAATTTTTTGGGTTTTCAGAAAACCCATTTTTTTTTAAAGTCCCTTTTGGAATATATTTGGGGGGTTTGCTTTGCATCAAAAGTGTTTTTTTTTGAAACGCCTGACGCGTGTACATTATTTTTTCAGAACTGCGCACTGCCTACCACTACGCCAATGCCATGGGGGAAGGAAGAGAGAACTTCAAAGCTCAGCGGGGAAAAGCGGGCGCGACACTGGAGTTCGGACTGTGTGAGTCAGCCTGGGTCATCCCGTAGGGATGCTCGACTCTTTCGTGTAAATTGTGTTTCGGTATTTAACCTCATTTCTTTCACTCGACAGAAACTTTTTTTTTAACCTTTTTTCTGTTGATACTGTTTTCCCCCGTGTTTGCCTTTTCATTTGTTTTCTAGAAAGTCTTTTTTACTGTTTTTTTTTTTTACTTTTTACAAATTGGCGTTTTTTGTTTTTAATCTCCAGCAAGTTTTGCGATACTAGTAAACTGTGGATGGACACAGCTTTCATTCGCAATGTCCATTTGTTCATATAAGCTTTTATATGTAGACGGGGTTCATACATACATATGACATAACACACATTATACATACAAAAAAGATTTTCGTTGTTAATCATTTTTGTCATTTTTTTTAACTATTTTTTGTAAACTAGTGATAAACACAGAATGGGTGTCATCATCACACAAACTGATATTGTCTTTCCCTAGCCCCAAACCCAAATCATATTTACAAGAGAAATGCACACAAAATTAATTCCCAAATTTCTTGTCCAAAAATCAACGGCACTTAAGCCTTTCACTCCCCCCGGCTGAATATACCGCAGTTCAGTTGTGGCTATCTCATCCGTCAACAGAAACAATAATAATTTTAAAACTCCATTCATTTTTCCTTCAAATAAAAAATATACTTTTTGTTACTTTAAGCAATACTTCAAATTTTTTTGATTGTTTTTGTAAAAATTGGTGTTTTTTCCCCCAAAAATTTCAAAAGGTTCTTAGTCAAAGGGAAAAGGAAAAAATACTGAGTGGGGGTCCATCTTTAATAGCATACCATTGAAACCGCCAAAATGAGTAGGTTAGGTGCCCGACAATTTTCTGGGCACGAAGCAAGGAACGATCTTTTTTTCTCAAACATTTTTTTAGAGGCAAGGTTAAGGTCCATTATTTAGTCCCATGCGACCTTCATCTCTGGTTTTTCAGAAATTTTCTCTTTCTGTTTCTATTTCCCGACAGGATAAATTTTTCCCTTTTTGTAATGTTGCCCCAGGTTCTGAATTTTGGGGGGCGAGATTTTAAAAATGAATTGTTTAAAATAACTTATTGAAAAAAATTTTGTCTTGTGTCTAGGAATCTGATTTGAGACCCTAATTTTTTGTCTTTTTCCTCAAAATGACAAACTGGTTGACTTCCTTGGAAAAAAATTTTTGACTTGTTTGAAAAAACAGAAAGAAAACAAATGTAAAATAGCAAATACATAGGTTGACATGTCATTGTATCATGTGCTGTCTCATTCATAAGCATTTGCAGTGTGTCCTTATGGTGCAGCAGTTGAGGTTAGCATAAACAGACCACTCTACATGCAAAGAGTCATTGACAAAACATCAGTGTGTGTGTGTGTGTGCATTCTGTTTGTGTGTGTGTGTTTTGTATCCTCTAGCATGCTTAAAAAGGATGTTTAACATTGTTTTGTTTTGTCTGTGCCATGAGAATTTTGACTGTATTCTCAGCTTAAAAAAAGATGTTTACTGTTCTCTATCATCCTAACTTGAAAGAAAGCCTAACTTTAAAAAAAATCTTGCAACAGCTGTGTTTCTAGTTATATAGCAGTTCAGGTCAAAATATCTTGATTGGCATTAATAATTATGGTACCTATAAAAAGAAAAAAATATATACAAGGTGCACATGTTCCACATAGTAAGCTACAGTGCAACAGATTTCTTCTTTTAGAAAATAGCAATCAAGTATTGCTCTTACAACAGCTGGCTAGGGCCTCAAATAAATCAAGTGTTTATGTCAGTGTTTTGATATCAACAATCCTGATGATGAACTTTTGACCGATTGGTTTACGGCACCTTTCTTTTTCTGTTTTTTTCCTTTTAGCCCTTTTTTATCATTCGCTCTTTCCTTTTCTTTTGGGGTTACCTGTTTGAACAAGCTTTTTCTTTTACAATGTAAAGAGCGCTGCATTTGTAAGGTGTGTGATATATAAGTGCAACAGTCAAGCAGTAGGAACGCTAGCTTTTCAACCAGAGGAGCACAGTTCAACCTCCTGTGGTGCTTCACAGTGAAATTGTAGAGCATATTTTTTGTACCCCCCATTGGCATACCTGCTATTAGGCCAAGCCCTTTCACACGTGAGTGGGGCAAATGCCCAGGTTTTTTGTGAAAAAAGGTTCTGTAAACTATGACAGCATTTTGAGGTTCAAGGAAACAAAATACCCAGTATGCATCAGAAAACTTGGAGAGACCAGCGTCTTTGGGCAGTGGTTAGTGTTATGGACAGTGCACTGTGAGGGGTTAGGTTCATTTCCCCTACACAGGCATTGCTTCTCCTGACGGGTCCCTACCATAGTTAAGATTTGTATGGTCTCCTCAATGGCCCTTCTGCTTCAGACTTTTCTTTAGGGAGATAGTACCATTTCTCCTGTAAGAATTTAAATGCAAGTACCTATGGATGCGAGTAATTCTTCGGGTCCCCCCAAAGCAAAGTGTCCATGTTTGTTCAGTCGGGGAAGTGATTTTCTTGTGTTTTTGTTATTCCCCGTGTATGTTGCTGAATATGAAATTTGGGTGGGTTTCAGTGCTGGATGACGGGAAAAGATTATGAGAACAAGCCAGAAGATGCCATGGACTGGACAAAGAGAGAAAGGTATGTCCAGTTTGTGCTACTCCTTATAATGCATGATAAGATAGTAAAGTCTCTTGCTTACGCAATGTCAACCATCTGACAAAAGAAAGGAGAGAACCCCCTTTCTAATTTACTTAATTTTTTACACTACTAACATACAAATTCTTTTTTCTTTTGAAAAAGATTGATTTAAACATATTTTCCAAAATGATAACGGTCCACATCGACAAAAATCACTTTTGAAGCTGGCACCCCACAGTACCACAAACAAAGAAAAATGATTTTCATAAACAAATTTTCTGGTCCTCTGACTTATAACAAATTCTTCAACATTTTTCAGTTTCTGCAACCTCTTGTTGCCTTAATAGCAAAACACACACTGTGCCTTTGCCCCCTCAACAAACTTAGCCCTATTCTGACTTCCTGAAAGTTTTTGAAAGAACAAAAAACATATTAATTATCATATTATATATGGGCCGGAATAGCTCAGTTGGTAGAGCGCCGGACTCGTGATCCTGGGGGGTTACGGGTTCGAATTTCGGTACAGGGGGATTTTTCCTCGAGTTAACATTGGTTTTGCCCCCATTTCCCATACAGTCCTTCGAATGAGACTATAAAATCGAGGTTCCGTGTGTGAACGCACGCATAACATCTTGCACACACGTAAAACCCATCACCAACTTTCGGAAAGGAAGGCCCAGTTGGGCCGTTTGGTATGGATGACACGTTACACCATAGCATGCACCCTGCGTGAGAAATGGAAAGAATGAAGGAAGTAAGGAAACTGAGTGAACGATATTGACTGGATGGCACTGGAAACGACTGAATGAAGCGCCAGATGGCAGCTCTTCAGTCGGCACTTACCCAGGTAGGCAGCCCGTTGGTAAACGAGTGTGGATTTTAAAGCACTTAGAACTTTCTCTCTAGCCAGAATAGGCGCTATATAAGTATTCATTAATTATTATTATTATATTATTCTTTAATTTAAAGAAAAATTCATCTTTTTACTCGCTGTTTTTATTTTCTTCATCCATGCCTTCATGGTGATTTTTCTTCTTTTTTTTTTACAATGGCCAACCGTGGGGAAATTCAATTAACAACTAACAAGACACCTTATGTGTCTTAAATAAAACATGAGGTAAGTGTTCATGCAGAGCCTCCCTGTAACTAACACCACCTTTACAACTCCCATAGCTCCCTTGCTCCCGCATGCAAATGCGTGGGC
>CM031595.1:105471460-105553629 GCA_018398815.1 Conus ventricosus | reverse complement strand
AACGAGGGAACATCCCATCATCTGGAAGACCTCGATTATTGTTCCGGCGCAAGAAGCCTTCCCAAAGAACTGAATGACTACAGACCTGTGGCCCTGACTTCGGTACCATTTAAGTGTGCTGAAAAGATAATACTGCAGCTGCTGCAAGCCGAAACGGGTGTCAAGCAAGACCGTCTACAGTTCGCCTATTCAAGAACAAGAGCACCGAGGACGCCATTTTAACACTGCTGCATCACTTGTACGAGGGTTGTTCAATTTAAGATGACACTAGGCTTGCCGTTTGGAAACGAAGCACCGCACAGAAAAATGTTTTACCAAACACAAACTTTAAAGTTTACCCGATTATGATTGCAGAAAATAAAGTTGACGTCATGACGCAAACTCGGAGTATGACGTAATTACAACTGTGTTTCAAACAGCTGAGCCTGAAAAAAATGGACGTCACCAATGAGCAATTTCGTTTCTACACTTTCACAAGGCTACAACTTGGTGACGATTGTAGGAGGATACACGCAGATTTGCAAGCTGTTTACGGAACGGATTGTGTGTCTTACCGCACAGTTTGCAGATGGGTCAAACAATTAGAGCAGGTAGGGCGCCATCTGATTGGGGTAATCGTGCAGAGCGAGCTTACAGCTCGGAACGAACAAAACATTGCATTTGTGAAAAGACTGATAGAGGAGGATCCACATTCGACTGTGCGGGAATTAAGCGAGGCATGTGAGCTTTCAATTGGCCATTAACAACATTCTGCACAAAGACCTTCACATGAGAAAACTGGCTGCAAGATGGGTGCCACATCTCTTAAGCGATGATCAGAAGCAGCAGCGGGTGGCATGTTCACGCAAACTGCTCGACGAGTTTGAGCCCATGGGCCAAAACGACTGTGTGACTTAGTGACGGGAGACGAGAGTTGGCTGACATTCTACGGCATCCCCAACAAACGCTGCAACCGCATGTGGGTTGGCCCTGACGGAGACCGACAGTTGTTCTTCGCCCAGGATTCCAGAGTCGCAAGCGAATGTTTTCTATTTTTTTCAACACGCAGGCCTTGTGGCAATTGACATTTTGCCTGAGAAATCAACAATCACTGCCTCCTACTATACCCAAGTTGTGCTCCCAAAAGTTGTAGGAAAAATCCATGAGCAGCGCCCAACCGTCAGCACCGAGGACCCTTCTTCTGCATGACAATGCCAGTGTCCATAAGGCGAAGGTCACCACGACCTTCCTGAGCGAGCAAGGAACCCAAGTTTTGGACCACCCCCCCTACAGCCCCGATTTGGGCCCCCTGCGACTTCTGGCTGTTCCCTGTTTTAAAGGAAAAAGCTCGTGGGGCGAAAGTTTGCCCGGGTAAAAAGCCCCCCCCCCAAACCCCGTAAGATCGATTTGTGGTTGCCAAAAAACCGACTACAGGGGGTTTGGGGAATTGGCGTAGGGGGGCTTAAAATTTTGTTCGAGCCAACGGAGAATACTTCGGGGGGTTTAAAAAAGTTTCAGTTGCTGAGTGAGAGGTAGTTTTTTAAGGGGGTGGTAAATTTAATTGAAAACCCTCGACAGTCACCTGGAAAAACCCAAAGTCTACGCAGCCCCTTTTCATCGAATTCAGATCGCATTCAACACCATCCAGCCCATCTTGGTTGAAAAGTCCTAATTGTCAGTCAACCCTGTCCTGACCCCAGTGGATCTTTGATTTTGCGGGAAGCCCCTCAACGATTTGGGTGGAAAAAGAACCTAAACCAAAAACAACCAACCGGGGCCCCCACAGGGTTGCGTCTTATCGCCAGTCCTGTTCACTCTTACACCGCAGACTGTGCAGCAGAGAGAAGTCGCCCTGTGAAAAAAATTTGCAGATGAACCCCCTGCCCGGTTATCAGGGGTGTCGCCCATCTTACAGGCTGCCAGCAATGATTGTTTGGTGTGATTAAAAATTTCCCGGGCTGTTTGGGGCCAAAACAAAAGAGTTGGTCATCGTTTTTCCAAAGAAACCGTGTGCTCAAACCTCTGAACATCAAAGGCCACCCGTAGGACTGTCAGACCTACAAATACTTAGGGACGATCTGGGACGTCAGCTGAGCTGGCTGCCAACGTGGGATGCCTGTGCAAGAAGGAAACCAGCGCCCGTTTTTCCTTCGGAAGCCGAGCCCTTCAAGTCAGCCAGGAGTACGCCCTTCTACCAGGGGGGTTGCCCAGGTGTCATGCTGTACAACACATCTTTTCTTCAGCAGCGCCAGGACAGGGGCCAACAGGCTGGAGAGATAGCCGGACAGCAGCAGGGTGGTGAAGGCGAACCCTTGCAACACCAACCACCACTTTGAGCGTGTGCCATCAAAAAGTGAGGCTATATGACAAAACCCTCCCCCCACTTCCCGCTGTGCAGTCTTGCGGCCAAAGGAGGGCTCTGGGGGGCCCCCCTGCTTTGTCCAAATGCCAGGACCATCGTATGGGGAAATTTTTTGCAACTGCTGTCAGGTGAAAATGCAGAAAAGGGGAGGTGAAATCTGATGCCTGCAGAGTGCTGCTATACGCTTCTTGGTACGAGGTGATGTGTGGCGCACGACAGACCGTGTTTTTGGGTGGTGTGTGTGGTTGTGGTGTGTGGTGTGTGTGTGTGTGTGTGTGGGGACAGGGAAAGCCCCAACGAAAGAGGAACCCAAGGAATGTGTGTTGGAAAATGTTTGGGGGTAAAAGGGGGGAAAAGGGGAAATCAGGGGGTGTTTTAACCCATGTGTAACTTGAAAATGCAGTCAAGGGACTGCTTTGTTTTTTATGCCACCCTGACTTTTTAACATTTTTGATGATTTTATTTTTTAAAATTGTGTTGTGTGTGTGTGTGTGTGGTGGGGTGTGTGTGTGTGGTGGTGGTGGTGTTGTTCGTGGTTTTCGTGTTTGGTGGGGGGATTTGTTGTGGGTGTGTAGGTGCTTTTGCGTCTGCTTGGGGTTTTTTGGGTTTTGTTGGGGTTTAAGGGGGGGGGGAGGTTTGAGGGGGGGGGGGGGGGGGGAGGGTGTTTTAAAATTTAAGGTAGTGTTTTTTGGGTTTTAAATGGTTCGTTTAGATTTTTGTCAATGTTTTCTCTCCGGCGTACCGCGTCCCCCCCCCCCCCCCCCCCCCCCCCCCCCCCCCCACCCCCCCCCCCCCCCCCCCCCCCCCCCACCCCCCCCCCCCCCCCCCCCCCCCCCCCCCCCCTTCTTTCCCCCCTTCCCTACCCCCCCCCTCTGTTGTTGCTGTCACTCTCTCTCTCTCTCTCTCTCTTCTTGGTGTTGTCTCTCCGCTGAGATCTGTCGTCTCTGGGTCTTTCTTTCTCACCTTCATTGTCGTCCTAATGTGCTTTTTTCCTTCCTTTTGGTTGTCTTGTCTGCCCCTTTTTTTTCTGTTATATCTTTATTTTTCCTCCTCTCATTTTCCCAGTCTTTATATTGTACCCCATTTCCCCTTTGTACATATTCTATGACAGAAAGTTTAAGAGAGTGGTTGAGCAGGGTTGGGACGGGGGTGGGGTGGGGGGGGGGGGGGGTTGGAGGGTGTGGGGATGGGGGGGGGGTGAGAGAGAGAGAGGATGTGGGGTTTTGGGGACGCGGTACACAACACGTTGGGTGTGGTGTATGGGGTGTTGGGTGTTTTGAGGTGTGTGTGTTTAGGGGGTGTAAATGTTTGGGTATGGATGTGTATTGGTTTTAAATGTCTAATTTTTAAAATAATAAACCACTGGGGAAAAGGGGGGGTGAAATTTTCTTAGAGGCCTGTTTTACTACATTGATTTTTACATTGAATTTTTTTGTATTTGTGGTTTTTCGTGCCTGCAAAACTTTTCCCTTTTGTATATGGGGTTACAAAAAAAAAAAATTTTAATTGAATTCGAAGTACACCTAGGGAGGGGGGACGACTTCAAAAAGAGGAGGACAGAGAGATAAATGGGAAAAAAAGGGAAAATAGATGACAGCCCCCTAAAGAAAAATTCTATTAAAGGACAAAATAAACCCCCCAAAGCCCCCCCCATGGCCCCGGGGGAAAAGCTAAATTTAGACCCCAACCATAATTATCCAAAATAAAGAAAGAAGAAAAAGGGCAGGGGAGAACAAACGAAGGAGAACAGGGTTTCCCCGCCACACAGCATATTTACCAACATTCGAAAAATTAAAGTTCTGAAAATTTTTGTAGATCCCCATGTACCCCACAAAAATCACACCAACAAAAAGTCTCCCACACGCAGGCATACCCCAAAAGCCCATACACAGCTAGAAACAAAATTAACTTAATGAAAGTCCCTTTCCCCGTCCGAGCAGGGAGGCACTGGTGCACCCAAAGCAGTTTATACGCCAGGACTGGCGTTTGGTCTCGCTCTTGGCTCCACGGTCAGTGTCCAGCTCATCTTCATACGCTCTCGTAATGGGCGTCCTGCGATAAAAGGCGGTCTGGGCCGACACCTATTCAACCAACGAAAAAAACAACGCCTATAAAAGGGTATTAGGGTTTCATTCTAGGTACTGCTGAGATTTGGTGTGGGTTGTAGGCCTACTACCTGGCGAATTGGGCTTACACCCGCAAGACCTGAATCTAAGTTTGTAATAGATTACGTCACATTTCATTATTGTATACTCTTTCTCTTTTTTTCCTCTAATGATTGAAAATCAACACAAATTCGTGTACGTGATGTTGAAACTCTACTTTTGTATAATATATACTAACTCCTTCAGTCGGAAGGCCTCAGGTAATAAAAACTGACAAGGAAAACAAGGCGGATGACCGTGTTGACTTTAAAAATTAACCACAACATACCCATACCACATTCACATAAAGGAAATATAGTAAAATAAATGAGAACAAAATTATATTGACAATACATAAATAAACAGGCGGGCGGAACGATTCGGGGCGCCGCGAAGGAAACGCTCGCTTCACGACCTCAGTGAAGTCGCGCGATACTCAACCACCGCGTTCCGGCCTGAAGGTTTTTTTTCCTTTTTTTTCCCTTTACATGAAAATAAATATAAATTTATAGAACTAAACAAGCATTACCCTTCCTCTGTCGGGGTAACCCAAATAAAGACAAAGGTCAAGGTCGCAACGATTGCTCAGGGGTTTCGAAAGTAGCTCATGAGGAAAAAATGAATTAACTGAGAAAAAATTATAGAGTGTGGCGAGTCAGCTGTGTCGGGGCCAGCTGTGGGGAGTGTCGCAAACAAATTGGGCTGGAGTGGTATAGTGAGATGCTTGTTAAATGGACAGTCACGATAAGATTTTTGGCGATAACATAAAGCTCTTGTTCAAAATGGCGGCCTGCACAGTGTTTTTCTGGGTTACTAGACTATCAAGCTGTTGAAGTTCAATCCTAGTTGCCCCTTGTATTCTTTTACATCAGTTTTACTTTAACTTTTTTGGTCACACAAAGGTAGTAAACAAATATTTTTATAAGTTTTCACTTTTGAAGTTTGGTTTTATTTGTTGATTACCATGAGAGGAAGCCAAAAGGGTAACAAGAGGAGGAGGGCAAAGTGGAAAACCTCGTTCAAATTCAAATGGAAGAAACAGTTAAAGAACAGTTCAGTGGCAAGGAAAGATACAGCTGCCGCAAGCTCTACTACCCAAACAAGCAAGGAGAAACTATAGTTCTTTCATTTGCATGAAAGGTGAAATTGCTGTGGAGGAGGACCAAGACGTGTCAAACCTGTCATGGACTGTAAGCAGTGGTTTCATAAAGATTGTACGCTTCTTACAGGACAGTAGATTTCAATTATCTTTGTGAGGATTCAGGCATCTAAAGCAGGCATTGAAGGACTTGCAGACGTGTCATTCAGGGGAGGGGGAAAATAAGCGGGCGCACTTAGAAGCATAAATTGACAGACTGATCCAGACTTTTTGGAGCTCTGTTGACACGAGGCTTTGCATGCTGGAATCAGGATGCACAGGAGAGGGACCTTGATAAAAAGATCGAGAAGTTGTGAGTAAAAAAAGTGACAGAGTTGTGGGATGAAAAGTTGTAGAGAGGAGAAAAAAGAGAACTGAAATCTGATTGTAAGCGCAATTTGAAGGAAAGTAACAAGACTGATAGAGCCGAAAAACAAATGGATGACATTGAAGAGTGAAGAACATGTGCCAAAAAATTGTCCGGCTTAAAGGTCGGGAAAACCAATTGAGGGAAAGCTGTCCGTTAGGGGGAAAAGTAAACATAGGGTTCACAACCCTGATTCTGCGAAATAAAAGGTTCAAACAAAAGATATCAAAGAGAATCTTGACAACGCTCGCAGCTTAACAGTGGATACAAGACCAGCCAAAAGAATTTACATAATCCTGTTTACACCCCGGCAGAACGATGAAAAACAAAAGAAGTACGTCAGGAACTGAAAAAAAGAATGGGGTGGAGAGACAGTATAGGAGAGTAAAGGGTAAAATCGTTTCTGGTCAGGGGAAAACAGGGCGCGAACCTGGATGGCAACTCAGAGATGGACAATCCTCTGAAGAAAAACACAATGTACTTAGTTTTACAAATACTATAACGATTGATGACTGTGGTTTTTGACGCGCTGTTTTGTACAGTAATGTGGATGGTTTTTTTGAATAAAAAAAGATGAGCTATTTGCATTGGTGGAAGGACAATAACCCAAGCAATGTAGCAATACAGAGCTATAGCCAAACAATCAAACAAATGATTAACCTTGGCGGAATATTCTTTACCAGGATCTGATACATTTTTTAACCCAACCCAAAGAGTGCTGTGTGCTATTTGTAAAAGAGTCTTTTAAATCCAAATGTGTACTGGAAAATTGGAATGAAAAATGATTTTGAAGAAAAAAGTGTCTGGATTCAGTTTGTTACAAGGGGATGGACAGAAAGTCTTTTTGTGCATCTATAAGTGTCAGTGGTACGCTAGAAATGGATAATAAGCTGTTAACTATTGAAAGGGAAATTTTAAAAACTTTTGGGACTGTGTGTGCAATACTGGGGATTTTAATTTTCAAACATAGATAGGGAACGGGAGATGGGCTGGTGAGAGAGAACAGGAATTTATTGAATGAAAGTCTTCAGAGATGCATTTTTTGACGCAAGTAGTGACACAGCAACCAGATGATAGAGAAGGACAGAAAGCCAATTATCTTGATATCTGGTGGTGTCATTATGATGAGACCATATTTCAGAAGTGGAGCACTTGGACCCCTCTTGGAAAAAGTGACCATGAAGTTTATTTTTAAATTATACTTGGCTTGGATAACCTAGAAACTAAGACAAAAGACATAAATTTGATATGAAAAATGGTTAACTTTTCCCAGATAAGGTTGACTTACGAAACAGATCTGGGCTGAACTGACAGAATTGAATGTTGGACACAGGCTGGGAAGGATAAAGAGAAAATTCATGAAGCTATGGAAAAAAAACATTCCGAAGTGTACAATAAATGAAAACAAAAATTGAAACCAAAATGGAGGATAGGAAATCATGAAAATATTAAAAAAAGAATTACAAACCTGTCTCAGAGATTTTTGAGAACATAGAGGGAGACCCATTACCAAGCATATATAAAAAGTAAGAAATGATGTGTGTCGACAAATCAGGAATAAGTTATAAAAGGTATTCGAACAAAAGTTAGCTAAGAGAATGCTAAACTAATCCCAAATGTTTTTGGAAATATGTTCAGTCAAAGTCAAGGCAAGAGTAGGAATCAAGTCCTTTGAAATCACAAGATGGAAATATAGAGACAAAGGATGTGGATTAAAGCTGAGATTCTAAAACACTTTTTTTGCTAGTGTTTTTACCACGAGAGGATAAAAGGGAGCATACCAGATGTAATCCCAAAATGTAAATCAAATGATTAAGCTGTCTTTGATGAAATTATTACCCGGAACTGCGTGTAAAAAGAAACTTGATATCTAAATCCGAATAAAGCGCAAGGACCTGATGATATTCCATCTCGCGTTTTAAAAGAATTAAGCACAGAACTAGAAGTGCTCTTAGTATCCTTTTTAACAAATATCTTAGAGCAAGGTAACTCTACCTCGAGACTTGAAATCAGCAATCAGTATAATACCTATTTTCAAAAATAGCGGGAACAAGAACTGACCTGGACACTACAGACAGTAAGCGGACAGCTGTGATTGTAAAGCGTACTGGAGTCATCGTAGAGATGTTATTGTTGATTCTATGATGAAATATGCGTTGTATGCAAAATGTCTGCATGGGTTTTTTCGTCAAAGTAGATCTTGTATTACTACAGTTGATTGAGGTATTGGAAGACCTATACGTAAGTTTATTGATAGTGGAGATAGTTGGATGTTTTGTACTGGACGTTCGTTATGGCTTCGGTTCGGTCCCACATGCAGACTACTTAGTAAACGCATAAATCGTAGGGTATTACTGGGAAAAGTTTTTAGATTGGATTGATGACTTTTGAGAGATAGAGTTAGAATGTAGAGTTGGAATTCTTTGTTTCTAGTAATGCTAATTGTCATCAGTGGAATCCCCCAAGGAGCAGACTGGGCCTATATTATTTACTATATTTATAAATGTACTTATCAGACGGGTTAAAAAGCTCACTTGCAAGATTTTTTGCTGTGATACTATGTTGTACAGTTCACCATCAACACCTTACACAATGCCAAATGACATTGAGCTACTCATTAAATTGGTCTCATCCTGGAATTTGTAACTATCAATGCATCCAAATGGCAAAGTAATACATATTGGACAAAGGATACCTAAATTAACTTACAGTATGAAAAAATTGGGGGGGATCAAGAAGTTCAAATAACGTGCTGTGAAGAGGAATAATGACTGGGGAGTTACTTGTGATTGAAAAACTTACTCTTTGACAGCCACATGCAAGACCAGTCAAGAAAGCCGTGCCGTTGGTTGGTATCATTAAGAGAACTTTTACATCTTGGCAGAGTTTACTTTCTTTGGGGACTATACAAGGCAATGGTGAATCGATTCTTGAATATGGCAATGTGATAATTGGTCGCCAAGACTAAAAGGCAGTCAATAGTAAATAGAAAAGGTGCATAGAAGAGCAACTAAGTTATACCGGACATTGCTGTTTCCATATGAAGACAGGATTAGGTACAAAGGTTTCCATCCCTCAAAAGTAGAAGATAAGAGGAGATCTGATCCAAACTTATTAAAATTTTTAATAACCTAGATGATATTGATCAAGCTTGTTTTTTTGAACTGCTCTAACCAACATAACCTGTCTATACAGTTGTTGTGACAAAAAAAAATACAAATACAGCAAGTTAATACTAATATAAGGAAACGTTTTCATTCAGCCAGAGGATAGCACCACTTTGGAAATAAACTAATCCGAACATCAACGTGCACCAAATTTAACTCTTTTAAAAATCTTATCGTAAGCATGAAATTAATAACTAGATTCTGTTCGACTTTGATGGTGAAAATAATAATGGGCTCGCTTGTCGAGATGACCAATGACAGAGCATATAAAGAAGGGGCATTTAGTGCCGAGAGGCTATGATGAAACAATCATCGCCCCTATAAAAAAAAAAAAAAAAAAAAAATAATCTGAACCTGGAACTTGAACTGACTCGGCCAATAATAAAAAAAAAGATGTGCGCGGCGCCGCTATGTGTCCAACCAAATCGCTGACAAGGGGAAACAAATACACTGCTTCAGCGTTAGCGCATTAGCATAAATTTTAAACTTGCTATTCCATTTTTATAAATCAGGCAACGCTTGCGCGTGGCTTGAAACCAAACAATAATTTCTCCACACCTATTGTACAGCCTCAGCACAGCACCGAAAGCGGAACAGATTTTGAATGAAAATATTTATTTAATAAATTTACAACGATACCCCTGTGGATTGTGAAATGAGAACCGAGAAGCACGAAAATAACTCACCAGAACGGGCGGGGTGGAAAGGGGCGGGGGGGGAAAAGGTCGAGGTGGGCCCGGCAGGCTGATCCTCAGCGAAAAGACTGTACGGGACCTGGAGCCAACAGCAACCAGCAGCCTTAAGTGGGATGGCCGACGGCTGCCAGCGAGAGGGTCAAGATATAGGCCTATACTGGTGGGCAGGAATAGGGATTCCTCACTCTTCATCAACTATGATACCACCGTCAGGCAGACAGTGGCCTTCGTCACAGTTATAAAATCATGCCTCACCAAAGAGAACGGGGTCTCTCCAATTGTGGCTCCAATTCGAGTTAAAAGTAAGAATTTTCCAAACGGCCAGCTGCCGATTCAAAGGGGAATATTAACTTCCAAGACTCAGCGAGCTCTCACGGGTTTTCACAACGATCCAGGGTCATCTCAAAGAAAGCGATGTTCCATGCGGGAGGATGCATGCAACCGCACGGACGGGCAGACTTTTCCTCTGAAAAACCGTTGAAAACACACAGCTGCCCATCCCTCTTTTTACACACAAGAAAAATAACGTTGGCATCAAACTGACAAACGTAACACATTAAAAGCGGGATGGGAGGGCTGTTCAGTCCGTGTCAACACCCCCCACCCAAAAGGCCTGTGCACTGAGGCACAGTCCCCTGCAGCCTTCCAGCACCGCTGGCTTCAAGCATAACCAGACGCGGTACACTAACACTAATGAGACTGGGTGAACCCTTGGTAAATGTCAGAGTGCAGGGGATACAATCTTTCATTGCATTCGACTCAAGTCTGCCTCCACATTGTCCTTCCCAGAACATATGTCGGAACCTGAAGGCATGACTTTGAAGCTGACCGCCCTAGCCATAGTCGACGACTACTGGACGGATTGTGTGCAGGTAGGCCCAAGGGCTGGTGGGTCTGACTCTAGAATGGATTCTTGCTCGAGTAGAGAATACGGATAGAAGCAGCCGGACGGACCCACACCACTGCCAGACACTCCAACTCGATGGTGTTGTGGGTAGTTTAATTCTGCTCCCGTCAACTTCTTGCTGGCATAGGATATGGGAGCAGACTCGACCATGTGTCTTGGAGTAGAGCAGCCCGAGCCATTCTGGCATGCATCTGTGCGAAGCACGAAAGTGGCGTCAGGTAGTCTGCAAGTTGCAGCACTGGCTGTCTGGATATAGCGTCCTTCAGGTCCTGAAAGCTTCACGTCGTCCTCCTTCCATCCAGGATTCTCAGGCTTTCGGAGCAGGTTGGTATTGGTCGGTAAGGGGATTTGCTGTCTTGACAATGTGAGGTGCAAACTTTCGGTATTTCGACCAGCCCAGGAAGAACGGAGCGTCTTAGTCTTAGGTGGCTGAAGGTCCTCGATTCTTGCCTACACCCTTGTCGGGGGGCTCTGGCAGAAGGTACCCCTGCCAATCACCAGGACCCTAAAACGGCACTCTGACTCGATATTTTTTGGTTTCCCCTGCACTTGGTAGGGCGTGCGGCGAGTTGCACTTCTCGAAGACGATGGAAGAGTTTCGTAGCAAGCGCAGATGTTCCTCCATGATTATCAAGTTGCCAAAAAGAGTGCATCGATGAAGTTATGAGCTGCATTCATTTCCCAGGGGCTGTAATGAGCCGCATGATACCGGCTAAACACTGCTCCTGCTAAGTCTTGAGTCCAACGGCTTAACTTGGAACGGAAAACTGCCCCTCAGGCGTAGTAAATCAGTTTTCTCCCGGTCCGCGGATCCATTGGGATCTGCCATAAGCCTTTTGCCAAGTCAAGTTTGCTGACAGTACTGGGCTCTGGGCCCACTACCACTACCACTACTACTATTACTACTACTACTATACTACTACTACTAGTATATGATGATGATGAATGATGATTGATGATGAAGGTAAGATGATGAGGATGATGCGGATAGTGATGACGACAAACGCCGGAGATGATGATGATGAGATGATGATGATGATGATGATGTGATGAGATGATGGCGGACGATGACGATGATCATGATCGCCCTGTTGAAATCGTGATTATCATGATACTCCCGATGATTCTGATAATAGCAGCCCAGACATTTTTTTTCCTGTCACTAGCCAAGTGTAGGTGCTGTTGTTAGTGGCGACTAGCTATAGAAGTGACAGCAGTAGAGTAAGCAGCCAATCGTTTGCAGAAACCAAAAAAAAATGAATTGACGTGTCAGAAACAGCCATGGCAGTACCTGCAAGCAGTAAGAGGAGGAGGAGGAGAAGTGGAGGTGGTGGTGGGTGGTGGTGGTGGGAGGCTCAAAAGAGGAATCATGTCGCATGTGCGTTGATCGTGACCATTATATTGATGACGTTTTATCGGAAGTAAAAAAACTAAATTAAAAAAAACACTCATCAAAATGAGCCTAGGGGCGTAGCAGCAGCAGCCTGCAGCACAGGGTGGTCGTTAGTAGTAGTAGTGTAGTAGTAGTAGTAGTAGTAGTAGCAGTAGTAGTAGTAGTAGTAGAGCAGCAGCAGCAGCAGCTTAGTAGCAGTTTAGCAGCACAGCAGCAGTGTAGTGTAGCAGCAGCAGCGCATTGATGTAATAGTGTATAGCAGCAGCGGCAGCAGCAGTTGTAGCTGCTAGCAGCCGCAGTAGTAGTGTAGTAGTAGTGTAGTAGTAGTAGTAGCAGTTAGTTGCTGTTGTTCCATCTGGGGGGTTGCAACCTTGCCGTGTCAGAGGTCATTGCGCAGTAAAGTGGATCCCTCAGGGCTCTGCTCCCGGGGACGGTACTCTTGATGAAAGGTGTTGTGTGTGCTGTGTGTGTGTGTGTAGTGTAGTGTGTGTGTGTGTGTGTGTGTGTATGGCTGGCCTGTGTGTGTTCGTGCAAAGATGCTGCTAGTCCTGCAAAAACCATCACCACTGCATCTGCTGTAGTGATGCTTCTGCCGCTGTGTGTCACTCTGCTCCCTCCCTGCCTCCCCCCGCACTTCTGTTTCTTCATTTATGCTGCTGTTGTTCCTGCTTGCTGCTGCTGCTGCTGCTGCTTGGCTGCTGCTTGCTGCTGCTGCATGCTGCTGCTTGCTTGTACTATCTGGCCACAAATTACCATAGTTCGTTGATGAAGTTCATCACCACTGTATCTGCTGCTTCATTGGTGCTACCACTATCTTTGTTCTTCTTCTTCTTCTTCTTTCCTACTCTCCTCATTCTCCTCTCTCTCTTCTTTCTCCTTCTGCTGCTGCTGCTGTGCTGTGGTTTTGCTGCGGTTGCTGCTACTGTTGTCGGTGCTGCTGCTTTTCAGTTTTCTGGCTCAACATTTGCTTCTAGTGATGCTAGGTACCGTTGCTGTGGGTGGTACTGCTATCACTATTTTGTGCGATAGTGCCATGGTGCCATTAATTGTCACAGTGAATAAACGGCAGCGGATAACAATACAGCAACACTAAGAAACAAGAGGCCAGGTTATGGGAAAACAAAACATAGAACACGACAGGATACAAACAACACAACAATGATAAACTAGAGCTGAACAACAAATAGCAACAACACAAGTCCAACCAACAACAGCAACAACAAGTGCAAAACAACAACACAACACCAACAACAACAACAGCAAACACAACAGCAAACAAAACAAGTGCTACAACACAACAGCAACACAACAGGGCAAACAACAACAGCACACAACAACAGCAGCAACAATACAAGAACGGCTGCTAATACTACTATTGCTACTACAACCACAAACTACTACAATATGCTACTACTATAGCTTCATACTAATTATTATTATTATTCTTATTATTATTATTAATTTTATTATTATTAATATTTTTATTATTATATTATTTTTATTATTTTTATATCTGTTGGTGTTGTTGTTGTTGGTTGTTGTTGTTGTTGATGATGATGATGCTGTGATGATGATGATGATGATGACGACAACGACGGTGATGATGAGTGATGATGATGATGATGATGACGCGACGACAACGACGACGATGATGATGATGAGATGATGATGATGATGATGCGATGATGATGATGATGGCGACGATGCTCGTTGATCATGATCGTCCTGACGTCGTGATTATCTTTGATACTCACGATGATTCTGATAATAGCTGCTCGGACCGTTTTTTTGTTTCTGTCAGTGCCAGTGTAGGTGGCTGTGTTAGTGGCGAACTAGCTATAGAAGTGACAGCAGTAGTAGCACAGTGCAGAAGAAAAAAAAAATCAGTGAAGTGTCAGAAACAGCCATGGCAGTACCTGGAGCAGTAAGAGGAGGAGGAGGAGGAGAAGATGGAGGTGGTGGTGGTGGTGGTGGTGGTGGTGGTGGTGGAGGTGGTGGTGGTGGTGGTGGTGGTGGCGGTGGTAGTTGTAAGTAGCAGTAGGAGCAGCAGCAGCAGTAGTAGCAGTAGTATGTTGTCGTAGCAGTAGCAGTAGTTGTAGTAATAGTAATAGTAGTAGTAGTAGCAGTAGTGGTTGTAATGGTGTTTGTAGTAGCTGCAGCAGCAACAGCAGTAGTAGTAGTAGTAGTAGTTAGTAGTACTAGTATAGTTACTAGTACTAGTAGGCCTAGAAGTTGTAGCACAGGTTGTAACCTCCTTAGTCTGTGGTTGTAATTGTAGTAGTAGCAGCAGCAACAGCAGCAGCAGCAGCAGCAGCAGCAGTAGTAGTAGTAGTAGTAGTGTAGTAGTAGTAGTAGTAGTAGTAGAACGGCAGTAGCAGTAGCAGCAGCAGCAGCAGCAGCAGTTTTTTTTTCCTTCGTCTTCTTATCAGTTCATTTTGTTCCATTTTTCAGTCCATCCATGACGACCTAATATCAGTTGCTCTTTGTAAAGTGCTGGTGCTGACCCGCGACATACCGAGACTGCATGTGGCTATGTATTGAGTCGCTGCGTATGTGGTAGCTGCGTACAAGGGGCATTGTCTCCTCGTGTGAATTGTAGAGTTCATCCGCAGCAAACTTTCTCTTCTGGTAACGTCTTTCAAGATCCAGTGGTCTTACTTATTGACATGCATTTGGTACAGAAATTGGTTATCCATGCTGATAGTCGCTGGGTTTGTTGTTGTGATTTTCCTACATTGCTACTGTAAGGAATAATTAGTTGGCTTGACACTTGTTTTAATGCTACTCACCTGAAAACATAATAGTGTCATCTCTTGTTATTGTTTTGGGTTATATGAAAACGGAGACAATAGTTGCCGTATGCCTACTTTTTTTTCAAGAAAAAAAAAAAGAAGATAATTTCTAATACATATATCAAATCCTCCCAGCCTATCAGAAAAATTTCCCTTCATTGATGATGATGATGGTGACGGTGGTGGTGGTGATTGTGGTGATGATGATGATGATGATGATGATGATGGTGACGGTGGTGGTGGTGATTGTGGTGATGATTATGGTGATGTTGATGATGATGATGATAATGACGACGACGACCACCACCACGATTGATAATTCTTCTATCCGTCATTTTATCGTAAAACATTATGATCGTTACCGTTGTTTGCTGAGGCTTCGAGTGCTGTGCTGCTTTTAATTTCATTTTTGAAAATCTTGACAAGACTTTTATTGGCTAGACTTTTATTGGGTTAATTCTCTCTCTCTCTTTCTCTCTCTCTCACACACACACACATATATACACACACACACATGCACACACACACACACACGCACGCACGCGCGCGCACGCACGCACGCACGCACACACACAAAAACACACACACACACACACACACGCACGCACGCACACACACACACACACACACACACACATACACACACGTTGTGATTTGTTGACTTTTACAAGCTCACACATCAATTACCGTCGCCATGTCAATAATGATTCAGCACCGCTGCACCCAAAGTTTGTTCTAAAACGTGTTTCATTGATTTGCCTGCGGCTGCGACCATTGTCTGTCTGTTGAAGTGGGGGTGGGGGTGGGGGGGAGAACTAGATTCATTATTTGTTTACAGAGAGCGAGAGACAGAGAGGGGTGGTGGTGGTGGGATACAGAGAGAAAGAAAGAGAGAGGGGGAGGGTTATTTGTTGAGAGAGAGAGAGGAGAGAGAGAGAGAGAGAGAGAGAGAGAGAGAGCGAGAGAGAGAGAGAGAGATTTGTGGAAAGAGAGGGACAGACAGACAGAAAGACAGACAGACAGACAGAGAGAGAGAGAGAGAGAGAGAGAGAGAAAGAGACAGAGAGACAGACAGACAGACACACACACAGATTTATTACATTAAACATGAATTATTCACAGCGCGCGCGCGCACGAGAGAGAGAAAGAGAGAGAGAGAGAGAGAGAGAGAGAGAGTTTTCCAAAAACCCTGGCCTCTGAAAAGTGGATAAACATGAAGCAAAGAGGGTTTACTGCCACAAATGATGGTATGTAGTTTCCAAACGTCTTACTGTGGTTTAAATATCAATAGATTACAAATCATCTTTGTTTTATGACTTCTTGTGTGTGTGTGTGTGTGTGTGTGTGTGTGTGTGTGTGTTTTAGAAGCATTGTGTACATGCTAGGAACCAACACCTACTCGATGTATACAAAATAGTCAAGCGCGCACACACACACACACACACACACACGCACGCACGCATTGTGTACATGCTAGGAACCAACACCGAGTACCTACTTGATGTATACAAAACAGTCAAGCGCGCGCGCGCGCGCGCGACACACACACACACACACACAAGCGCGCGCACGCGCACACACACACACACATACACACACGTACGCATGCACACGCTTGTTTAAATTCAAATGATTTTATTCTGTTCTAATACAGATATTCAGCTCGATTACTGCTGTTCAAATTTCATGCAAGAATGGAGGATGGAGGCGAGAAGGATGCGGAGAGGGGGGGGTGAGGGTGGGGGTGTAAATCATTCACAATTTTCAGAAAGCCTTTCAAGCAAATCAATAAAAAAAAATGTATCAAACGAACATTGACACTATTTTCATCAACCCACATGAATGTGGTGTGACCATGACGGTCACCCAAACATATCCTATTCAAAACATGCATTCAGCAACATTTGCCAGAATGTTAATTTCTTTTGTCTTTGGAATTTCAATTCATGTCCACCGTCCCACTCGCATGCTGGTCATGAATTAAACACCGGCATATTTGCATTGAGACAGCAAGATATATCCACGTTCTGTTGTTTAAGTCGCCCTCGAGAATTCCATCGGTACTGTAAGCACGTATTGCAATGTTGCAACAAACTTCTCCGGGAATGTGACCCGATTTTCAAAAACTGTGCATTATATGGGGAACGTTTCGGGAATACGTGAAAAGAGGAGAGAGAGAGAGAGAGAGAGAGAGAGAGAGAGAGAGAGAGAGCGAGAGAGAGAGACAGACAGAGACAGAGAGAGAGAGAGAGAGAGAGAGAGACAGAGAGAGGCTGACGGATTTCTTACTCTTTCGTGACCAGATCCCATTTGGTAACACACTTTCGTCACTTGTATTCTTCTTTCTCTAACTTCGTTCACGAGAAGCAGTGATTTGGCGACAAACTTGTCCTTAAAAAGCTCATGCTGTGAGGACGTAAAACTCTATTTTTGCCAGTTGTGTGAGCGTGTGTGAATCACTATGTTGAACGATAGTATAGGTCACAATTTGTGCTTTCAGCTGCAAGAGCGTAGAATTCACACACACACACACACACACACACACAGAGACACACACACACGCTCGCTCGTACACACACACACTATAACTCTTGTTGTTGTTATCCCCCCCCCCCCCCCCCCCCCCCCCCCCCCCCCCCGCCCACTTCCTATCTGCTCGAATCACCTGTGGCTCTTCCCCACCTCCTCATGAACAGCCACGTCATGTATGTTCGTCTTGTCCATCGTCAGCACCATCAACCCACAAGGAGCAATCAAATTTAAATCACTTTGAGGCAACCCACCAGTGGAGGCACTGCACTGCCTCTGAACTTTGGCATCGTTCCAGTGCATGTATGAAAAAACCCCCTAGACCTGCTGACAACAGTAACAGACTAGTTACAGGGCCAGCTTGATTTTAAAACTCCCACAACGGAAACCACTACATCTGTCCAATGATTGCCCTCATGAACTTATCAGTAATTTTGACATTATTGTACAGGTATGTGATTGCAAAGTGGAAATAAATTTACTGAAACCAACTTGTCAATACAAACTATGTCAACACGAACTGACCACGGGCACTTAATGTGGATAGTAAACTGATGTCATCACGAGAATTCGAAATGAAAGGGCAAGGGATTTGATAATGATCTTTAAGGATATGAGGATCATACTGATGCTACCATTCTGGTCAGACAACATTAAACTTCAAATTTTCATGGCTATACTATTACCTTACTTTTATAACGGATCCCAGTTATCAACCAGGCTTGAGAGATAACAGCATTGGTCAGGAAATTTGAGCAACATTCTCACCGATGCATCCCAGAAGTGGCTTAAGTTCAACTGTATGGTTCAAGTCTTCTTACTTGGGTCCATGGTTCACTCAGCTGTGTCCTGGTCGACCAGGACTGAAGCCAACCACAAATAAATGCCTCTATGAGAGTTCAACCCATGACCACCCACTCCCAAAGTTCATGTCCCTATACATCTAGTTTGTAAGTGCCGTTACTTCAGTTGGCACTTAAATCCTTTATAAATGTGTATGCAGTGCCCTCCACACATCTTGTTCAGAGTCTGCATTACTGTTTAAAAGGGGACGATGAGCTGTCCTTTGTTGCTCATTTTTGAACTGTTTACTCCAATGTTGCACACATACACACTGATACACACATGCACGCACTCACACACGCGCGCGCGCACACACACACATAATATTATGCAAGCATTGCTGCACGCAGCAACATACACACATATATGTATACTCCTCACTTGTACATACACGAATTAATAAAGCTCTCTCTCCCTCTTTTTCCAACAGCGAAAAGCGATCAAAATTACGAAAGCTGTTATTCAATATTTATTTTGTCAAACATCCTTTGTAAAATAGGCATATTTTAAGTTCTCACATGTATACAGTCATTACTTCTTGGACTGTTCACTGAAAAAACTACAATGGAAGATAAGATAAGATAAGATAATGTTGCTTATAGCCCAGCCGACCGCAAAGGGCCACATCAGGGCTGTCACCACGTTAAAATCAACTCACCAGTCATTTAAAAAAAAAAAAAAAACTTTCATACATCTCATTAAATGACATCGTCTAGAAACGCACCAGAAACTTTGTTAAAAATCTTTCTTCCGTAAAATCTTACATCAGATGAAAAATGTTAATCTCTCTCAAAAACTCAAGGATCACGTCAGGCTGAACAGGATCTTCATGGACTCGCTGTAAAATGTCTGTGTCTCACATCGTGCAAGTCCCAACACTCTAAAAGAACATGTTTCACTGTGAGTGGCGCATGACATGGAATGCACCACGGAGCTTCTTCACTCTTTAAAAGGTAAGAATGGGTAAAATATGAATGGCCGGTGTGCAGCCGGCACAGAACCGTTTCCTCTTTACGACCTCCCGACGTAGATGGGAGGAAGTCCTTAAGGTTTGGACGGATCTGAAAGAGTTTGTTACTCGTCTGTGTGTTCCAATCCTCCTGCCAGAGGTCTCTCACATAATCATTAATTTTGGGTTTCACATCTGAGCAGGGGATATAAATGTTGGACAGTTTCTCTCTTGTGGCGTTCTTGGCTAAACGATCAACCATTTCGTTCCGCCGATGCAACATGACCAGGAACCCAAGCAAGAGTAATGTTGTAACCGACCGCTTTCAACGTGCTAAAAGTTCAAAGAAATGTAAAAGTTCTGGATGCTGAAGGTTGCGGCCAGCTATGGCTTCCAAAGCTGACAGCGAATCCGACAGAACCAGAAAGTCCCTCTTCGAAGATTGTGAGATTATCTTCAAAGCCAGAACCAGAGCAGTAAGTTCAGCGGAATAGACAGAAGCATCTGAATGTATATGTTCCAACAGTATCTGAGAAGGAGCCCCAGGGCAGTAGGCTGCACAGGCCACTCCATCTTCAGACTTGGAAACCGTCAGTGAAAACTTTTTGATAGGATGGGAATTTGGAACAGAGGTCAGCATACAATGCCTTGTACGCCAGAGAGCTGGTTAGACTCTTTGCGAAAAGCTGCAAGATCAAAACGAATGTCTGGTGTGAAAAGGTCCACGGAGGTTGATCCGGAAAACTTGGAAAAATTCGGACACTACTCCTAGGTCTAGACCTGCATTCCGCATGTGAGGGCCGCATAGAAGACCAAATGGCGGAATACATTTCGGGTTGTTTTCAAACGTACTTTGGAACGGAGGGTCAAAGACACAGTCATAGGCTAGAGTTTTCTGGTTCCGAAACAGTCTGATATAATAATTCAAAGACAGTTTCAGCCTGCGGTTGGACAGTGAAGGTTCACCCGCCTCTGCGTACAGGCTGTACACAGGGGTGGTGCCGAACGCTCCAAGACAGAGACGAAGCCCTTGATGGTGGATAGGGTCCAAGAGTTTGAGGGTAAGACGATCTTGCAGAGCCGTACACAGCACAACCGTAGTCCAGTTTGGAACGGACCAAGGCTCTGTAGAGGTGCAGCAAAGTTTTCTTATCAGCGCCCCAGTCGGTGTGCGTTTCGACCTGCAGAATATTCAGTGTTTTCTGGCAAGCGTTTTGAGGTTTTTGTTTGTGGCTGAGAAAGTTGAGTTTTGGTAAAAAATAACCCTAGAAATTTGGCCTCTTTGACAGCTGGATGGGAGATTTCCCGACTGGAAGTTCAGGATCGGGGAAAAAACTGACGGAAATTATGGATGTGAATACACTGTGTTTTTGTAGCAGAAAAGGTGAAACCGTTTTCTTCCCCCCAAAGTGATGGGTTTTATCCACGCAAAGCTGGAGCCTGCGCTGGACACTCGGGTACGGCTCCAGTTGCTTTAGACAGCGAAATCATCCACAAACAATGGCAGTCTGAACCTGCTGAACTGTTTTTTACATGTTGTTAATCTTGATGCTAAAGAGGGCAGGAGACAGTATGCTCCCCGTGGAACACCCAACTCCTGCTCATGGACATCAGAGAGAGTGGTGCCAACCCCGGACCTGAAACTGCGTTCTGCCAAAAAATTTTGAATGAAAGCAGAAGTGACCTCAAAAACCCAGATCATGGAGTTCATGAAGTATCCCCGACTTCCAGGTGGGTATCGTAGGCCTTCTCCAAGTCAAAGAAAATTGCCACTGCATGCTGTCTGTTCAAAAAGGCGTTCGAAGTGTAGATTCCAGACGAATCAAATGGTCAACTGTAGTCCGATGTTTGCGGAAACCACACTGTTCTTTCGCCAAAAGGCCATCGGTTTCCAGTTTCCACATGAGTCTAGCATTGACCATTTTCTCCATCAATTTACAGACACAGCTGGTCAAAGCTATGGGACGGTAGTTTGATGGGTTAGAAAGATCTTTTCCAGGTTTGGGGATGGGAATAATGAGGGCTTTTCGCCAAGGGGGTGGAAAGAAACCAGTAGTCCACACATGGTTGTATACCTGTAGCAGGATGTTCAGACCTATTTGCGGAAGATGTTTCAACAGTTGATAATGGATTTCATCTATACCTGGAGAGGAATCGCTGCAAGAGAGTAAGGCAGATTTCAGTTCGTTTAACGTGAAAGGAAGATTGTAGTCTTCCATGTTGTCTGACGAAAAGTTGCAGGGTGATTTTTCTTTAAGGGCTTTGTTTTTGACAAAAGTGGCTGATTTGTTAGAAGAAGAGGAATTCTTTTCAAATGTTGAAGCAAGCAGATTAGCAACTGCTTTTTTCTCCGTTATTAAAGAGTCCGAAAACTTGAGATGGTTCACAGTGGGACAGGTGTTCTTCCCTTTGATTTTTTTAATAACTACAATGGAAAAGAAATCGGAAGACAACAAAATCAAAAAAGTGATCAAAATCATAAACCACCACCACCAACACAACAAACACCAATGAAGAGGATAAACAAAACAATAACACCTATACTTCAATGAAAATATAGAACAATGCAGAATAACCAAAAAGGCCTAATATCCCTCTGTTCATGAACACACCTTTTCGAAGTTATATAAATGGATTTTACATGTCACAGATTCGAAGCACTGACACAGCAAACAGTTTATGTAACCAAATGCAGCATGTACACTGAGAAATCACAATACCAAACAAAATACTTGATGAACCAAAGTCTAAAAAATAACTTGCCAAACTACTAAAGCAGCAAAGCCATAGGCTTGATAAATACATCAGTGTAAATGTGTATTTCTGACCAACTGGTACTGTATTATACAAACAGAAGACCTAAAAGAGAGGTCAGATGAAAAAACAAAAAGAATACTTCCGTGATCAAAATGTAAAAGTTCTTGTTTGTGGTTCAACAATCAATTAGTATTACAGGAACAACCTAATAGCTGAAATCTTTCTTTGGTCAAACTTACGGTTTCCTTGGGAAAAGTCAACAGTTAAACTTTTAACGCTAGAACTGAAAGTTAAGCATAAATGATAATTAGATTATTACATTGTTAATATCATTAATTACTCTACAACCATCTAACAGCGTAGTTTATTCTTGTCATTAATTGTGTGCAATTTCAAGGATTTACAGAGATGGAATGTGTCATTTCATTTGTTATTTTTTGCACCAGAACAGTCTCCCACCACCTGATAAGTGCTGGTCATAAACAAACACCACCGGTACAGTTAGGAATACATTCGCAATTATTTACAGTTCATGAAATCAAGAACAGATCTAAGATAAATAGAATACTTCTCTTTGAATAGAAATGCTGTTTTTAATTGTCTTCAATAAGATGCCACAAAACGTTTCCGTTAGCAAGAATGCTATCAATGATTTAATGAAAATAATAATAAAGAGACTCTGAGAAATCATCAAGTAACAGTTGCTAAAACAATGTTTTCATTCCATTATTCAAAGCCACACACATACACAAACGGGCATGCACCAAAATCATCCAACTGCGATCAGAAACAAATTTCTATCCTTTCTATACATTGTGGCTACTGCTGATCTGTGTTCAAAACTCGTACATCATGCACTGAAAATGTGTATACACCCCTCAAAATTTGCTAAGGATGCATTGGGAAAAAAAAAGACAAAAAGAACACACACACACATAACTTGTACAATCTCACAAACTGGGTGTGAACAAACAAGTGCATATTATGCAGCCATGTATCAACTTAGAACTGCATCTGACAGTGACATACATGTGGACAAAGACGCTTCTCTCCCTCTTTAGATAGGTGTCATCCAAATGTATTCACTCTTCTGCTGCAAATAAATATCTATGGCAAATTTGGAGGGGTATATGAAGCACCATATCAAGCAAGTGGAGAAATCTTATACCGACATAAACTGTTTACTTGTCAAAGAAAATAAATGTGCAAATATAGCGTACCAAGTGAAAAAAAACATTTTATTACCAAACCCAAAAAACGTATTGTGTATAAGCACAACAGAAAATGAATTTGCAAGTATACTGTGCAATAAGGAAACTGGGAAGTAAAAAAAAAAGTGAAAATGCGTATCTTTTTGCTTTTGAACATATATTACAAATCAACATTAAGGATAAGTGGAGAAGTTGGTAGATGAGGGCGGGCGAGAGTAAACCGAGTTAACTTTGAACAGCCGGAAGTAGAAGAATGTGGAGAAGACTTCCCTTAAAACTAAAAACAAGGTAACTTAAATCCTCAGACGAGAAGAACACTATTTACATCATCACACTCAATTTGAAATTTGACTTGGTTCTCAGTTCGCATTGATGGTTATGACTGTCAGTCTGCCGAAACTACTGTAGACATATCTCTATGAAAACTACCGAAAATATATTCTCATTTCATTGAGAAAAAAAAAAGAATTCATATGTGAAATTGACTCTTTATCCTTGTGCTTGTGCACTGTAATGGATAAAAGGTGGGTCAATTTACAAAGAGAGAGAGGTTTCTCTGCTTCTGTTGTCTTTTTTTCTCAGGGCAGATAGATGAGCTCAAACTCATGCAAAGAGTTGTACATAAATGAGCGTGTAAATATTTATCTATCTATAAATATCTATATACAACTCTTTGCATGAGTTTGCGCTCTTACATACACACACACATATACGTGTGTGTGTGTGTGTGTGTGCGTGTGTGTGTATCACACAGGTAAACAGCTTGAGGATGACATTCAGTGACATTGTGACACCATTACTTTTCTTTCTATCGCAACAAATAACATACAAAATGCTGTATTATACGCCTTTCAAAATATCACAGTCTAACAACTCACAATGCATCTATTGTACCTCCACAAAAACAGACTGTTTCTCTTCGTCAGTCAGATAGTAATAGAGATCTGACTATGGCAGTTCCATTTCACTTGGGAGAATGGAGTTAACACCATTGATTCAAAACAGGAATCAGAAACAACACAAATAAAGAGGCTGGAAAGCAGAAACTTCCCTAACCGAGACACTGATTTTGTGCACCTTTCTTAAGATTCTGTAATCTTCACAATGCAAAAAAAACGAACACACACACAAGACATATAAAAAAAAATTCTCAGAAACAAATATCCGAGACTCTGTTGCTGGATATTTTATTTACTAAAAACAAAAATAAATGCTTTTTTTAAAAAAATGATATGGTTCTGATCAAGATGCAACAACAACAAAAAATCAGTTATGTAGTCACTGTCATTTTTCCGCCTTCCTTTTCACTCTTTCAGCATTAAAAAAAACTCTGCTGTACCTTCAATATTAAAAAAAAACATCAGAAAAGCATTGCATATTCATGCAAAGACAAATACAACGGCACACCCAAAAAACACTTTGGCTGCATAATCCACAGGAATTGGTCTTTCACAGTTAAAGATACGCACTTGAGCAAACTTGTATGAAACTTACCAACAGAGATTCTGGCTCATATTGCACCATTTTGAAAATAGCTTTTGTTTTCAACAAGTACCCACAGCCCATAAGAAAACTGTCAATTTCATTTCTTGATCTTCCCGTAACATACATTTTGAAAAAAAAAAAAGGACAATGAAGTTTTCTTTAGTATGGTTGTGGGTTTTTGTTCCTATAGGTGAAGCTGTAAATCATAGGATACAAATTCAGAATGGAAATGCTTCAACTTGTTATATACATGCTGTCTGTGTACATCGTAACATATAGGTTGATAGACACCTGCAGTATTGATCATGATGAAACACTGCAGTATTGATCATGAAACTTGACCAATGCTCAGAGATACTGGCATATGAAACTGCTTCCAGTCTGCCCACTTGAACCCACAGTACACGAACAGCAGCAGTGGGCCACAGCTGGCGGTGGTAAAAAAATTCCACATGCATGTGTCTTATAATGGAACCCATAAAGTCCTGGCCTGCAGTATTTGCCACTGCACAACTTTGGCGGGTGATAATATAGCTTTCAGATATAGGATATTTTCAACTCATTCGATTTTTTTCCTAATCAAATGGGTTCCACACTTATGAAAAAAAAAAAAGAGGACTAAGAAAATATCCCATCAATCATTACAGGTATATGCGCATGCAAACATGTCACTATACAAAGTTTAATCAGAATGTCAAATTACCGCTCAGGGTCCGAAACTATGATCAGTGCTCAGATGCAGAAAATGGAAAGAAAAAAAAAGGTAACATCATAAACAACCAACAATAAGTACTCTAATGTTAAAACAGTAACAGGACTTTCTTCTCGTGACTGACATGCCCTTCAACTCAGATAGCCAGTGAAATCCAGTGTAGATACAAGTTGTACATCTAAACTCTGAGACAGAAATTCTATCACATTTTACGCGTTACCATACATATGGAGATTCTTCGATTCAGTAACTATGAAAGCACAACGTCTAACTGTGGAGAACATTAGTTTACACAAGTCCTGTCTATCACTAATGAGGAGACATTTGTGTACATCAACAATGAAAGTAAACATTACAAACTATGGAACTGGCTCATCAGTTCATAATATAGCCCATCCATTGACATTTTTTAAAAACTAGGTCTGTTGAGACCAGCACTTCTGGTAAATCCATTAACTTCAACTGAAAAAAACAGGATAAAAAAAATCTTGAAAAATAAGTGCTGCAAAAATATCTTTAAAAAAAATACACAGACACGCAACAAAGTTTTCAGTGTTATTTTCACTTCCTAGTTGTTAGCTAACAACAAAATCATGACATGGTTTAAACTGTAACAAAAAGAAAAAAAAAGGACAGTTAAAAAAGAAAAAAAAATGACAGTTAAATAGGGAAAAAGAAAAAAAGCTGTGGACAAGGAAGAGAAAAAAAATGGAAAAAGCCAGTCAAGGAGTGTGAGACAGAAAAGAAGAAAACAGATTTTCCTGAAGGCAAAATAAGACATTATTGAAAGAGCCCCCCCCCCCCCCCCCCCCCCCCCCCCCCCCCTCTCTCGTGGCTTGCTTTATGACTTCTCATTTTGGCTGTATGGATGTTTCCAACAAAAGACCAGCAGACACTCAAATAACATCACATATTCGCACACTTACACACAACCAGTTTATCTTCAAAATGGTCATGGTAATGCTCACAATAACATGAATGGTAAATTCATGTCTATAAACAACGGAGCAGTAAATATCAAACACATTTCAAGTTTGTGCACAACCCTGCCAACACTGCAGTGTCACAGACGGTGTGAGGAACAATGGATTTAGTAATGACATGTAACCCTGAAGGAGTTCAAGACAGACCATCTCTCACATTACCACACAACATGCGCTCACAAAGTATAAAGGTCATCAACAAACAATGACATAAGCACAGTTTGACAAAAAACCATGATCTTTGGAGTTTACACGGTTGTGATCTGGTTCGGAGTGTGAGAGAAATCTATCTAGAAATGACACAGAACATTTTGCACATGTATAAATTCTTTTTCTGGTTTTCAACTTTGTCTTTCAATGACTCTAAAAGCAAAATGCTACCTCTTGTCATGTTACTATATTCCCACTGTCTTTCAATGACTCTAAAAGCAAAATGCTACCTCTTGTCATGTTACTATATTCACACAACTGGATCCTATCGGAAGAACTTTGTGCGCTCACAAGTCTGGTTTAGTGTATCAAAGGACTTAACATGAACTTTTCTTCTTTTTTTTCCTTTACACTTCTTTATGCGACAAATCTTAAAACGATTAACCTCTGCTGTGAGAGAACAACTGCACACTTGTATCACAAGTGGTGCGTTAAATTTACCTTCAGTCTCCTACTCTCCTTTGCTAAAACTTATTATAATCATATTATAATATTCAACTTGTGTAAATGGCAAACTGTACACTAACGTCTCAATCTTATTTTGCCAATTTTTTTTTAACTGTTCTCAACTAAAAAGCAGGCAGAGCAGAGGTGTAAGGGTCAATGTTATCATTTGACAGCAGCATTTTCGTTATTTTCTTCAGTTTTCTCTGCTTCATTTATTTTTTTCAAGGTACATATAAGACCTCTTTTCAAAATTCTGTTTTGGTTGTATACACTGCCTACATACATACATGTAATTGTATACATGTTTGAATTTCTGGTGCAACAGACCAGTGGTCAGAACATTTGAATCTCTATCTGAAGGTTGCAGGCTGTGTGAGTTCCAGAAGCTCTATGTGATTGAAGTGTACAGCTAGATTTTTCCTACCTCGCAAGTCAGCAAATGGACAGATCTATGCAGTCCACTTTACAATGTTCTGGTAATGGCTAAACTCTGTGTGTGTGTGTGTGTGTGTGTGTGTGTGTGTGTGTGTGTGTGTGTGTGTGTGTGTGTGTGTGTGTGCATATGCACGCAGTCCATGTTAAAATGTCCTGGTAATGGCTATGTCATGTGACGTAGCCTCACATCAAGGCATGTGACGCTCCATCACATGTAGTTAGTGATATGAATCATTTCCCCATGCCACTACTAAAAAGGAAGAATATTCATGTGGCTTGACTAGTGTAGCGGGCGTCCCCAAATAATGGTGAGGAATGACTCATTAAAGAAAGGGTGGTCATTGGGTGAAAGTGACCACTGAGAGATAGTTTAATAAGGGCTGGTAAGGTGCTGGTCATGTGTTTTGAACACTGAGTATGCACTCACTAGGAGGAGGGAGGAAAGAATCAGTTTTAGCCCAGCAGATGGCCTAGAGACTCGAACCTGTCAGGACGCTGGTCCTCACTGCTGACCAGTCATTACCAGGTGAGCCATAGATAGTTGGGGAAAGCTACAGGGAAAAACTTAAAGAAAAGAGAAAGAAAATTCATAATTAAATTGGGAAGCAGGTTACTTACACGAACCTTATTCGTGTTTCAGCCCTTCGCCCTTCACTTTTCACCCCGTGAGGTGGTTTTAAAAATGGCCATGGTGTGGGGAACACACCGGTAGTTCAGCCCAGCAATTAAAGACTCCAGGGAGAGGAGTTGGAACTCATCATCTCTCCAGTGACAGGAGAATTCAAGGGAGAGGAGTCGGAACTCATATCTCCAGTGACGGGGAGAATTCAAGGGGGCGATACGATGTCTGAGAGAGACAGGGAATCATGATAGTCTGGAGAGAGTCATATTTGATGCAGGCATGGCATCAATGATTACAGGAGTTATTTATTCTCCTGGTCTGGATCTTGGGCTAATGTAATGTGAAGGCCATGATTTTACAGAATCTTGAATGAATTAGTTTATCTCTCAGTGTAAAGAGAGATACATGTATAAAATCTGTTTATAATTGTTTGATGTGATTTAGTAAAGTGTTTTTCCCCGAAGAAGAGGGGGAGAGAAAAAACACTCGGTAGTGCGCCTTTTGGTTGATTGGAAAGATTGCGTGTGCGTATGGAGTAAATGCTGTCATGAATGCATGTGTGCAAAAGTGACAGTGTGACAGTGGTGACCCGACGTAGCTGCCGTTGTTTTCCCCCTGGAAGGAAAAAAAGGATGGATTTCTATTTGTGCCCTCGGGGCCTGGAAAAAAAAAAGATATTTTCAGTTGGGGAAAAAAGAGGATTTTGATTTGTACCCTCAAGGGTTTGAGGGAAGAAAAAGAAAAGAAATTATTTATTGTGAATAATATTTGCATTTGTTGTTTTTTTTTCTATTTCTATATGTGTTTCGGGTGGTTGACATTTCTTTTGGTTGCTCTACTCCGTTAAGGTTTTTTTTTTTTGGTAGGATTTCTTTTTGACCCTTCCCCACCTCAGGACCGATAGCCTTAACCTCCTCTTGCTCGTGCCTGGCAGCAAGGGGGCAGGGCGTTGAGGAGTCGCTGTCCTTCCCTTAGGTATTAGAATTTGTTTTGTCCCCTTCCCCAGGACTGATAGCCCAACCTCTTCCTGCTTTGATTTAGCAGGGGGGCATGGCGTTGGGGAGTCGGTAAGTCCTTCCCTTCTCGTAAATATCTATTTCTTTCCCTTTCCTATTGTTTCATTTTGATTATTCCCCTGCCCCTCAGAGTGTGGGATCGACTTCACCTCCGTCACACAACTAGTGTAGGTGGTGGAGTTGATTACCGCTCAGCCCAAATAAACATTCTTTATCTTTTGATTATTTTTTTTTCTGTGTGTGTTGCGAGATTTTCTTTGCGTTTGGGTGAATGTGCATTTATTGATTGATTGTTTAATATTTTGTATTATTACTGTAGTGTAGTGTATATTGTGCATGATTTGTTTTTCCCGTCTCCAGTTTCACGGGAGACAGTGACCACTAGGGGCTGTCTGAGGGCTTCTTTTGCTGTTCTTGATTTCTTCTCACTGTTCTGATCCTGTGTATCCTTTCATTTCCTTTTCACCCCCTTTTTCAAAACCTCTTAAACCTTCTCTTCAATAAGCTCCTATCTAGTTTTCTTTCTACATTTTCATCTTTTAGGTAGGATCTCCGCTAGTTTGTGTTTCTTCCCTCTTTTTAATTGTTTGTGATTCCATTTGTTTTGTAAATTTATATTCATTTACCGTATAAGGCGAACTTTGTTTTGTAATTCATTTGAAATTAAGTAAGAAAGAAAGACTGACAACAAGAACATTTAAGAACTAAGACTTTATAAAGAATTTATTTCAGAAAACTTTGTTGTTGTTTTTCCTTTCTTAGAAAAAAACAGATTAGCATTGAACGTCATTTTTTTTTAAATTACAAATTGATAGCTGTTTTCGAAAACAAAATACTTCTGGAAAATACCATTCCTTGTGTTTCATATTACCTGTTTTAGTAAGCGTTTTCTGTTTATACCGGAAATTGAATTTTTTATTTGTATATATTATAATTACGTTTTGTGAAACATATAACATCATCATATATCACCTTATTTTTATTCCTACTTAGAAATTGTTTTGTGTTTATATTTGTTGACGGTTTCATATGGATGATTTTGATAAATATGTTCAACAAGCGGAACGCTTGGGTTTTGTGGAGAAAAAACTTACCAACTATGTGCAACAATGCATAGATAGGGCAGACAGGCTAAGAGAGAGGGAAGGAAATCAAAGGAAAGTAGAACTAGAGTTTGAAGAAAAAAGACTACAGAGGGAAGCTGAAGCTGAAGAAAAAAGACTACAGAGGGAGCTGAAGAAAAAAGACTACAGAGGGAAGCTGAAGATAAGAATGTCAATTTAAGTTGAGGCAGTTAGAATAGAGACTGATGCTGAAATTAAAGATTACAGGCATCGAGAGAACCTCACAGTCGGTTCCGCAAGTGCGCCTCAACCAAAATCAGCATATATTCCAAAGTTACGCCTTTCGAGAGGAAAAACGGATGACATCGATAGTTTTCTTTTCCGATTTGAAAGTCACGCAACGTCTTGTGGTTGGCCAAAGGAAAAGTGGACATTGTATATTGCGTCGTTGTTTAAGGGTAGCGCTTTGGCACTGTACCACACACTCGCGGCGAAAAAAAAATTAACTTGGGATCAGTTTGAAAGAAGAACTCTCAGGAAATTTCAATGTTCTGCCGATCATTTTCGCGAACGTTTCCGTTCTGTGCGCCCTGACAAAGGAGAATCGTTTCGTAGTTTCTAATTCGTTACGAGTCATAGTTTAGATCGATTTATCAAAAACGAACAAACTTTTCAATCACTGCGAGATCTCTTCTTAGAGAACAACTTTTCCAGAGCGTGAGCAAAGATCTGGCCACTTTCCTTAAAGGCAATTTGAAAGCGTTGAGGAAATGTGTCAGATGGCTGATCGTATTGTATCGCTCACCCAGATAAGGGCGTGGCTAGGAAAGGAGAATTTTCCATCTTTGAGTCTCTATGCGTCATGTACTATCCCATCGGTACAGGGAAATTACAGTAAAGGAAATCGTGGGTCATTTCTGGGTCCTCAAGGATATACCTATCATAGGAACGGACAGGGATCTTTCCGCGGTTCGAGTGACTTTCGTCAGTACCAGTACTCACCGCGGAAAAACCGTTGTCCTCGCAAACGTTCGAGGTCGTGGACAACGACCACCGCGTAGACCTTTTGGGCCATTTCGTGGACAGAACCCGAAGTTCACAAAATCAGTCAGTGCCGATCAGACAATGCGATGTTTCTTTTGTGATGGCAAGTTCCATTTGAAAAAGAATTGCCCTTTCAACCAAATGATTCAAAATCCGCATTAGTCTCCATGATTGTGAAGAAGCCTTGTTTTGGCACCACATCAATCGGTTGATGGACTGATGTTAGAAAACGGAGCCATCAACAGATTGCAGGCTTCGGTTTTGCGAGACACTGGGTGCACCACGCTGGTGTAAGAAAATCTTTCGTGCTTCAAAACCAGTATCTCAACACTGTCCCAAAAGTGCAGGTCGTTTGGAGGCAGATTGAAACGTTTCGCTGGCGAAAATTTCGGTCGATACACCGTACTACTCCAGATTTCTCACCGCTTGTGTTATCGATAACCCAGTCTGCGACTTGATCTTGGGCAATTTGCCAGGTGTCGCTACGGTACATGGTGGTGCTGGAGGATCGTTCGTTCCTTGTCTTGTGAGTACCAGATCAGACATCATAGAGCAGGGAAAGGCCACAAAGCTGCTAAAAGTCTCAAAACTGGATGAACTCCAGATTACCCCAGATGATCTAAAAGAAATGCAGGGAAAAGCGAGACACTGACGGACAATATTTTCTGCTGCTAAACAGACTGTCACCGACATACCAACGGACAAACCAACGTACATACTGGACTCTCGACATTCTCTACAGGTGTGTACCTGGACAGGACAACAAACAAGTTGTCGTTCCAAAGCCACTTAGAGAGACAGTACTACACACGGCTCATGATGCATTGTTCACTGGTCACTGCGGAATCAAAAGGACATTAACCCTTTGCCCTTGACCGTCTGAGTGCTTACTAGTATCAAAATCTTAAGGGAGGTAAGTATCTCTGTAAATTGGATGTACTGATGTTAAATAAAAATTCAGAAAAAATACAAACTTGGTCATAAATATGTTTATTTGCTCCAAAATTAAGTTAACATTTTGAAGTAAAATTCCACATGCATCAAAGCTTATATCTTTTTTAATATAAATGGTGTAAAAAAATTATGCTAAGTTCAACACTACTCACCGAACTGCATGAAACGCCATCGTAATCGGCATAGTTAATGTTAAGATTTTCGCCGAGATCACCTCCATCAGCCACCAAAATCGACATCGGACTCCTCTCCTTTGACTATTTCTTCTAATTTAAAGCAGTAAATAGCTCCTCATCACTGTCACTGCCACCAAAATGTTCGCAACATCTCACAGTTTCGTCGTCCATCTTGCCGAAGCGAAAATCTCGATCACAAAAACTTGCTCCTCAACTTCAAAAAATCACTGCGACCGAAGTACTCCATGAAAAAACGCGCTGTTTGGATGGAAGGAAGTTGGAAACCGGAACTACGTCACTGTATAACGCGCCAAAGCATTGTGGGAAAAATTCGTCTGCTAGGGGCAGCCAAACGGCATCAGTGTATTTCGGGCCACAGCGGGCGTTACAAGGATACGAAAGGCATCGCGTTTCGGGCCACAGTGGGCGATCCAAGGGGCAGAGGGTTAAAGAGAGTTCTTGATTCTTTTTATTGGCCAGGTGTCACAAAGGAAGTTACAGAATACTGCCGCTCGTGTGACATTGCCAAAGACATCTCAGAAAGTTCGCGTCCCATGTGCACCTTTGCACAAAATGCCTCTCATTTCCGTCCCATTTCGGAAGGTGGCTATTGTCTTGTTGGGCTTTACCACTGTCTTCTTCCGGATATCGCTATATCTTAACTTTGGTGGATACAGCGACAAGGTATCCAGAAGCGATTCCACTGAAGAAAATTGATACAGTGTCTGTCGCTGAAGCCTTACTTGCGATTTTTTCCAGAGTGGGTCTTCAGAGAAATTCTCTGGATTGTGGAACGCAATCATTTCCGATTCATGAGAGAAATTTACGGACTGTTGTCAATCTCTTCCATTTCAACCACGCCATATCATCCCAATCGAATGGCATGGTTGAACGTTTCAATGGAACGTTAAATCCATGTTGAGAAAGGTTGCAAGGCAGGAACCCCATGAATGGGATGGTTTCATACCGGCTTTGCTTTTCGCTATACAGGGAAATGCCGAACGAAATGCTGGGATTCTCACCATTCGAGCTTCTTTTCGGACACTCACCAAGGGGTCCTTTGGATCTACTGATGACACAATGGACGAAAAAGACGGACATACCCGACAGTAAAACTGTTTACAATACGTTTATGAACTGTATAATCGTTTGAGGAAGCATGTGAGCTTGCTCAACAGTCAGCTGATAGAAAAACAGATGTGTACAAGGTCTTTGCAGACAGAAAAGCAAAGGCACGTTCCTTCAGTGTAGGGGATTAAAGTCTTGTACTACTCATGATGAACATATAGCTTCGTGTTATGTGGAAGGGTCCTTTTCAGGTGGTCAAAAAACTTTCTACAGTTATTATAAGATCAAAATGGCAAACACTGAGAAGGTATTTATGTGAACATGTTGAAGAAGTATGTTGAACGTACAAATGTTGCCATCAACCAGTCAGTTGAATGGACATGTCCTATGTCAGAAACTGATGTCAACATGACAGATATTATCAGTGATGATTTTGTACCCAATGTAACTTACAGGGACAGGTCAAAGGTTGTGAAAACAGCAAATGTAGGAGTGTTAAATCTACCAGTGCAGATGATGTTGTACCCTTCCTACTCTGTCTATCAAAGGTGAAACCTATGATGATGTGGTTTTGTCGAATGATTTGTCTGCAAGTCAAACAGAACAGCTCAAAGAAATTTTGAAAGACTTTCAGGATGTGTTGAGATACCCCAGGTACAGTGACTGGTATTGAACCCCATAGTATTCAGTTAACTACTGAATACCAGTGCGAACCAGACCATACCCCTCCCATTTGCAAAAAAAGAGGTTGTCGAAGAGAGAAATCAAAGTAATGCTGGATTTAAGGTCATAGACCTTCTACATCTCGTACAGCTCACCAGTTGTACTGGTGGACAAACCTGATGGCTCGGTGCGGTTCTGCATCGATTACAGGAAATTAAATAAGATCACTGTGTTCGATGCGAACCCATCCCAGACATTGAAGAACTTCTGTGTCAGCTCTCAGAAGGAAATTATTTTGTGAAAGTAGACTTGACTAAAGGATACTGGCAGATTCCAATGGCTGAAGCTGACAAGGAAAAGACAGCATTTCAAACACCTTTTGGTCTTTTCCATGGACGAAATGCCATTCGGTTTGCAAAATGCCCCAGCTTCTTTTGCCAGAATGATGCGAGCCCTGAAAACTCCATGAATGTGGTGCAGTCAGTTTTTTGACGACATTTTGTTGGCTGCAAAGTCATGGAGTGACCTCCTTTCTAACTTACGAGCTGTTTTTTCCAGACTCGGAAGTTTTGGTCTGACTGCGAGGGACATCCAAAATTCGTGCGGTTTTCAAACTCTCGAGTTTTTGGGTCACACTATTTCAGTGGGAAAATGATGCCAGAGGAAAGAAAGTGGAAAAGATTTTATCTTTACACAAACCCACTACAAAGAAACAGATCAGGTCACTCATCGGATTGTTGTCTTGCTATAGACGATATGTACCACTTTGCGTCCTGACGGCCCTTTGACTGAACTGACGAAAGGGACGAAGAACAAAAGTATTGTGTGATCTGATGAGTGCCAGAAGGCTTTGGAGTGTGTTCAGAACATCCTCAACTCATTTCCTGTTTTTTGTTACCCTCCCTCTCAGAAGACTTTATTTTGAGAAACGATGCCAGTTCCAAAGGAATGGGAGCGGTTACTGTTGCAGGAAATAAAGTGCTTTGTTACATCCGTGCAATACGCCAGTAAAAAGTTCTCAAACACACAGGAGAAATACTCCACTATTGAGAGAGAGTGCTTGGCTATGTGTATGGGCATGTGAGAAGTTCGCCAGGTTCTTGACTGGAAGAAAGTTTCGGTTACAGACTGACCATAGGCCATTGACGTTCTTGCAATCGTCAAAAACTAAGAACAGCAGATTATTAAGGTGGTCTTTGGCATTGCAGGAATTCCAGTTTACTATTGAACCAGTGCCTGGAACACAAAATGTCATGGCAGATTTATTGTCTCGTGTATGAATATTCATGAACAAATGTAACTGTCTTCAAGGGAAAGACTATTCCTGTTTTTGTCTTTCTTTATGATTACAGTGTGTTCACATTTGACAGGGCATTGTATGCTACTGACTGTTTAAATCAAGTGGTATTTATGCTTAATTTGCTTGTTGAAGTGACTATATGTTTTACAAGCAAACAACTACTTAATGTTGATGTATTACATATTTATTCTTTGCTTTATTTTTTGGTAAACAATGAAAAAATCATCATGTACTATTTATGTCAAAACTTGCTTGTGAAGGTGAAATATACTACTCCAAAAAAAAAAACGCGAAAAAAAACAAGCGAATGGGGTGAATTTTATTGGTCACAATTGTAAGGGGGAAGCGAAAATTTAAAAACTTGATTTGTTTCATTACACGGGTAATGGTGAAAATTTCATCAGCAATATTTTTTTTGTGTGAAAACCCCAAAGGGTCCGTGAAAACCAGCTTAAAAGTCCTAATCCCGGGTTGGGGCCACCATTTGCTTGCCCCTTCTTGACACCTGGGGCTCTTTGGGGGAAACCCAGGGGGTTTTATGCGTCCCCTTGGCCCCAGCCCCAGGGGACAGGCCTGGTAAATTAACCGCTGTTGAGGGTCGTGGACGCAGAGGCCAAAGTCTCCCAATTTAAACCCAAAACTTTTTCTTTTGGGTTTTAAAAATCGGGACTGGGGGCGGGCCAGGGCAGACATTTGAGTTTTATCGAAAAAATAGTTGGGTGGCCCGGGCGTGTTGGTCTTGCTTGCCCTGCGGAATGTCCATTTTGGATTTCGCAAAAAAAGGGACGAATGGGGCTGGCCCCGGGTTGAGTAGCGCTGTGCTTTGACACCCGTCCGCGACCGGGCCAAGTTCTGAAAGATGGGGTCCATGGCGTGGTTAAGCCAATTCCCCCCTATCATAATTTGGGCCCCCCCAGGGGTTCCGCTTACCCACAGAGTCGGCATAGGTTCACCGGGTCGACGCCATATCTAACGCCGTCAGCCTGCAATACAAAAACGGCTCTCATCGAAAACAGTATCGCCCCCCAATGCTGCCTGCCCAGTTGATTTGGGCTTGTGCCCATGCAGCCTGCCCTCCGGTGTTTTGGTGCAGTCCCGGGACCCGTGAGGACCCTACATGCCCACCCTTCTCCTGAAGAGCGCCGCAAGTTTTTGACCGATTCGTTCTGGAGTTTCCCCGGGCACCTGTCGGCATTTTACGGCTGTTTGCCGCCTGTCCCGGAGGGGTTCGAAAAAGATGGCGATCCTCTCTTTTTTGGGGTGACCCAAGGAGGGCCCCAGGCCGGGGACAATAATCAGGGTACCAGTGCCGCATGGGGTGCTGCAGACGATAAGGTTGAGTTTGGGCTTTAAAGATGTTGGCCCCCCCGGGCATCCACCCACCCCTCCAAAAGGCCGGGGGCACAAGGGTTTCCCTCTGCTCGTAGTCTTGGCTCTCTGAGCCTCAAGGAAGTCTTTACCGAACCTTGTGCGGGGTTTTTAAAGGCGCTGCCTGCGATTTGCGCGGTTTAACTTTGCTCTGCTGTGTGCACGGCCTCCATGCAAAACCTTTTTGCCTTTTTTGTTGCCCCCCAAAACCCGGGAAAAGTGTTGCTCCACAAATGTTTTCATGCACGTGATCTTGGCCCCAAAAAAAATTTTGCCAAATTCAATATTTTATATTCACCCCTTTTCCCCCAAAAAATAGCCTTTCAAATTTTGCGTTTTAGGGAAAGCAGTATATTTTATGTTCATGAGCAAATGGGGGAGTTTTTTTTATACCCCCTTTTGGCTAGTATACTTACCATGTCAAAAATAGCATCACGGATTTTGTCTGCTCTGCCGGGCCGAAGTTTTTTTGGGCAAAACATGAAAAGACAGCACGTGGTGCCCAACCCATTCCGCCGTAGGAGAACCATTTTAAAGTCTCCCATACGCTTCATCGAGGCCTGCGCGCAAGAAACCCCAAAAACCTTGGGCTAGGGGGAGGTGGGGGGGCATTAAGTCTGAATGGAAGTAAATACCCAAACAGGGAGAAAAATTACAACTCCCCTTTTTTGGCGTATATACTGTCCTGTCGAAAAAGCAAAAATTTCATAGTAAAAGGAGGGGCGATGCCCTAGGGTTCCGGGGGTTACCCGAATGGATGCTTTAGCCCAAAAGGATATCCATTAGAACCTCAGCCCGGGGTCACGGATGTCCCTAAAAAAAAATTTTATGAAGGGTTCTCCGAACGCCAAAAAAAGGCTGCCCCCAAAGGGGGTGGGGCATGGGAAAAGTGCTGGAAGCTCCCAAAGGGCCACGCTCTGACCTCAGGGCCCGGGGGAAGAGACGGGGATCCCGGGATGCCGGGAATGGGAGTTCGACCGTTTTGGAAGCCCCCAAGACGGGCCCCAGCTGAGATGTCTTTCGGTTACGGGGGTTAGGGAAATGAGAAGACTTTTTGTGAAACGCCCTGGGGCGCGGCGTTCCCAGTAGGTGTTAGACTCGAGAAGGGGAAAAAGGGCTATGTCCGAAGGGGTTCGCCCCAAGGTATCCCCAGCGGGGATGATGGGGTGGAAGGGCCCCGGGGTTCCGGGTTCTTGGGCTAAAACCCCGGGAAAGGAAACTTAAGAGAACGGAGCCGTCTCTGTGGAAGGAAAATTTCCCTGGGGTCCCCCAAGGGCGGGAAAATTTCGCCCGCCGTTCGCGAAGCGAGGGCAGGGGGAAGGGTAGTCTTCATAGACAGAAGGCGAAAGGAAAGGGGGAAAAAAGGGCTCAAAGGGGGGTTTATTGGGACGTCAAAAATGAAGAGGTCCCAAAAGGGGGCCCCGTCTAGGGTTTGCCCCTCACGAAGAAAACCCCCTCTGGGATTCTCGAGAAGGAAACATTCTAAAAGGAAGGCCCGGGGCCAAATTTGGGGTGCGTGAGAGGGCCGACCGTAGCCCCTGAGGAGCTGCAGGAGGTTTAAAAAGTTGGGAAGGAAATTTCCTATTTGGATTTGGTGGGGGGGAGGGGAGGGACGAATTGGTTTGCCCCATGAGACCCTTTCCTCCATCTGCAATCGAAAGGGACTCCGTCAGCTCTGCGGAGGACAGGCTAGGCCCGGGATTTCCCTGAGGGGCCCCGGCGAGGGAAAGGGGGTTTGAGGACAAACGGGCCCTTTCCGTTTCGGAGGGGATTTGGATGTTCGCAGCCGGCTGACACAGAACCGGCGGGGAGGGAAAAACCCGGGGAATTGGCGTGAGGGACCCCGAACGGGGTTGCCTGAGCAGTCCCCCCGGGTTTTCAACGGAGAGGGGGTTCGGAGTGGGGGGACTTGGGGTTTTCCGGGAACCGGGACTGAGGGGGCCCCATGGGGCTATGAGAAAGCCTGGGCCTCGAGTCTCGCCTTCCTATCCCTTGTGGAGGATCGGGAAGGGGGGAAGGGCGTAAGCTATGGGGCCCGGCCCGGGGGAAGGGACAGGGCGTGATGGCGTAACCGGGGGGCCCGGGACCGGGACCATACAGGGCAGAGAGGGTTTGAACCGGTGGCAAAGAGGTGATCTTTGGTCTGAACCAAGTTCCCACACGGTTAAAAAAGGGAAAGGGCCGGCTGAGGGTCCATTCCGTGTGGAGGCAGATTGGTCGGCTGAAGAGCTCCAGGTGTTGCGAGCCCCTGCATGTGCTCGGGGAAAAAAGGGTGCCCCCCTCGGTGACCCCGGAGGAGGGCCTCTTAGGGGGGGGAAAGGCCGATGGAGTGTGCCCCCCCCCCTTTGTTGATGAACAGCTCCCAAAGGGTTTTGTCCGTAAAAAGGAGAAAAATCGGTGGGCACAAGGACGGAACGGGGGGGGGCGATCTACCCCCTCCATTTCCCAAGATTTAGGAAGACACAGTCAAGACCCCCCAAACCCCCCCGAGGCGTGACTGCTCTCCAGATGGGCCCCCCCCCCCGAATTGGGGCGTCGTAAAAAAGTTTCCGGGCCCTGGGAGGGAGGGAGGGAAAAACCCCCGGGGCCAGGGTGGAGGGCGAGCCACCCCTGGCCCAAAACGAACCAAGGCCCTGGGGGAGGGGTTGGTTTCCCACTGTGTTGTTGGGACCAACGACGGCGGAACTCCCTCTAAATTTTCGTTTTTGGGAACCTGCCTAGGGAAGAGAGGAACAGGGACTCCATCTCCCAAGGGGGAGGAAAGGCCTTCCCGATGAGGGAAGAGGCGAAGGGGGGAAAATAACCCACTGGCAGGGGCCCTCTCCGGGTCGGGGAGCTACCTGGAGGGGTGCGAACTCATGCCCAGGAAAGGGTGAATTGTGATGGGGAGAGCCGCATTTTGAGGGGTTTGGTGACGAACCCCAGAGAGGACAAAGATAAGTGCTTGGAGGTGTGGGTTTGGGGCTGGGGCCTAGGGGGGGCCCGGACGGCCTCGCGGGGTGACAAGGAGGCGAATGTCCTCCTGTCTGGCAGGGAGGCCATCCCCCTTGACTACTTCGTAAGGGGAAAAGGGGACCAGGGAAGGTAAAGGGGGGCCTTAAATTTTGAAACACCCGGCCCCCCCAGACGAAACGAAGGTATCCTGTGGGCGGGGGATGGGGGTTGGAAGAAGTTTTTGGGAATCACGGGGTCCCAGTCCAGAGGGTGGATGGAGTCCCGACTGGGCCGGGTTCCCCTCTTGAATCTGGTTGTCCGAGGATCTGTTAAAGGGGGGAAAGGCGAGGAGGGGCCCTCCAGCCGCCCAGGCCTTTGGGGTACAAAAGGCGAGAAAAAAAAAAAACCCGGGGTTGGGGTTGGTACCTCGGTATGGCGCCCTTCCGGGGAGAAGCCCTCGATTTTCCGGGCGAAGGGCCTCCGCCGGGGCGGGGGGTGGGTCCCCGGGAAAGGAGGGGGAGGACGGAGGGGAGGCTTTCGTGGCCCAGGGAAAAGAGGGAAACCCCCACCTGCAGAAAAAACCACCCAGGGGTTGAGACCCGCCCGCCACGGTGGGCTGCCGGGACAGACTCCCGCCGGGGGGGCAGGGGGGCTGGGGTGTGTCTGGAAAAAGACATTTCCCGCCCCTCGGAAGGTGGGTCCGCTTCACCCCCCGGGGCCCGGGCCGTTGGCCAACCGAAAATTCGTTGGGGTTTTTGGTTTGGGCGAGGGGGTTTGGCGGGCCTCGAGGGCGCTGCTTGGGGTGGGCGGGGTCGGCTGGGGGTGGGCCTGCAAAAGAATGGCCCTAGAAGGGCGGTGCTGACGAGGGTTTTGTCCCCAAAAGAAGCGCCTGTTTGCGCCCCCCCCGGCATGGAAATACCCAAAAGGGGAATATCCGCCGAAAAGCGACGCTCCTGACCCGGAAGCAGGTAAGGCCGCCTTGCGCGGGGGGAGATGGGCCTGTGATAGCGGGGGTCCTTCACTCCCCAGAAGGCATTTAAAAAGGACTCCTGGTGCCTGTCCCCGCAGCCCCAGGGGTGCGCATCTTGTTGACAAGAAAACGCAAAAAGGGGGTCATCAAACAGGCTGGGGGCCCGCCTCAGTGCGCCCGGGTTTTGAAGACCTGAACAAAGCCCCCCTCATTTTTGGCCAGTTTTTTCCCCCCGCTGTAGGAACAACAAAAGGGATGCCCCCCCCGGGGGGTTGAGAATGCCAGCCCGGGGGGGGGGGGGGGGATTCGTCCCACCTGCAGGGGTTTTTAAGAAAGAGAGGGGATTGGGAGGGGGGCGGTTTGGGGGTGACCGAGGCAGCCGGGGAAAGGGAATCTCCCTGGGGCCGAATTGGCAGAAAAAAGAGAAAAGCCCTGAGGGCCCACCGGTTCCTTGAGGAATACTCCACTGGGGCCCCCGTTGGGGGTATAAAAAGTCAGTCCCCGGTGGGGAAACGGGTGGCACCCCCGGCGGGGAGGCCGATCTGCCCAACAAAGGAGTGATGGCTGGGGGGCGGCTATCCTTGGGCCCTATCGGGGTAGGGGGGACCCAGGAAAGGGAAAGGGCGAAAATGTTGTAGAGGGGGGGGTTCCCTAACAAAAAGACAGGCGCCACCTCCCCAAAGGGAAAGTCCCCAGCTGGGGGGAGGAAATCCCAAAACCCCCCTCCAATTGTGGGTCAGTCTGATCGTGAAGGGGAGGTTCAGGTCCACCTTCGAAGGCCATTTTAGGGGGCTTGGAGTCGTGAAACCCTTGGGAAGAGGGGGGAAAACGAGGACGACCCCCCGGGGTTCCGTAATCGGGGTTGAAACTTGGGGACGCCGATGGACAGCGCCCAGAGGAATGGGGGCCCCAGGGCGATCCAGCTCTGGGAGGCAGGGTGCCCCCATGAGGCCAAAAGGAGAAGGGGAAGAGTCAGACAACCACTGATTCCTCTCGGGGAAAAAACCCCCCGTCCCCGGGGGGAAAGGGGGCTGTGGAGGCCCAGGGCAGAGTCTCCCGGGGGCCCGGGTAACCTTGCGCACCCCGGGGGAGCACGCCTCCTGCAACCCCGGGTGGGGCCGCACCGGCCCCTTGCTGGGAGAGGGGGCGGGGGGTTTTCAAACGCCGAGCCCCTGGGCCCGGGGTAGCGGACGGGGTGTGAGACGACGGAAATCAAGGGACGGGGTTACCCCGGCCCCGCTGGTCGATCCCCCCCCTGAGGGGGCGGGACCGCGGACGTTGCCCCAAAAGGGGGGCGGAGAAGTCGGCCCCCAACCCCTGTCCCCTAGGGGGGATTGAGACGATCGACGGGGGGTGACCGTGGGGGTGAGGGCGCGATCCCACTACTCTGCCTGCGTCCTACCCGGGTTTTTGGTCAGTGGGGGGGTTCCCCCCGAAGACTGGCCCCAAAACCCTCCCCCGGAGGTTTACGCTCCCGTGTCCGGGGCGGGCAACCCGGGCCCCGGTTGGGGGAGCGCCTGGACTGTGTACGTTAGTGGAGGTGCTAGGCCAAGTCTCGATAGATCGGGGATGCGGTGATTCCGCCGGACGCCACCCCTGCCGGTCCGGGGATCGCAAAGGGGCCCCGGGCCATGATGCCGGACGCGGCATGATGGGAGGGGCCCTTACGCGGTCGAAGCGAACAGGGGAAACCAGTCAGGGAAAGGGGGTTTTGAACGGGAGGTCCCTTTTATGGGAGCCTGCCCTTGGGGGATTGGGGTTGGGGGAAGGAACAAAATGAAAAACAGCGGCAAAGACGCCGAGTTTAAACCCACTGGGGGATGTTGGGCTTTGATGGGACGATCGGGTACCGCCGGGCGGTAGAGGGGGAATCGGAATATGGTCGCGCGTCCCCTGCACGGAACCCCCCCTCTACACCGACCGAAAGCTCATCGTTGCGGAGCGGTTTTCCCGGGAATCGACACACGGCCCCCCCGGGGGAGAGAGCGACGCGAAATGGAGCCCCGAGCCGTTAGTGCTTCCCATGTTGGGCATGGTGGTGGGGAACAAACACGGAACGCACGTCGCAAAGGGGGACAGAGAGGGGATTGAGGGATAAAAGGGCTCAAACCAACCTCGTGAGAGACACTAAATGTATTTAAAAAAAACGGAAGCAGTGAGAATCGAGGCAGGTCGCGAAAATGACGCGGTTTTGGCCGGTCGAAAAAAAAATGGCGGGAAGCCGGCGAAAAAAAGGAACCCCAGGGCGACGGAAAGTTTGGCAATCGGGAGTCCCCAAAGGGAAGGGGGAAAGGGCCGAGATTCGTTAACAAGGGGGCCCTAAAAGCCAAAACGGGGGAAAGGGGGAAACCGGGGATGGATTCCACTTTCGAAGTCGAAAGAGCGGAAAAGCAAAGTCGGGGAGTGCCGAACAAAGGGGCAAAAACGGGATGGCGTGGTTAAACAAATGAATAAAGCACCCCAAAAACCCAAAACCCACCGGTTCAAGAATGAAAGGGGGGAAGCGCGCAAACCACAACAAATAAGGGAAAAAGCAAAAAACAAGGCTACAAAAACAACGGGAAAAAGAAGGGGAGACAGAGCACAAGATTATCTTGCTTTACGGCAGGCCGGGAAAGGGAAGAGTATGGGGGAAATTCCCCCGGGCCCCCCTACCGGAAGTGGGTTGGGGACCACGTGACTGCTTACACGCATTAGCCCCACAAAAACTTTGGGCCGGCAGAGCAAAAACTAACTCCCTGAATGTATTTTCTGACATGGTACAGAAAAGACCCAAAAACCTTTTAAAAATTTATAAACAAAGTTTTTATTGTGCATGAGACAAACCTTTGTTTTTCATTATTTATTTTCAACAATGGAAAAATATTTTCACTTTTTAATGGGCATAAAATTTCATTGGGAAAAAAAAAACTAGTTTAAACTATGTTCATTTGTTTACATGTCTATTGAGAAACATTTTCACTTGAAAATTCTCATTTTTTATGGGGTTTTGTGCTATGATGTGAGACAAAGCAAGGGAAAAAAAAGGCTTCCCCATCTTAATATATAAAAACAATTTGACTTTGAATTGTTTTTATCCCCTTTTTTTTTTGTACGTAAATTTGTGAAATGTAAATTTTTAATGTGGTGATCAATTAAATTTTTTTTTTTAGAAAGATGAAAGGGTTTAAATACAATTTATGGGGATCACGATGATTGTTTTAACGTTGATTGTTAATTTGGGGAATCATGTGTGTGGTACACATTTTTTGGGTTCATGGCTGAAGATGTGTTTTAAGTGAAATTGATATCCGTAAAAAAAAAATTTTTTTGGAAAAATTTTTCACCCTAGGATGGGGGGGGGTCATGTGACGAGCCCACAACAAGGCAAGCGACGCCCACACTGTATTTAGTGAAAAACATTTCCCCCGCCATACTAAAAAAGGGAAAAATATTATGTGCTTACAGTGAGCGGGGCGCCCCCAAAAAAATGGTGGAATGACTCATTAAAGGAAAGAAAGGGGGGTCATTGGGGAAAGTGACCACTGAGAGAAGTTTAAAAGGGTGGGAAGGGGTGGTCTGTGTTTTGAACCTGAACACCACTAAGGAGGGAGGAAAGAATCATTTTAGCCCACGAGGCCTAGAGACTCGAAACCCGAGGACGCTGGCCTCCTGCTGACCGTCATTTCCCGGGGACCTAATAGTTGGGGAAAGCACAGGGGAAAAAATTTAAAGAAAAGAGAAAGAAAAAATTTTAAATTTAAAAGGGGGGCAGGTTTCTTACCAAACCCCTTTTTCGGTTTTTAGCCCCTTTGCCCTTCAAACCCCCCACTTTCACCCCGTGAGGTGGTTAAAAATGGCCATGGGTTTTGGGGGAAAACCTGGTAGTTCGCCCCCGAATTAAAAACCCGGGAGAGGAGTTGGAAAACCTCATCTCTCCATGACAGAGAAGTCAAGGGGGAGGAAATCGGGAATCATATCTCCAGTGACGGGAGAATTCAAGGGGCGATACATTCTGAGAGAGACCGGGAATCAGATATATGGGAGAGCTTATATTTGGCAGGCATGGCATCAAAAGATTACAGGGGTTATTAATTTTTCCTGGTCGGCTTGGGGTAAAAGTAATGTGAAGGCCTGATTTACGAAAACTTTAATGAAATTTTTTTATTCTCAGTGTAAAAAAAGATACAGTATAAATCGTTTGTAAATTTTTGATGTATTTTGTAAAATGTTTTTCCCCCAAGGAGAGGGGAGAAGAAAAAAAAATTCGGGATGCGCCTTTTGGTTGATGGAAAAATTGCGTGTGCGTATGGAATTAAAAAGGGGTCATGAATCTGTGGAAAAATGACAGTGTGACAGGCAAAACCCGTGTGTGTGTGTGTGGTGGTGTGTGTGTGTGTGTGTGTGCTTTAAAAGCGCAGTCCAGTTACAATGCCTGGAATGGCAAAACTGGGTGTTGTGTGTGTGTGTGTGTGTGCATAGCACGCAGTCCCCGTTTCCAAAGTCCGGAAAAGGCTAACTGGTGGGGTGTGTGTGTGGTTGTGTGTGGGGTGTGTGTGTTGTGTGTGTGGGTGCATATGCACACATTTCCCTTTTACAATGTCCTGGTAAGCTAAAAGGTGTGTGTGGGTGTGTGTTGGGGTGTGTGGTTGTTGTGAAAGCACGGTCCAGTTACAATGTTGGTAATTCTAAACGTGTGTGGGTGTGTGTGTGGTGCAAATTTTCAGCAGTCCAGTTAAATTCCGGGTAATGAAACTCTGTGTATGTGGTGTGTGTGGGATGGCATGCAGTCCATGTTACAATGCCCGGAATGGCTAAACTTTGTGTTTGTGCTATGCATCAGTCCATGTTTTTCAATGTCCGGAAGGAAAAATGGTGTGGTTTGCATATGCATCAGTTTATGTTTTCAATGCCTGGGAAAAGGCTAAAAAGTATGGGTGGTGCATAGCAAAGCATTCAGTCACAATGTCCTGGGAAGGCTAATCTGGGGTGTGTGTGTGTGTGTGTTGTGTTTGTGGTTGTGTGTGTGTTTGTGTGTTTGGTTGTTCGCTACGTTCTGTTTTCAATGTCAGTGTTCAGTGGGTCCAGAAATACCCTGCTTGCACTCAGAAAACTGGAGAAAGAAACTGTCCTGCCAAGTATTCCCTTAAGACCAGCGGAACACTGTGATGAACACTGACAACCGCCCCTTCCCCTCCAAACAAAAAAATCACTCAATACGATTTTATCAGTAATATTGTTGTTCATGTCTGCATTGCGACATCCTGAGACCTAACTGTTCTGACATATGACATTGCTATTCCACATTTATCAAGAACACCACCACATGTGATATGGCTGGACAAAGATAACCTCCTTAGGAACTAGGAGACAGGAAAGTTCGATAAAGCAAAATCTCTGAGTTTACCCATATCAATTTAGTACATGATTAGCACCAGTCCTGTCAGCTAATTGTTTGCAAAGTTTTATTTCTGGCTTGTTTCAACTTTGCGCATAGTCCTCCTGAAGAAAGCATAGTTTTGTGTGGTCTAGGTTGCGCACCGCTTCCTTACTTCCATCACATTCAGTATACGTCTGGGTTTAACAGTCATGCCTAAAAATGGAGGACAATTTCCAGCACATGCTCGGGATGAAGGTGTCTGTTCATGAAAATTTTGTAAGCAGGTGTTCATCCTGGAACATTTCCATGGGTGGAAAAGAAGGAAGTCAATAAAGAAGGGTTGGCAGATAGGAGAGAGAGGTTCCTTCCTTGAAAACTTTCTAAGCAGGGCAGGTGGGGGTTTAATAAACAACTTCACAGGCTGAGGACTTAAAAGCCTTATATTTTCAAATTGTAATGTGTACGAAATGAAGTAATTTACGTCAGCTGTTAGAGCAAAAATCTATGTGATTCAATTATCCGTCAGTTACTTTGATGACATTTTCAGTTTAAAGTCTTTTAATATGAAAAGACATTCTGAGAAGAAAAAGGAGGCAAAAAACGATACAGGATCTATGTAATGAGATACGCCAGAGCACAACCGTCCACCACAGTAAGATGGGCAGCAAAAACGCCAGCTTTCATGTTGGCCTCCCTTAGGGTTCTCATATGCAACAATGTACGTACGAGTCCTTATACCTTTATCTATGTGCAAGTCCTTACATCTTGAAATTTATCTATATGTGTATTCATATATTTTCAGCTTCATAATCGCCATGTAGAGAATACACTTCAACACCACACAAACCTACATATTTCGGACCCCCACCTATCTACTGTGGTTTTTTTGTGTGTACTCATCAAAGTGGAATTCAAAGAGACCTTTTGTAAAGGACCACGCTCCTGTTGCCAGAGCTTCTTTTACATATATCTAAATGCATGCTGTGCAAAGGGACCTTAAGCTATCACCTCACCTGGAATACCAGCACTCAAACCACCATAAGGGCTAAAGGAAAGGAGGAGAAAAAAAAATTCACAGCAAGATTTAAACAACACATCCGGGGTTTCCATGCTTCCTGGAGAAGAGTGTTGTCTACCCTGTGTATGGAGTGTATTAAGCATTTCATACCTGTCAGGACTAAGCATACACAGATCTTAAACCTGTCGCGGGCATGGAACATAGAGATGTACGACAAGACTCAGGTTGTTTGCAGGTTGAGGGTGTTCTTGTAGGCCAGAAGGGTGTTCTTCATCAGCATGGCCACAGTGCAGGGACCCACCCCTCCAGGCACCGGCGTGATCACGCTGGCTTTCTCCGCCACTCCTGCAGAAGGGAAAGAATGGACAATCAAGGTTAGGTTAGGTTTTCACCAGTGTCTGTTGGCTGGCTGGCTGGTTGGTTCTCAGCCGATCTGTTTAGCAAGCTTACGTAACTTGCACGAACAAAAACGAGAATTGAGAATGAGAGATGGAGACTAGCAGATCTATATTCCCCCACCACCAACTGAATGTCCATTTCTTCTGGTTGTTATTGTGATCATCATATCTCCCCCATTGAGTCTTAATTTTTGCTGCTGTTATTGTGAACATCATATCTGGGATGTCCCAGACAAGTACTTTACTTTTCATGGGAAACAACAGCGAATACAACTGTTCCAAAATACACATTTGTGAAATTGTTGATTTTTTTCTTTTGCAAAAAAAAAAGCATATTGTTCCACCCCCCCAGGATCTATGGAGATCAAATCAGCTTAATATTCTTCACTTTCATTACAACCACCCTGAGGGTATTAGAAACGGATGCCGGAGGCAAAAATTTAATGGTATTAGTACAACACACTTCGACAGCACAACTAGTTTCAACTGTACTCTTATGAACTCGCCTGCAAAATCCACATCCCCGACAAGCTTAGTTTTGCCCGGTTTATCCGGGTTGGGGACTCGGTTGATGCCAACGTCAATGACAGCCACACCTTCTTTCACCATGTCAGCGGTGATCAGGTTAGGAACCCCAGCGGCGGTGACAATGATGTCCGCCGTTTTGGTGAAAACAGTCAGCTGCTCAGGAGGGGTGTATCGATGGCAAATCGTGGTGGTGGCATCACCTGCAACGAAAGAGCATAAAAATTGATGCTCCTTTAATCGCTGATTTGGTTTTCAGACTAGTTCACAACTTTAAACATTATTCTGTCCTGTCTCGTTCCAGTATGAAAAGGAAAGAGATGCACCAACATACTGTCATTTGTTGTCATTTCTTAACCCTCTGCCCCTTGTAACGCCCGCTGTGGCCCGAAACGCGATGCCTTTCGTATCCTTGTAACGCCCGCTGTGGCCCGAAATACACTGATACTGTTTGGCTGCCCCTAGCAGACGAATTTTTCCCACAATGCTTTGCGGCGTTATACAGTGACGTAGTTCCGGTTTCCAACTTCCTTCCAGTCCAAACCGCGTGTTTTTACATGCAGTACTTCGATGGCAGTGATTTTTTGAAGTTGAGAGCAAGTTTGTGATCGAGATTTTCGCTTCCGCAAGATGGACGACGAAACTGTGGAGATGTTGGCGAACATTTTTGGTGGCAGTGACAGTGATGAGGAGCTATTTACTGGCTTTAGATTAGAAGAAATAGTGAAAGAAGAGGAGTCCGATGTCGACTTGGACATTTTGGTGGCTGATGGAGGCGATCTCGGCGAAAATCTGAACATCAACTATGCCGATTACGATAGCGTTTCATGCAGTTCGGTCAGTAGTGTTGAACTTAGCAGTGAAAGTGACAGTGATTTAGCCCTACCTGCTGTTCCAGGACCAAGCAAACGAAAAAGAAAACAGAAGAAAAGAACAAAACAAGCACAACGTAAAAATGTGAATGTAGAAATGAACTGGTCAAAAGAAACCAGCGAGGTAAACATCGACCATCCATTTGTTGAGGAAGTGGGCGTGGTGCATGATTTAGAGGTTGGTGCATCACCTTTTGACTTTTTGTCTCTGATTCTTCCTGAGTCATTTTACTCTGATGTTGCTGAACAAACTAATCTCAATGCTGAGCAAAAAATAGCTGCATCTGGTAAAGTTGATAAACTTTGGAAGCAAGTCAGTGCAGAGGAAATAAAAATATATCTGTACATCAATTACATGTTCGGCATTCACCATATGCCTGAAGCAAGCATGTATTGGTCATCAGATCCTTTGCTCAGGGTGCCAGCTGTTGCTGATGCAATGTCAAAATCTCGATTTGAGAAGATTTCACAGTATTTCCATCTGAACAATAGTGCAAATGCTGTGCCCAAGGGTAATGCAGGATATGACCCTTTGTTCAAAGTGCGACCACTTCTAGAACTTGTTCTGAAGAAAAGCAAGCAACACTACAAGCCAGGGAGGGAAGTAAGCATAGATGAAGCTATGATAAAATTCACAGGAAGACTGTCTTTCAAACAATATATGAAGGGGAAGCCTCATCCCTGGGGAATTAAGGTTTGGGTGGCTGCAGACCCACGGACAGGTTACATTCTGGATTTCGATGTTTACCTCGGCAAAATAGCTGAACCAATGCCTTTTGGTGTGGGACATCATGTTGTCATGAAAGTTGGAAGTGATTTCCTGGACAAAGGCCACCATTTGTACTTTGACAATTTTTTTTCCTCTGTGTCACTTGCAAAGGCATTAGAAGACAGAAAGACTTACTCATGTGCCACAGTCAGAATGAACAGAAAGGGTTGGCCATCTGAGCTTGACCGCAAGTTGGTGAAGAAGATGAAGACAGGGGATGTCGAATTCTATCAGGATGGCAATTGTGTGGCAACCTTATGGAAGGATAAGCGACCAGTTGCAGTTGTGTCAACCAACTGTGATGCCAAGATGGACGTTACTTCACGCAGAACTCCAGGTGAGGAAAAATTATTTTATACATGTACTTTTCAATCCACAAACACATGCACGCATGCACACGCACGCATGCACACGCACGCGCGCGCGCACGCACGCACGCACACACACACACACACACACACACACACACACGCACACATTCCATGCTTGCATACAAAGTTGTGTTTCCTCAAAGATTGCAGTGACCCTGGTGTTATGGTGGTGATTATGACTGTGATGGTATAAATGATAATAATGTTTCCTCAGAGACTGCAGTGGCCCTAGAGTTATGGTGGTGACTGTGATGGTGTAAATAATAACAACAACAAGAAGAAATGTCTTAACTAATTGAAATTTTATTTTTCAGAGACAGGTAATGGTGAGGAAAAAAATTAGTCAGAATAATTTATAAGAGTTTTTGTGCAGGTGGGCGGAGAGACTTCCACGTGCCATGTCCAGTGCTGACGTACAACCAGCACATGGGAGGGGTTGACCTGGCTGACCAGATCCACAGCTACTACCCTGTTGGTCGTCCTGGTGTTAGATGGTGGAGGTACCTGGCGTGGTGGCTTCTTCAGGTGGCGATGGTCAACGCCTTCATCATCTGGCGAGCAAGCAATCTTCCTGTGCCATCTACGAGGGGCTTGAGACACTTGGATTTTCGCCTGGACTGTTTGAGAGCACTCTCTAAAGTTGCAGTGAAGTCCAAACGAGTGCAGACTCTTCCTGCAGTCAGTGCATCAGATCCCCTCAGCCACACTCCATTCCGCTACCCAGGACGGAAGGCCAACTGCATCCTGTGTCAGACTGAGAAGATGAAGACGACAAACAAAGGGAAGTGCCCCCAGACTGTATATGGATGTCCTGTGTGCAAAATTCACCTCTGTAAAGGACTTTGTTTCACACAGTACCACCTGAAATTGGCCCAGTAGTCGGAACAATAGACTTACTGGTTGCAGACATTCCGTTATGTGACTCTTTCAGACAGTTTACTATCTCTGCTGTTTGTGCCCATAAACTTTTCCCATGAACTTGGATATTTGCTGTGAATATTGTGTGGGCATTCCTGGACATAGTTTGACATTGTGTAGGTGTCATTATCTACATCCAACAACATTTATCATCAGATAATTGGACCCAGTAGATCTTGGTGACAGCTGTAATTTTTCCTTCAGTGACTTCATAATTTTTTTACACCATTTAATCAACAAAGATATAAGCTTTGATGCATGTGGAATTTTACTTCAAAGTTTTAACTTAATTTTGGAGCAAATAAAACATATTTATGACCAAGGTTTGTATTTTTTCTGATTTTTTATTTAGCACCGGTACATCCAATTTACGGAGTTACTTCCCTTCCCTTAAGATTTTGATACTAGTAAGCACTCAGACGGTCCAAGGGGCAAAGGGTTAATTATTATTATGCTACATAGGAAACAAAAAATCTCCTGCAATCTCTGCTGTAGTTGTTACCATCAGCCACTATGGAGGCTGGTATGTGTAAACCAAAGTCTGCGTTATCCAAGTTCTTAATCTCCTTTATACCTTAAGTACTGGATGCACACAAATCATGATACCTGACTGATTGCCATGGTCAGCATCCCCATGGAGGAAGACGGCTATTGGCAACTGGATGCACACAAATCATGATACCTGACTGATTGCCATGGTCAGCATCCCCATGGAGGAAGACGGCTATTGGCAATCCCACGTTTTTGGAGCGTCCACACACAACAGCGTTTTTGCCAAATGTTTCCACACCTGAACACACAAACAGTACACTGAAAACAGTAATCCCAAAACAACTTACATACACAATGTTTTCTTATGGAAAGGAGAATGATGTGCAGAAGCAAAACACTTAACTTGATAAGTATCTAATGACTGCAAAGAACAGATGATCCAGCTGTTAAGATTCAACGGGTGATGACCATTACATTTAAATTGGTCAGCACAATCTTCTTCTTCTGTACTCAATTCTTCATTAAATAAAAAGTAAAAAACAATTACTCTGACGAGTCACCACTTCTTCCATTAGAGAACTAACATCCAATCATGAAGCTGTTGATTCATTTCTTTTCCAGTAAAAAAGAAAGGAAAGAACCCGGACAGAAATGCAAATTAACAACAAACAAACAAACAAAAAACACACACACACACACAAAAGAATCTACTTAATAGCAACTGATAAGCCTGACATCTTAGCTATTCCTCATTAAGTCGGCCACACTACTATCATGTACTGTCTCAGTTGCAGTGACGTTGCTGACATTGACGTCATCACTACTACTAGGAGGGCCTGTATTACAAGCTTGCTCACTGATTCCATCAACGTAGTTATCACTCTGATCTATATTTGTGTTACAAGTGGTGGTCATTGTCCTGTCTCTTGCTATGTCGTCTGCAACATTGCTGCCACAAATATCCCCATCTGAATAAGGAACAGCACTGTCAGAATTATCACCTACACTACCTGTGTCAAGCGACTCACCTTTCTTACTGTCATCACAGATTTCCTTGCTGCTGACTGTTCTGTTTTGATTTGCTAGGGGGTCCAGTTTCCTTTTTTTAACAGGTCTACGTGGTTTGGACTGTTCATGAAACGTGTGGCACACAGTGCAATCAGCTTCTTCAATCGTAGGGTCAAACTCAGTCCACAGGCTATGTGTACTGGCTATCTGTTCTTTTATTGATTGGAGAACAGCAGCACTTTTTTTCCGTTTCATATAACCATAACAATTTTTACACATTGTTCTAGAGTACAGCTTGCCCTCTGTTTCTTCAGAAATGATAAGTCCATATAACTGTTCCAGTTCTGATGCATATTTATTGCAATAAATTGTTTTCCTGTAACGGGTTGGTTTTGACCGACCACCACATAGTCTACATAAAGAGTTCAGTCTCTCTGTATGATTAGTATCTGTGTGCTCAACGGACGCCATCTTCAGTCACACACACACACACACACACACACACACACACACACACACACACACACACACAACTAGACAGCAAGGACGGCAATGTACACTTACATGCACATTCATTAACTTATCTGAAAAGACACGGTGCAGTACACACAATTAGTCACTGACGCGCAACTCTCTCTCTCTCTCTCTCACACACACACACGCACACACACACACACACACACACACACGCACGCACGCACGCATTCGGGCATGCACACGCGCGCGCACCCACACACACACACTGCAGACAGGGAAAAGAATCAATCAGTAAGTCAAAGCACAGGGCGGGGGACTGAAGTTGTGAGGAAGTTAATACGGGGAAAAGCCGCCGAATTCTTAAGTGAAGAAAACACAGGGGAAAAATGATGACTCCTGCAATGACAAAAGTCAGTAAGCATGCAGAGAGAGAGAGAGAGAGAGAGAGAGACAGAGCAAGAGAGACAGACAGAGAGAGAGAGACAGACAGACAGACAGACAACCAGAGAGAGAGAGAGAGAGAGAGAGAGAGAGAGAGAACGAACAGCACAAGGCCAGCAGGGAGCACCACGCTGCGTGTTAAACCGACACAGACAGTGACGTCAGACACGGAGAGGCTTACTGAGCCGGGAACAAGCACGGTTTCAGTACTTTAACCACCCCACGTATAGCCTTCCAGCGGCCTGTTGCCGGTATATGACTTTGATAACTTAATACTAGAATCTAAAAACTTTCCTGAGAACAATTGTAAAAGCGGACAAAAAACCCCAAAAGACCTGAATTTAAGTTTTAATATTGTCAACAAACCCCAAAATGCACGAATTTTACTTATCTCAAAGAAGGAAACGTTTTCCAGTCGCTCGCACTGATGGATTTAGTGTTTTGAAGATCTGGACAAAAGTGATATCCTGTCTACTTCTTCACAGAGCTAAGACTATTTGAACACGACAACCACCGAAGATGATGAACTGCAGTATCCAAAACACACCGAAATTCGCACTTTTTGCACAAATTCACCACAGACAACACCACGCGCAACTATGGCGGGTAGCGTCGTTCTTCTTTCCTGCTGCTGATGCTGGTCGAGGTGCGCGCGTTCACGCTGATTGGTTAATAGCGGAGCGCTTTATTTAGCTGCCGGCCAGTAAAATGGCAAAGTCTCGCTGACACTGAGTGCAGAGCAAATGTCGGGTTTCGTGTGCCGTGACCATAGTTGTTTTGCTTATATCTTGTAAAGTTTAGTACCATATCCTCTTTACCTCTCTGAATCTCTCTTTACAAACACATGTATGTACAATTCCTTGTTCACTAAAGCCCACAAAGTACCACACAAAACTTGATGTGGATACGCTGATATGCACAAGATACAATATACATCATGTTTATAATACGGCACATTATAGCCTGAAATATTTTTACACTGTGAAATTACCAGTGCAAGGGAAATACGAGACTTAAAATAAAGTCCCGTTCATTTACAAAAAAATAACCAATTGGTTTTCTCATGATCCTGTCAAATGACCTACCGTGTGCTAAACCAGACCAAAAACCCTGCTATCCTGTCAACCAAACACTGTTTGTTATCAGAGAGAAGTCTGCATACAGAAACCATCAACATCAAAGCATGTCCGGCAACCAGGCACAACTGAAGCAACGGGTAATGTGCCATCATTGACACAGGCTTTTACAAATACCGCAGTGTAACACAGGGATAAGTGGGTACAGTGACATCTGGTGGGAATCGAAGCCTTGACTTCACACCTGGGAGTCTGTGGAGCTAACCCCTTCACCATGGTGGCTGGTGATTTGTGCATGTTCCCCCCCCTCTTCTTGATATATGCGTTCCCTCACGGGAACTTGATTAAATTACATCCAAAGGATTTGGATGGGGTTGGAGCCTGCACAGGCATGGACTCTGAAGAGGAAATCTTCTCTAACTTTAAAGTATCAAGCAGGGATTTAACTACGGACTCTTGGATCAAGAGAATAATGCTTTACTCACTGAGCCAAGCAGACCCATATATTTACTATACAGTTTGTAGCATCTGCTGATCATGATTTTGGCTCTCATCTTTTCTTAGGCAACTGTTTAACATCTGCTACCAAAAATGACAAACCCCACCATCTCTAAATAAGTAGAATGCCTCACCAAATTCAGGATATTTAGGAATGATTTGTTTATGAACAGACATTCCTGAAAAATTGGAGACAATTTGTAGCTGCACGTTTTCATCAAAACAGCTTATTGCATCTCATGACCATCAAAGAAATACCTGATCTCTTGATTATCTGCATCACTGCAGCTGGCGTCGCAGGAATGAAGGACTCCTCATCCACGCAGAACCTGCCCACGTTGATGATGTTGAAGCCGTCCACATCTTTGTGTGGTGCCACAGCATCACAAACACTTCGTTCGCGAATATGAGCTGGGACAGGGAGCTGAACAAGCAGACCATCAACTAAAGGATCCTTGTTCCGAGCTTCAATTTCAGCCAGCAGTTCCGTCTCTGTGATGCTTTCCGGGAGCCGCACTGTCTCGCTGTTTATGCCTGGACAAGATTATTTTTCAAGATGACGAGCCAATAATTTAGTATGCATGCGTCATAACTTACAGTTAACTTGTAACTTTTACAAACATAACCGTTTGTGTACGGGAGGAGGAGGCAGGGGAGCGGGATCAATTTACAGACATTAACATTTTCTTCTTTCTATCAAAACAAACAAACAAACTGGTGTGTGTGTGTGTGTGAGCATGCATGTTTGAGTTTACCAATGTATGTATGTGTGCGTGTGTATCTGTGTGTGCACACCAGTCTGCTGATCTTACGCATTCAATACTTTTTATTTCCAATTCTATTTCATTAATACAACTTAAACAGTCATACGTAATGCAGTCTATGAACACTTTTTACAACAAATTTATCATCATTCTAAATCACAAAACCAGTTTTCAATGTTCAGATTGTTGATTTAGTTCATTGTGCTAAAGGCTTTGTCTTCTGCATTCATCTATGATGGCATTCTTTATTTCTTTGCCAACACAACAGCGAGCAGTCTTTTTTTTTTTTTTTTTGCAAGCAGTATCTTTTTCACACTTCTTAACTTACAATTGTAATAATAATTGTGTGTATGCCAGTAAGCACAATAACCAGTTGATAAAGTACCGTAATACCGTTTTAAAAAGTCTGTATCCCCAAAGAAATCAAGCTGGTACCAATCACCAGTTGGATTTGACTTGACTAGCTGATATGTTAACATCTGTTGTTTTCACCCTTAGAGGCGACATTATCGTAATGACACAGTCATCATCAATCTTGTCGCCAATCCCCCCATGATGAGTTTCTAGTCATCCATCCCTCTCCAAGAAGAGAGAGAGAGAGGGGGGAGAGAGAGAGAGGGGGAGAGAGAGAGAGAAGAGAGAGAGAGAGAGAGAGAGAGAGAGAGAGAGAGAGAGAGAGAGAGACGGAGAGAGTGTGTGTGTGTGTGTGTGTGTGTGTGTGTGTGTGTGTGTGTGTGTGTGTGTGTGTGCATGCGTGGGTGCAAATGCGCCTGCCTGCCAGCATGTTTGCCTATCTATGTGTATGTTTGTGTTGTCAAACATCGACTCAGACAAGTAAAGCACAGGTACCAGCTGTCTTCTCTAAACTTGGTGAGACATGGACAGATTCAGCCGACAAAATCTGATCGCTGTGCATTATAACGTGGAGCAGTTCACACTGTGTTCTCTCTCTTTCTTTCATTTTTTTGTATGTATAACACTCTTCTTTTGTGGTCGGCTTACAATTTTTCTTCATTGATGCTTTTTACATTTTTATTACATCAACTGTAAAGTGCAAAGAGCTTGCTCATAGCATGATGATTTTATTGAGCTATAAAAAAAAAAGAAACTATTATCAATATCATTATTATTAATTATGTGAACTAAGCGGAAATGTGTCATGACAAAGAAGTTGATGTTAGATTCAGATGGCACTAAATGCATGTGTCTCTGAGAGTGTTGCTAAAATTTTCTGATTAACACTGCAGGTGTTTTTATCTCTTGAGCCTGGTTGAAGCCAGGATATATTATGAAAGCAAGCATAGAGTACAGCCCTGTCATGCAGTCTCAGACTAGAATGGAAATCCATAGCATCATGATCATCATCCTCATCAATCAACATTACAAAAAAGCAAGTCACAAAATCTGTGGCCCTTCATGCCCTGCTCTCCTGGTGACCTTAGTTTTGATGTCCTTTCCACGCCTATGGGCTTGGTTTGATCCGTCGGGATCACCGGTATCGGCAAATCGGGCTGCTGTTGGACAGACATGGCGGCGCCTTCCAGAGGAAGAGCTCATTCATGCTGGCTCCTTGGCTCAGCAATTATTGTCGTCAGTAAGCGGCTTAGTAAATGGTGTCCTGCATGTTGGATCAGAACAAGCATCGATGAACACCACTGAAGTGACTGGGCAGCAGTGCAGTGTCTCCTCCCGTGGGTTGCCTCTTGACACCGACTGCTCCCTGTGGATTGCTGGTATCCGGGCTGCAGCAGGCTGTAGCTATGGACAGGGGGCTTGGAATGAGAGGCATGGGTGCAATGCCACTGACATGGCCCAGAAGACGAGACAGCAAAAATAAAATGGCATGAAATTGCTCACATTGTAGATGGCTGCTCTAAAAATCATGAACTGATATCCTTAATGTTACAATATTTAGAAAGTCTAGATCCATTAAGCACACCTAATCCCAGCTTCCTCTCATTATGAAGCTGATACGGTAAAAAGACTTAAATTCTGCCAAAACGATTTCAATTCTAAATCCAATACCAACAAGAAAGACAAGCTAACGAATTAACAATGAAAGATGACCAAGTGTATCTACCTGTGTACTGACAAGCCTTAATCTTGTTTCTGACGTACACCATGCTGGCGGGTCACTGCCAACTAACAGCACTGTGAGCTGGGGAGGTCTTTTGCCTTTCTCTTTGATCTGCTCCACTTCCGCTTTCACCTCATCTCTGATCTCTTTGGCAATGGCCTGTCCATCCACCACTCTGGCAGCGGACACTCTGAAACAGAGTGAAAGGTTCCAGAAATATGTCCTGTATGTCAAAATATTTTAAGAACAGAATCTGAAATTTTGTCTGTTTCTTTCTTTCTTTTTTTAAACCAAGCATCAGAAAATGTAAAAATAAAAACAAGACCAAAAATGATAAAATAAAATGTATCATAGCATGGTGGTTATGCAAAGCAGTTGATACAACTTCGACAAATGATTAAAAGATTAGCTAAAATCTATCAATCAATCTTGAAATTAATCAAATATTTATTGTCATCTGAAAACAAGGAAATGTATCTTGCAGTCAATGACTTGCATGAACATCTAAAAATATTCGTTAAAAACAGTTATATATATACACACTACATTCCAGTGCTACTCACAAAGTTCTCTCTCTTCTTTCATCTTCAAACACATACACCCCTCCCCTTCCTGTTCAGCACTGCGCAGGCACACTGCTGATGGCTGGAAAGAACCCTTCAGGCTGTTCGTCCAGGTCTTGAAACATCCGACACAATGTGGTGACTCGCCACGTCTTAACTCGCAGGATGCCAAGACTGGATGAAGAGGTTGTCGATGTCAGACTAAATCCTATTCAAACTCCTGACAGCAGCAGCAGCAGGGTAGGAGGCTTTCAGTGGTTCCAAGTCATAACCAGTGATGACCACAGTACTCATGGACTGATCTCATATCTGATTGTTTTCCTGGCACTGCTAGAGCAGCAGAGCTTATTGTCAAACAATATGACACTATCTACTGTAGAGCAGTATAAGAGGTGCAGGGACTTTTTGCCGACATAAAACTGTTGCAGCTTCCACAGGAAGAACAATCACTGGCTGGCCTTCCTGCATACAGCACTGATGTCCAGAGACCAGTCCAGCCTAGCGTCAATGATGTTGCCCATGAACTTGTATGAAGTGACAGTGTCAACTGGTTGTCCTTAGATGACAAGAGGACTGATGCTCGATGCAGTCTTACTGAATCCTTGGTTTTGCTGACATTGAGGGCAAAAAAGTTGTTGTCAAACAAGGTTACCACCTCAACAACACTACAGACTTCTGGTACAATGACTCTTCATTCCGGACGAAGCCTGTCAGGAATGTGTCATTAGTGATCTTAATCTGAAGCTTGCTGTTGTTTCCATCTTGGCAATCTGCCATGTAGATGTTGAAAATGCTGATGACAGCACACAACCTTGTGGGGCTCCGGTGTTGGTTGTAACAGCATCTGACAACTTACACCCGACTCAAGACACACTGGGGCCTTTCGATTAAGAAAGTGAAGATCCAGTGGTTGAACACTAGATTGACTTCATATTTCAGCAGTTTCTCTACCAGAAGATGGGGCTGTATGGTACTGAAGATTGATGAAGTTGATAAAGAGGATCTTAGCATATGAACTTGGCTTATCCATGTGTTGAGTAGAGGGTGTGCAGAAGGGTCAGGATAGCAATAGCATAGAAGGGTCAGGATAGCAATAGCAAGTTCACTGTTCCGATTTTTTGCAAACACGAACTGAAGTTGGTACTCATGCTTCTTTGTTTCTCACTTAAGTCTCTTCAGGACAATCTTTTCCACACATCTAAATGTGATGGACATAAGTGCTACCGGCCTCTGAACATTCAACTCTGCCATGGACCTACGTTGGCAACTGGCACAATGATGCTCTTCCAGATTTGGGATTTATACAGTATACTTCCCATAATATATATTTCACATCTGTTTATAAAGTACAATATCATCCAGCTCCAAGATCTGAAAAACTGTCTGGAGATAGACAGAAGTACACATGAAGTTCTGAGGAAACTATGATTTCAAAGGGATAAGCCGTAGACATGATTAACGTTAAAGAAGACATCCATAGCACACGCAAGGCTCGCATTATGTACTTCATAAATTAATCACATTTTAAACACAAAAGCACTGCAAGACTAAACATTCCATAAATTGCATAATATAGAACACCTGAACAATCTGCATACACTTGAATATCTTTTAATGCAGTGAGCACACATACACACCAATCAGATGTTGCCGACAGACCATCATGTTACCTGAAACTAGTGAAAGTTAACTGACCAAACCATCAATCAACCAGCGGATTCATGGTCTCACTCAGTATCACTTAACGAATTTGATAAAGTCAAAACTAGTCTTACTAAAACATCTATGTTACATGACCTTAAATCAACTTTATCAACTGACAAACTCTTTCAAAAAAGGTAAAATAATATCAAAGAATCACCACATGCCCTGCAACAGTTCACCCTTCTGAATTTCGTAGAGTCAGCAATCATTTTGGGGCAGGTGGAGGAGGATTATGTGGGTGTAGAAGAAGGGAGAAAGGGGGTATCTATACGTTCCCCAGATACAAATCACACCATCATATTGCTCCCAAATGTCCCTCCCTCCAACACCAAATTGACCATGCTCATGATGATTGGACTGATGTCAGGCAGTGGGAAGCAAAACAGCCCTGCTCTCCCTTGACAAAGTCATTCCCCATGTGGTGCCAAACAAATTATCATTAAGACTTTTTTTTCCCTTCCACCACCACAGACTGGAATGAGCTACCTGACACAACTGTGGTGGCCGGTACCTTTGGCTACCTGACACAACTGTGGTGGCCGGTACCTTTGGCTACCTGACACAACTGTGGTGGCCGGTACCTTTGGCTCCTTTGTATCAAGAGTGGCACATCTAAAACTCCCAACGCGCCAAACAGTTAGAATGAATGGGCAGGCAGGCAGATATTGCAACACTCCTAGATCTATTGGAAGTTTGTTTTTTAAATAATAAAGTTTTTTTTTAAGACTTGCTTCTGCGCCAAGACATACTGTGATCAGCTTCTACTTCTCCTTCCACAGAGCGACCACAATCAACATTCTGATTCTTATGTCGCTATGTGGGCGAAAAGTAATATGCTGATAAAACACACAAAACTGATTTGTTTTGACTATCATAGGTCTTTTCTTTCGTGTTGAAATTTGTTCCCCCTTTAATCCTTAATACATGCAACCACTTACATGGCAGATAAATTAGCAAGTTGATCGTGATAGTTACATGGAAGATAATATTATATAACTGCGCACGCCCTCGCCTGTATGTGTGTGTGAATCAAATTATTTACGGGTAAGGCATTAAATCATTTTACTCCCAATACTTTTGATCCGCGTTAAGAGTGGACTCGGGTGTTGCGCTGAGTAAGATTTATAATAAATCATCAGAGACAGGAAAATTACCCCTCGATTGGAAATCGGCAGAAGTTACTGCTACTTTTAAAAAAGGGTCAAAATCTGAGCCAGGCAACTATCACCCGGTAAGCTTAACCTGTATTGCATGCAAAGTGCTAGAATCCATCATAAGAGATGTCATAGTATCTCACTTCACTGATAATAAATTGTTTGCAGTATGCCAACATGGCTTTTGTAAAAAAAAAGGTCTTGCATATCACAACTACTTGAAGTTATGGAAGATTTAGTTACCATGCTAGAGAATAAGTACCCTGTTGATATAATTTACCTTGATAAAAATTTCCGTAAAGCTTTTGATACGGTTCCGCATGAGGGATTATTGAAAAAAAATGGAAGCATATGGTATAGTAGGCAAGTTGCTAAACTGGACTAGAGATTTTTTGTCAAATAGAAAACAAAGAGTAAGAGTGGGTAATTGTATGTCGACAGAGAAAGATGTTATGAGTGGTATTCCACAAGGGAGCATTTTAGGACCTGTACTGTTTACTATTTTTATAAATGACCTTCCAGATGAGGTGAATAGTTTTCGTAAAATTTTTGCTGACGATACAAAAATATATGACAAATCAGATAACTATAACAGTTTGCAAGAAAATTTAAATTGCCTCCAAAACTGGTCAGACAAGTGGAATCTATATTTTAATGTTGAAAAATGTAAAGTTTTGCATGTTGGCAAAAACAATCCAGAACATGAATACAACATGAAAATGGATGGTGGAAACAGGCTGGTACAGAAATGTGAGGAAGAAAACGATCTGGGTGTAATCTTTGATAAAGATTTACTTCTTGATACTCACATTCAAAAGTGTATAAATAAATCTAGTTGCAAAGCGAGACGACTGCAGGCGGAAATCTAAACAAATCTTAAATAAATGTTAGCAAACCGCCCAGAGAACGTGGACAAATGAGTTACAAGACAAAACACAACGCGTTTCGACCTCTTAGGTCTTCGTCTGGTGATAAACGAATAAAACAACGAAAATTCACTCAGCTTTGATCGCTTCAGATCGTTCAGGCAGGGTTCAGCGCTGAACCCTGCCTGAGCGATCTGAAGCGATCGAAGCTGAGTGAATTTTCGTTGTTTTATTCGTTTATTTATCACCAGACGAAGACCTAAGAGGTCGAAACGCGTTGTGTTTTGTCTTGTAACTCGTTTGTCCACGTTCTCTGGGTGGTTCGCTAACATTTATTTAAGATTTGTATAAATAAAGCAAACCAAATGATTGGATTAATAAAAAGAACTTTTATTTACCTAAACAAAGAAATGTTTTTAAAACTATATAAAGCTATGGTTAGACCGCATCCTGAATATAGCAATATAATCTGGTACCCACACTTGAAAAGACAATAGCAATCGAAGGATTACAGAGAAGAGCTACTAAAATCTTGCAAGAATGTACAAACATGTCTTGTACGGATTGATTAAATTACTTAAATTTGCACTCTTTAAAAGGTAGACGTATTAGTGGGGATTTGATTGAAGTGTTCAAAATATTTCACCAGCAAACGGACATACAGTGGGACTATTTTTTTGAAGCTGCTAAAACAGAACAAGAAATTCGGAAGGCAAGATATTTGTTAAGCAGTTTCATACTAATATGGGGAGATTCACGTTCAGTAACAGAGTTATTGCTAACTGGAACAATTTGCAAATTGCACTTAAATTTGCTAATAATACTAATGTTTTTAAGAATTTGCTGGACGAAGACTTGAAATTTAAAGTACAGTTTAGAAGCTTTGACGAGTAAGTAGGAAAATATATATATTGCATGCATTTCAACCCTGTTATAAAAGCAAAATAACATGAGGGGACATTGAAAGGCTTAACGGCCAATGTATAAATTACGCCCCTACCACTACTAACAGCAAGACTGAAATAAACTGTCACATTTTACAGACCATGCGCAAAATGAAATGGCAAAGGAGCAGTATACACACTCTGGATGAACATGCAGCCGTCTTCTGCCACTAGCATAAATGACAGTCGGTGACAGACGCTCTGCAAAAACTAGGCGAACCCCAAATTCGCTGAATTTTCGAAACCAGTTAACAGAATTCATTTTGAACAGCTAACTGTGTACAAATTCCACAAACAAGAACAGCAAGAACTGGTATGTCGACATTAACCTCCGCGCCAGCGCCGGTGATGAAACCACGTTTGCAGACGATGTGTTTCGGTGATGTGAAAGTTATTCCGTACCTATCTATTCTTAACCCACAGCGAAAAAAAAATCTACTGATGGATCATCAGCTTAACTGTCGAAGCGAAGTTTAATACTTTTCCTACATTAGATTTTCAGTCTGTTGCTATGGTACGTTTGTTTAAAAAAAAAAGAGAGAGAGATTTTAGGTGAGCTTTCGATTTTGCATAAAAATCTTAGGGGGTAAAATCTCAACAGGCTAAAACTCCGCGCAGGACTTTCAGACAGAATTTTTTTTTTTAGATGTACTGTTCGCAGACTTTAAAATATGCATGGTATCTATATTAATATACAAACAACAAAAAAGAAATTGAATTACAGACAGATGACGTATATTTCAGTAAGGCCGAGACTTATTGGACGTGACTCGTTCAAGATGGCGGACGTCAAACCAAAACAAGTGGGAGGAGCGAAGTCTCTGATGGAGGAACTGCAAGAGTCATCCCCTGATTCGGCACAAATGTTAGAAACACCCGCAACCGTCGCCGAAAATAAGGACGGACCAGGAGATGCCAAAAATATGCGCTTGGAACAACAAAAGGAAGCAAACAGCATACGATCTAAGCTGCTTCGTGAACGTGAGTTGTGTTTGTTTTTTCCAGTTTCGAGAACTTGGAGTACTTTCTGAATCTCTGGGTGATATGATCTTATGGCTATAATTCATATTACCCGAGCGAATGACTGCACATCACATACAGAAATCTGAATTCATATGCAAGAAGCATGGAACGTACAGAATTAGAACTTATAGAAGTTCTGAACCCGTATAGAAATAGAAATATCAATATTCTTTTAATTGAAAGATGAACATGGCCTGATCAAGTTAAGGTCTTGATGAAGTGGTTTAAAGTGTGACAATCCTATTCTATATCTCCCTTCTCCTCAACTTTTCATTACTTCCGCCTTAAATTCCTAACTCTCATTTCATGGAGCGCCAAGCTTCACAGACACTGAGACGACAGCATTGCACACCTTTCTGCACATGAGTGCTGTTCTCCAGTGGTTATGTTGCACATATACCACGATCAGACCAAAGCAATGACTTGTCATGCTTTTATTCAGTTAAGTAATCACATAATGATAAGCCTATATTTGTGTATTGCTCGCCTTTGGTCCGAACCACTTCAACCTGGCCGAAAGAAACCATTATTTGAAACAGAGTACTTACCTAAACCGCTCATTTCAGCTGAACATGCCATTGAGATAGATGAGATAGACAATTGTGTAGCTTCATGTAGGGCTGTCAGAAGTTAGCTCCTACAATGAATCAGCTGAACAAACACAACACCATTTATATATATATTTATATAAGAGACAAAAGATTTTTCTTTGCAATGGCTCTTGACTTAACACTTACTGTTGAAAAAAGTTTGTATAAATTTGTAAACATAGCTAAGAAATGTTTAGTTAAAAAGTATTGAAAAAAGTAGCCTGTTTTCAGTCTGCTCACATTCACTGAACAGCCAGCTTGAGGTGGAAATAGTCAGTACAGGTAAGCGATCATTAGGTTTACTTCAAAACAGTACATCACTGCTTCACTGAGAAGAATACATGTTGGGATGGGTGGGGACTGCTAAAATAGGATTTTGCAGTTAAAGTTATGCAAAAAAGTGGGGTTTTGTTTCATGGCAGTGGCTGTGTGTGTGTATGTTGCAAAAGGTTTAATACCTATAACGGATCTTTTTCCAGTATTTAATTTAAAGGAATTTTTCAAATCTTAAAATAAATGTTAGCGAACAGCCCAGAGAACGTGGACAAACGAGTCACAAGACAAAACACAACGCGTTTCGACCTCTTAGGTCTTCGTCAGGTGATATATAAACGAATAAAACAACGAAAATTCACTTAGCTTTGATCGCTTCAGATCGCTTAGGGTTCAGCGCAAGGAAGAAGGCGTTGATTCCTGAAAAAGAAAGAAAGAGAGAAATTCAAGCTACTTGGAGAAGTGCTTTTGGTTTATCGTGCAGTCTGCATGTCTTTGACTGAAAAGTGTGAGGATGAAAACTGGTCATCAGCATTGACTGGTATTGGTGGTGAACATGATTATGATTTTCATTGTGATGTATCATGTGATCAAAGTAACCATTTTCTTTTTTCATTTCACTTCAGAGTTTTTTTTTTTTTTTTAATCCAGTAATCATGCTTGTTATTTTTAAACTGGTGTGGCAAACCTGACAAAAGACAAATTTGGCCCATTGAGTGAAACAAAACCAGGAGCCTGGTTATATCAGTCAGTAAAGTTTAAGTTCTGCAATGACAATGCCTACTTTCCAACTGCCAACATCTTGCCTGACAAAATTTACATCTTTACACAGTACTACTGGCTGACACTTTCTGTCAGTATTTCGCCTTCTAAGCCGGTAAAATACCAGTTATTACTGGTGAACTAGAACCATGTTTAAGTTTTACGTGAACACAACTTAATAAGATGTTCATACTGTGGTATTAATGACCAGTTCTGAAACAGATTGCACACATAACACATGCATGACCAATGAGCACATGCATACACACACACAAACACACACACACACACACACACACACACACACACACACACACACACACACACACTCACACTCACTCACTTACTCACTCAGTGAGCAAGCACACACATGCACACACACATACACACATGCACACACAGTACAACGTGAAATGACATGCACTGCGGGCACGTGCACATGTGTGTGTGTGTGTGTGTGTGTGGTGTGTGTGTGTGTGTGTGTGTGTGTGTGTTGTGTGTGTGTGTGTGTGTGTGTGTGCGTGCGTGCGTGCATGCGTGTGTGAGTGTGTGTGTGTGTGTGTGTGTGTGTGTGTGTGTGTGTGTGTGTGTCTGTGTGTGTGTGCCAAGTCAAGTCAAGTCAAAATTTTATTTCCAGATGGAACATTGAATAAGCAGAGAAACTTTTTTTTTTTACATCAAGCCATCATAACAAAACAACGAAACTTGAATACTAAAATAATGAAAACGAAGAAATACAAAGAGGTAAAATCAGCGGAAAAAGGTGAGGGAGATGGTGGGGTGAAATCTGAGGAGGGGGAGGAAATAGGAGGAGGAAGGGGGTAGGACAGAGGTGTGGGGTGGAGGGAGAGGGAGTACAAAAAAAATCAATCCTATTATAGTTATATAAGTGTGAGTGCTCAATTTCTCAAAGTGTGTTTATATGTGCTCAGGTGTGTTTGTGTACATGTGTGTGCATGTGTGTGCACATGCACATACTCATGCACACGCGCACACACACACACACACACACACACACACACACACACACACACACACACACACACACACACACACAGAGTGACACACACACACTGTCACAGAACACACATTGTGTGCTTCTTTTCTAAAAATAGCAGACAAATGCTGCCACAGTGACTCATCCCATCATCTCAATCATCCATATATTATGGGACAAATTTTGCTTGGGTAAGCTGCTGTACTGAATTAATTTGCCTGAAGTGATGAAGGCTGTCTTGTGACTCCACAGTCGTTTGTAGTTTCCCATGGGAGCAACAGCATACAAATCACTCGGCATCACCAGAGACTAGTGAGGGTGTTTCATCTTGGTATAGTCATGAAAGGTGGTGTGAGTAAGTATGTTATTATCTAAACATTGCAGTTTGTTGGCCATCATGTGACAGAGAGAGAGAGAGAGAGAGAGAGAGATTGAAAGCCATATGATTTCAGAGTTGCAGTCACAGTCAGTGCTGCAGTGGTCACCATTTTTTCATTCCATCAGATTGTTGTGATCTAGTTCTGTTACAATCTGAGTGCAAGACAGACTGGTATATCCGGGGACATGCCAGTTTGCCGCGTGCCAGATTGCCGAACACCCGACGCCGCCGCGCTTTTAAAAGGAGGAGGTTTGTAAGGAGGGAATTATCACTCGATGAAGCTGTGTCCCAGTCTACTCCCGTCTGATCGATGATCTCATCAAAATAAAGGCCGTAGCGAAGCTATGGGGTTGATGCCGAAGGCTGAAGAAACGTAAGCCCGAAGGGCTGAGAGAGTGCTCACACATCACTTCGGCACGGTGGCACGGCGGCAAACTGGGCCGTACCCGTATATCCGTACACCTCTTGTTATTAGGTACCATCTCAAACATGCTTGATACTCTTCAGTATCAAAATATTCACCTAGAATCTACCTCTCCCTCTCCTCCTTTCTCTGTCTACTGCCTCAGTCTTGCATGATCTCAGTCTGTCTGTCTGTGTCTGTCTGTGTGTTTGTCTGTCTCTGTTTGTCCGTCTGTCGGTCTCTTCCTCTGTCTTGTCTGTCTGTCTCCCCCCTCCTCTCTCTCTCTCCCTCTCTCTTTCATGTGGATGAGGGAGGTTGTCCACATCTTGCCATGACAAGATGGAAGTAAAAAGAATTAGATTTCCTGTTGAAAGTTTCAAATCTGTCATCAGTTAATTCTAAGCATGCTGAAATGTAAATCATTCAGGTTCTCACGTCAAAGGAGTTTGGAACATACTGTAATATTTGATGAGAAATCCTCCAACAGAAAATTTTGCAGGCACAATTCCAGGATGCACATTTCTGACAATGTTCTGTGTGCATTAGGCCAGCCGTTTCCCTTTTTTTTCCAGCCCTGATGTGGCCCTTTGCGGTCGGCTGGGCTATAAGCAACATTATCTTTCCCTTTTTTTCAATGAAAAATACATCAGTTTCATATGGCTCCATTTGCTGACTGCCGTCAACTCAGGAAGAAGATACAACCTCCAATTTAAGGATTGCTTCTATAGTAAAAGAAATAGAATAGGCCTGTAAAATTTAGCAGAATGTTTACATGAATTTGGCCTCATAATGAGGTGTCATGCTGGATGCATACATGACGAAGATTTTGTATCTGTTGATGTTAGGTCATGGAATAGCTGCAGTAAATTCGTTAGGAAAATAAAGTATGTTGTTATATTCTGTTTGTAATAAGAAAGTCATATATTTTCAGTTGTTGCCGTGTCTGTTTAAAACAGAGCATATATCCAGCCAGCAAACAGTGGGTGCGGGGTATTCTCAGAGGAAGAGCAGTAGTACAGTTTTCAATTGGACATTGCAAGTTTTAACTGTGCTGATACCCAAATTAATTTTTGTGTGTGTTTTTGCTGCCCATTTCAACATGTTGTAATTCAAATGATGACTTTGGTGCAGTGTTAGGCTGTGACCCTGTTCCATTTCCACCACTTCCCACTAGTTTCAGTGGTTTATCCCTGACTGTTGGATCATCTTCAACCTGATGTCGCACCTGAAAGTAGAGGAACCAAACTGTTGACTGTTGCAGGGAAAGACCCCAGAACGATAGAGCGGAACAACTTGATGAACGTGTCCAAACTACTGATCAAGGAGCTGATAGACTCCTCCCTGGCCCATGGGCGCATGCTGGACGATGACTACATCCCTCTGCAGCAGTTCTTCATTGTGCTGGAGCATGTGTTGCGACATGGGTTAAGACGTGAGTGGATGGAGAAATGTAGTATTGTTAGGTTTATCAAACATTGTTAAATGCTTTGAAACTTTTTCGGTTTGAAATGTATGAGGATAGGGTGTGTGTGTGTGTGTGTGTGTGTGTGTGTGTGTGTGTGTGTGTGTGTGTGTGTGTGTGTTTGGCATGTGTGTATGTGCATAGTTTGTGCATTTTTCTGTTTTAGTAATTGCTCACCATTTCCACTCAAACCAATATTCTCTCTCTCTCTCTCTCTCTCTCTCTCTCTCTCTCTCTCTCTCTCTCTCTCTCTCTCTCTCTCTCCCCTCCCTCTCTCTCTCTCTCTCCCTCTGTCTGTCTCTTTCTCTCTTCTGTCTGTCTGTCTGTCTCTCTGTAGTTCTACTCTCTCTCCAGCCCCCTCCCTCTGTATATATGTCCCTCCCTCCCTCTCCACTCTCAATCCCTCCCCTCTCACTCTCTCATATTATCCTTTTTTTCTGTTTGTATCTTTTTTTTTATATGTGTGTGTATGTGTTTGTCTGTGTCAGTGTGTGTGTGTGTATGTGTGAATGTATGTGCACATGTATGCATGCGCGCATTCATGCAAACATATTGTTAGATATTAGACAAATAGTACACATAGATGAGTCCTATTTCTGTGGATGTCAAACATAACCCTGTCATGAAGATTTTGGGGTTAATGCTTTCGCGACAGATGCCTCTTAAATAATGGTTTTCCACGCTGGTGGACGTTACCAATCATTTTTTTTTCTTTTTAACACTATCCCTGCGTAATGGTTTCGTGACAGATGCTTCTTAATTAATTCTTTTCCTTGCTGATGGATGTTGTATTTTGTTTTTTCTATTTCCTTTTAACACTATCCCTGCATATGGCTGATGCATGGGTCCCCCCCCCCCCCCCCCCCCCCCCCACAAGCATCAGGCTGCTCTAAAAACCTTGCCTGTGTTGCTGTTTTTGTTTTTTCTTTCTAATGTATGTGGTGTACGTAATTAATTTGCCTATGTAGCTATTTCTGTTTTTTCTTTCTAATGTATGTGGTGTACGTAATTAATTTGCCTATGTAGCTATTTCTGTTTTTGCTTTCTAATGTTTGTAATTAATTTTGTGATCATGTTTGGTATGTTTGAAAAGAAAATAGCAAGGACTTGTGATGTGCGTACTTTCACAACTCTTAATTATTTCATATGAGTATGGCACATAGATAGATCAAGGATCCCAAAACACACAAAAATTAAAACAGGTTCAGTGTTCTCACAGACACAGATGTGCACAGACATACACAGACACACATAAAGACATGTATGAACGTACATACTCACAATTGGTTACACACACGTGTCTATACAGGGATGCAAACGCATACATGCACATATGCACACACACACACACACACGCATGCACACACGCACGCACGCACGCACACACACACACGCACACACAGAGGTTTTTTTTTCCTTTGTAAATTCTGCAAAGTTTTTATCCAATGGAAGGTCATTTGGATTAGCCTCGTAATCGTTCTATTTGATCACAGTATCGATGTCATTAACTGTGACATCATTGATCTGAGTTTTGACTCCACATGTGTCTTCATCGGCTGTATCATCATCACTGTCGGTACCCGTGTCTTGTGCATCTGTTCTATCACTGACTGAGGCATTGTTATAATTGTCATTGTCATCATCATCGTAGTCAGGAAAGATTGTAAATGTTCATGGGTTCAATAGTACTTGGCCATGAAGATGTAGTGAATCTAGCGCCCAAGTGTGGATTGCTGTTGAACTCTGAATAGTTGACACTAGCATGGTCAGGAACATCTTCAAATGTCTTTCTCATCTTCCTGATCATTTTCACTTTCAGTTTAATCTCCTGTGCCATCACAGTCGCCCTAAACACAGTTTTAGATGGCATATTGCGGTGAAATGTTTTGAGCACACTGGTGCTGTACACAGTATTTGTAACAGACAGAATGCAAAATACACATGCTGACCAAGATGGAAAAATTCGGGCAACGGTTCTTTGTTTCAGCCATGGCAGCTGACTCTGAACTTCACCTGAACTTATCGATGTGGCACAATAGGAAGAAAAGAAATCCCTTTTTGCCATGACTTGCTTCATTTTGACCATTACGGCATTAGGGTTTGAATGCTGGATTTTTTTTAAAAAGACAGCACCCTTCAGGGTGCACCATAGTCAGGAGACATTTCAGTGGGCACATGCTGTCGTGTGCTGCAGATAATCAGGCAGTACTCCCATAGGAAAAAAATTAATACAAGCATATTTTAGCCTGTAGTTATTAAACACAATCAAAGCCTATAGTTACATATGAACAGAAATTGTGAAACACAAAATTTGCTGTCAGTATGCTTTTAAATAGTTTTTAGTTAATGCCCAAAGGCTACTTGAACATAGTAAAAGCTTAAAATTTTGACCGTCTGACAGAAAAATGTCTTTGATATTTTTGTTCTAAGCTCTCTACATAAAAGATATTACCACTTTTATGAAAATAATAATATTTCATATTATCTAACACCTAAAGGTAAGTATGAAACATGATTGCATCCTTTAATTGATAGAAATAAAAATGGGACAGGTTTCTACCCATAGAAAGAGCTGCTTTACCATCACCTACACATGAGATAAGTTAAGCAGTACCATAGATATAGGGGCGGCGGTGGGGGTGGGTACCATAGATATAGGGGTGGGGGTGGGGGTGGGTTCTCTGAGAGTAAAAGAGCTGACCACTGTACATAGAGTTTTCTATAATTGTAACACAAATAGATTGTTAGTGTTTTTCTCACACTGTCTGTCAATTCTTTGCAGCCAAGAAGGGGATGTTGTCAAGAAAAGAGGAGTTTTGGTCAGTGCTGGAAAGTGTGGAGAAGGTCGCTCCAGAAGCTGCTGAAATTACCACCAGTGTTAGGGACATGCCAAACATCAAGTGAGATTTGCTTAAAAAATGTCTTTTCCTTTTCTTTTTCTTTTTTTCTAATGTTGGATGTGTAGAACATAGAAAAAAGAAGTTTTACTTCTGTATGTGTGGTGTGTGTGTGGGTGTAGCTGCATGTAAGCATTGAAGTTTCATGGAAATTTGTTTTTTTAATGTATAGCTTGTATTTCAGCTGCATCTGAAAAAAATGTAAGACTGGCTACCATCATTTTTGTTTAGGTGAATTTGGAGCACTTTTGTTTCAGTATGAAAAAGATGGTATCAGAATTGTCTCGTATAGAATTTGAATGTTGGTAAGATTTTTTCATGTTGTTTTCATTCATTCAAATTGTTTGGTCCTCAGCATTTCCCCTCCATTTTAACTCTTGTTGTCAAGTTTCTGTGAATACTGGGTCTTTTTTCTTTAATCAAGACAGACAGTTAAAGCCCATTTTTCGGCAGTTAATTTCATCATTTATTTAGGTCTTCATGCATTTTATCTATTGTCTTCTCTGTTTACTTTTATATATTTATGTGTGTGTGTGTGTGTGTGTGTGTGTGTGTGTGTGTGTGTGAAGTATCTTAAAACACTGTATATGTTGGGGTTTTGTTGTTTGGTTTGATAGTTAACATTACTTTTGATTATCTCTGTGAAGCTATAAAGGCAACAATCAATTTTTCTGGCCTGATTTTACTCAGGATATTGGTCACTCTGTGATATAATTAATTTTATTTTCATCTATACTGGACATGATTGATGTTGAAACCCTGCTTAGTGGGACAAACTGATACAGGGTTGCCAAAAAAATGAAAGGAAGACAACTCACTCATTCAGAGGGCTCCTCGAAGACTCTCCTCCCTTTGATTGATCTGTCATGTCTGCCTGAGCGATAATTATATCAGTTTGCTTCTCTCCCTTGTCTTCCTTGTGTGGCTTAATTTTGACTTGCAATGTGGATGATCATTATGTTGATCAATTATTGTCCAGGCTGATTATGTGGAAGTCTAAGGGTGATTAAATCATCATAACTTGCTGATGTTATACTGCTGTAGTTCCTTATACATAGGACTTGAGTCACGAACTGATAATAGTGTTGGCACAACAGACTTTAGTTCAGTTGACTTCAGTGCAGATGGCTTTGATTGTGTTTTCAGTACATCTTTGCTTATTAAAAAATACTAGTCATTTTTTTCTCAAAATTTCATTTTGGATTGTGTACTTGTTGTGTCTGCTGTAGTTTGAAATGTTTGCAGTCCAGGTGTGACTTTTATGTCGGGGCTGTAAGCAATAAGATATGATCATTGTTTTTTTTCTTTTCTTGTTTTTCTTTACGTTACATAGCATTAGTCACTTGTCATTATATTTATTTAGTTTTTCTTCATACTAAGAACATCTATTACAGATTCAGGTATTGATCAGCTTTTTTTCTGACTGAATACCTGCTGCATCGACTTTGATTTTTGAATATTGATCCTTGTATTATTTTTCTAACCGTGCACTTTATTTTGAGTTAAGATACTAATGTTTTTTGTTGTTACCTGTTTTCACTAGAACACCCTTGGGTAGAGCCAGAGCATGGCTACGCCTTGCAATGATGCAGAAGACTCTAGCAGACCACTTTAAAGTCATGATTGAGAGAAAGGAGCAGCTATTACCGTAAGTACTGATTGGATCATCTCTGCTCTTGCAAGTTTGTCATAAATGTTTATCATGTGGAAACATGATAGAAATTGGTATCATTGGATGAGAAGCTTGTATTGTAAAGGGTAACTTTTTTTTATATAAACAAAACTTTTCTGTTTCATAACTTTTGCTTTTCCCAGTATTCTCCCCTCCTTTAGTTCTGTGAGCAAGCACTGGATATTATTTTTTTTGTGCAGGATTAAGAGCTATATAAGTACTGTTGTTGTTGTTATTGTTATTTTCATTGTTGTTCATTTCAAGTCAAGATAATGTACTTGTTTGAAATGAGATGTCGGACCAGAATCAAACATTGATTTACAGTCCACATTTTCTTGGTTGAAAGTGTCTATCATGAAAAAAAGGGTACTTTGAAACATTTCGTTTTGTACTAGAAACTGCATTTTTACAATTCTGAAGTAGGAAAGCATGGGATAGAAATATGGAATCACTACATATGACCAGCAAATCATAAAAAAAAGACTTTTAAGATAATGTAAATCTGATGAGAGAATCTTGCACTCTGAATGAATATTTGACTTGAGGTTCTATCCATATCAAGTTTATTGGAGAGAACGTCATGTGCATGTACAGAAGTGTGTGTGCATGTGTGTGTGTATGTGTATGTGTCTGTGTCTGTGTGTGTGTGTGTGTGTGTGTTCGTGTGTGTGTACGTGTGCATGTGTGTGTGTGCGTGTGTGTGTGTGTGATATGTGTGCTTGCATGTGCAAGCGGCGACATACATGTCAGTGATTCAATATTGAAACATGTGAACATATGTGCACCGCACATGTGTGAATGCTTGCTTCTTATCCCTGGTCACAACCCATAGATCACCTCTGCATGTTGCAGTGAATTCTACGAAAGTGGAGCGTTTCTGTTGGAAGAAGAGGGCATGGTGATAGCTGGTTTGCTGGTGGGTCTGAACGTGCTGGACTGCAACATGTGTATCAAGGGGGAGGATCTGGATCAGCCGGTGAGTGTCTGTCCAGGTTCTGAGTCAGTTCTGAGGAAAAGACAGGAGAACAACCATATGCTTGCTACTATGTTGACTTCATACCCGTCCAAATGCTGACATGAACAGGACTAGCTCCATCATTGCTATTATTTTTTAGATACAAACTTTTTTGTTATGAATCAAATCTGCCTATACAAAATTTTAAGATAAAAAATCAACTGTATGAGGAAAAGTGAAATAAAGCATTATTAAAAATTGCATGAAAACCTGTTTCAAATAGTTGAATTTTTAGTGAGAGGAAATGAAGCAGAGTGACATCTTTCAAAGATTTTTTCAATGAAGTTGCTGCGTGTGTGTATGTGTGTGTGTGCGCGCGCATATGTGTGTGTGTGTGTGTGTGTGTGTGTGTGTGTGTGTGTGTGTGTGTGTGTGCGTGCGCGTGTGTGTACATGTTCTGAATGACAGGATAATAAAACTCTGGCCTTTGGTGATTTACTGCTGTTTTTTCACTGGTTCATATAGAAGGAATTTCTATCTTTTTAACTTCCTGTCTTGTTTTTGAAGGCTTTTTCTCTTTATGTGAGGTAGTAAGTTATATAAAGACTTGCTCAGGCTTTTCAGTTCCACCATTGTGACTTTTCTTTTTTAATAGAAGATCCAGTTGAAAGAAAAATTCTGTCTCTCAGTGTGTCCAGATCTTTAAAAAAAAGTGTGTGTGTGTGTGTGTGTGTGTGTGTGTGTGTGTGTGTGTGTCTTTGTTGTTTCTCTCTCCTCTCTCTCTCTCTCTCTCTCTCTCTCTCTCTCTCTCTCTCTCTCTCTCTCTCTCTCTCTCTTTCTCTATCACACATGCGCACACACTCACATGCGCATACAAATGTTTATAATGTGTGCATTGGGTGGTGTTTTGTTTGTATGTGTTTCAAACAGCAGTGTAATCTGCTCATCAAATTTTTGCATTCTTTTGAGGGTTTTTTTTTCTTTTCCTTTTTTTTTTTGGTGTCCATTGGAGTGGGTGTACTCCATCTGTGTAATTAAACCATTGGAAGTCTGGAGTCTCTGCCTCTCTTATTGCCTCTCTTGTTGCACTTAGCACCTGTCAAGACAGCTGACTTTAAAGAAAAAATCTTTTCCAGATGGGTGTGATCGACTACAGTCTCTTCATGAAGGACACTGCATTTAGTCCCAGCAGTGAAGACGAAGGAAAGTAAGTGAAAGTGGCAGTACATGCAGTGCACATTTTGCTTTGCCTCGAACATATTTCCCTTCAGATTCTGCTAAGTATCTGAGGGTAGGTAGCAGAGCAGTGTAATTTGTACACCATCATGTTGGAAATTAGAGTGTTGTCTTAAAATATGTCATGTGTATGACAAGTACTGAATGTAAACTAGTGTATAAAGGTGAACATTCACAGCACTTGTACTTAAGCACGTGAGAATGCAGAAATATTTTGTGTTTGTCTGTGTCATTATCTCTTTTTTTATATTTGTCAGGGTGTATGTCTTTCTGTCAGTTCTTCTCTCTGTGTGTGCAACCTGTCTGTCTTAACCTTCATCTCACACACACACACACACACACACACACACACACACACACACACACACACACACACCACACACATACACAAACGCATGCACACAAATACATGTACGCATACACAAAAATACACTCCCACACACATAAAAACATGCACACATGCATGCACACATGTGCACTCACACCCGCCCCCTCGCAACCATTCCTCTGCACACGCACAGACACACACACACACACACGCATGCACGCACGCACGCACACACACACACACACACACACACACACACACACACACACACACACACACACACACACACACACACATATATATATATGGGTGCATGCATGCATGCACACACACACATGCACACTCACATTATGAACACTTATTTCATAGATTTAAGTGGAAAGGAATGCACTACCTTTTACTTTGAAAGTATTGTGTTCCTAAGAAGATAAGGTGTAGTTCTATCTTTATAGACTGATTCTCTCATATGGTGAATTCTGCAAGACACCAATAGCTTCTTCTTAGTTATTATTTGTGATAGGTTACACGACTGATCAATCTTTAACAGTTTTTTTTTTACTTGTCCTTTTGTAGAAAACATTAATTTGTTTACATAAAGTGCAGGAAAACTTGGTCCATTTTACATATATCATGGCTAAATTTGTCATAGTGTGCAAAATAATAGGTAATCAAAAGCATAAAAAAGGTGACAGGTGATAGTTGGTGGTAGAGGGATCTGTACGCAGGAGGCTTGTAGGCTGGTGTATTTAAGGCTCAGGAGGTGCAGGTATTTACATTGTTATTGTAAAGTGCTTTCAGGTGTCAGAAAGCTTTATGAAACTTGATAGATTTGGATTATATTTATTGATACTGTACCATTGTTGTTTTGGAAAGATATAGTTATGTGTTCTGTACATACTCCTGTAAGTGATAGCATAATGTCCTTCATTTCTAGTTTGTTTTTATTGCAGTGAGGATGAAAACTCAAAAATGACCACAATTCTTGACCAGAAAAACTACCTGGAAGAGCTCAACCGCCATCTGAAGTAAGTAACAATGTTAGTAAAGGTGGAAATACTGTCGCTTATGGGTTCCTATTGTAGTTACCATGATTATGGAAGTAATAGCAACAACAGTTCACATTCTCATGTATAGCGTGTTTGATGATAATGTAGCTGCTTTCTTATAGTGCATTTGGGAAACCTACCACCAAAATATAATCCTTAGAGTTGGATACCTACCGAGGTGCTGCTTCACAGTTCATGTGATACAGTAAGCACACATTTAAAATGACTGAGGGGTCAATTTTGATCTATGACCTTAATGGATAAACCTCTGCATTCCTGCAGGCTTACATTAGCAGTCCAGATGACCATCTGAGTATATTATTCGCTCAGCAGTTTCATCTCCATCGTGAGGTAAGATTGCACAGTTCACATAGACAGGTCTGAACACCCCAGCTTCATACACTCTTCCTGACAGCATGTGTCCAGATATTTGTTATACCAGTGATTTTAGCTATAGATCATGATTTTTTTTTTTTTTTTTTTTTTTTTTTTTTTGCTGTCCCAACCTCTGCGCCACCTCAGAGGCAGTGCACCCACGCCGCTCATTCCGACACCCCTTCCACAGCCACAGCCCGGTCGGCCCCGCCACAGCCCCGGCACCGGCAATCCACAGGGAGCAGTCCATGTCATGTCGTTAAGAGGCAACCCACCGGAGGAGACACTGCTCTGCTGCCAAGTCACTTCGGTGGTGTTCAGTGGCGCCTGTTCTGATCTAACATACGCAGGACACCACCTACTAAGCCCCCTACTGACGACAATAATTGCTTAGTCGCGGCGCCGGCGTGAGTGAGCTCTCCCTCCGGAGGGCGCCACCACGTCCGTCCAACAACAGCCCCCATGGACCCGCCGATACCGGTGACCCCGACGGAACCAAACCAAGGCCACAGACGTGGAGAGGACATCGAAACTGAGGTCACCATGACAGCAGGGCATGAAGGGCCACAGAATTTGAGACATTTTTTTTTAATGCTGATCGATGAGAATGAGGATGATTAAGATGATGCTACGGATTTCCATTTTGGTCTGAGACTACATGACACGGCTGTACTCTACGCTTCCTTTCATAATATATCCCGGCGTCAACCAGGCCCGAGAGATACAGGCACCTGCAGTGTTGGTCAGGAAGTTTGAGCAACACTCTCAGAAACGCATCCATTAAGTGGATGAAACTCGACTGTGTGGTCCCAGTCTTCCCAACTGAGTCCGCAGCAAACTCAACTCTGGGTAGGAGCCGGTCGGGGCAGAAAAACCCACATGACTTCTGATGGGATTCGAACCCACGACCTCCCAGCCGAGAGTCCGCGACGCTAACCACTTCGCCACGGCGGCTGGTGATCATGATTTTTTTTTTCTCGTTTCATGTCCTGTGTAGGTGGCATTACTCCTATGCTACGCAGTTGGTTGGCTCCGTCATACATAACCACACCTACATAGTGTTCATGCAAGTCCTTGAATGACCTTGAACTTTGAGGACCCCTTTTCAAGGGCTAGAAAAATGTCCTTGAAATAATTAGTGCTTATGAGAATACCTCAGTGGTTGAAAGTGCTTGAAAGTGAAGATTTTATCAAGTGGTTTAGTTTTATTTAGAAAATCACAACATTTTACACATGATTAATAATAGGTTATGTAAACTGAAAAAGATTTTTTTTCTTATCTGTCGGAAGTGTGCACTCTCCCATCATTTTCTACTGATTGGATTCTGCTACAGAATGAGTGGTGTGGGTGCAACGCTACTGAGGTGGCACAGAAGATGGACAGCATGAAATAAAAAAGAAAAGAAAAGGAAAACGAAAAAACAAAGAAATTGCTCCCACTCTGTTCATTCTTCTGGTTTACCTCATGGACAGTCATTCTCAGGCTTGATGTTGTCACAGTCCTGTTTCAGCAGTCTGCGGAAGGGTATCTGGATACAGTTGCCATGAGCCCATCCACAGTAGGGGACTCTGTGTGCTAGTTATTCTTCTTTCTGTGTGACAGTGCCACTGTGAGCAACTTGCAGCAGAAAGTGGATCAGCTGCAGACCAGTAACAGCCAAATGAAGGAGGAGCTAGCCATCAGCAAGAACTCCATGCTCTCTCTGCAGCAGGAGAATCAGGTGCTCTACTCTGAGAGGGACTCGGTCACCAAAGAGCTGCAGCTCAAAATGAAGGTAGGCTTTTGTTATACAAGTGTGCAGAGCTGCCAAGAGCTATACAGTTTGCACAACACTTTATTATGAAATGCTATGCCAACAAGCAGCTATACTGTTTGTACAACACTTTATTATGAAATGCTATGCCAACAAGCAATACACATACCCACACATGCGTGCGCGCACACACACACACACGCACGCACGCGCACGCGTGGATAAGGACCCTTTACAGACCTAGCAGCGACTTTAACAGAAGCAGGTCAGTGTAGATCTTTAGACTGTACACTTGTTTTGTCAAACTATGGTGAAGAGCAGTAAGGAGAAGAAGAAAGAGCAGAAGAAAAATCGCTAGAGAGGATCGCAATTTTGTTGTCCTATCGATTGGTTTACTTATCAGGCATTTTGATTATTTGGGAGATCATATCAAAATCACACCATGACTTGGGAGATTTCTGTCGTCTTAGTATGTCATGTCATGTCTGAAGTGGACTGCCTCTGAAAGAGCTATTGAGTCTAACTTGTTGCACTGCATTCGAATGCTGCAGTTAAATTTGGAATATTACACTTGAAATGTTGAAAAATGAAAGTGCCACACTTACTGCTTTAGAGGCTTTGGTAGCTGTGTGTGTGTGTGTGTGTGTGTGTGTGTGGTGTGTGTGTGTGTGTGTGTGTGTGTGCATACATACACGTGTGTGTGCACACATGCGCAGGCATGCCCATTTCTTTCTTTTTGTTTTTTACATCTACAGATTTCTTCATTTTAGAGTTGTTTTTTAATTTTAGTGAACATTTTTTTTATGGACTCTCCATTCCTTCTTTCCAGTTTTTAATCAGATCTGGCTTCTGATACTATAATTTTTTTATTATGTATCTGCAAAGTGCTCTCAGATTACAGTAAAATAAACAAAACATGAATACTACATTCTTTTCTATATTGTAGTGATTGGTTTAAATCTGAAATGATAGTGTTAATGGCATGCTTATTATCATTTTTTTTTTTTTTTTTTTTTTTTCAGGCTGCTGAGCAAGACATCAGCGCAGAGCGGGAAGTGTACCTGACGTCTCGTGCTGGTCTGGATACTATGTACACTGAAGTTAAAAAGCAGCTGGAGGATGAGACACGTCTGAGACTGGTAAGTGGTGGCTGTCTTCACTGTCTGTGACAGAGAGAGAGAGACAGAGAGAGAGAGAAGAAGGATGTGTATGTGTCAAATATCTATCCTTTTTTTTCTTTTTCTGTACCCCCAAAATGAAATTTGGTGTTGTGTATAGGACCATGCAGTCTCTGAATCTGCAGCTATTGAAGTTTCGTACATGGCCAACTTCAGTGGCCAACATGGTACTATATCTCCTTCATTCCTTTTGCTCGAACCAAGGGGAACCATACAGGTTATGTTACCATGCCTTAACTTTCACCTTTATCTGCTCTAGATGCTAAGATGTATGCTTTTTCTCAACACTTTTGAGGTTCTTTTGTCCTCATATTTATTTCTCAATCTTATTGTTTTTCAGTTTTTAATCGCTTTCTTTTTTCTCTTCCATTTTCTTTTCCCCCTGGTGTTGTCAAACATGCATAACTCTGACTTTTCAGCTCCTGACTTGCTTTTTTTGTGGAAGCCTCAAGGCTTCCTTCTGCTCACGGCTTTCCACACTGCTCTCCTGAGGATGGCCAGGGAAAGTCATGGGGAAGTGAGTCAAGTGAAAAGGGAACATCACTGTTCTTCCCTTCAGAAGTGTGGCAACAAAAGGCACAACCAGTTGTAGAGTAGACTGAAGTCCGGGTCTGGCCACTCCTGTGCTCACAGTTCTTTGACTGGGACTAGCATGTATTAGAATTTCTGATAAGGTAAAATGAAGGGGGTTTTGTACATTGAAATGACATTGGGAGAAGGGGGGGGGGGGGGGGGGGGGGGGGAGGGGAGGAGTGGAGGTTGGAATTTACACCCAAGTGAATTTTACTCATCATAATACATACTTAGAGGGTATAGATGGTAGAGGGAAGGTGGCAAGAGAAGCGTGTGTGTGTGTGTGTTTGTGTAAAGAGCAATGTTATATTTTGTTTGCAGTGTGTATGATCAAGAATGAGTCAGCATTTCACAACCAACAACTATTCAAGGCGTAAGATGATGAAACAGAGCAATTCTCCCAGGCTCGAAAAATGAAAGATTTATCAGTTTTACGATCAGGCAAATTTTCCGTCCTGTTGTGAAGCTCTGCTACTTTCAAGATGGAGTCAGGTGGCCTTTCTGATTGGAGTCAGGTGGCCTTTCTGAGTCAGGTGGCCTTTCTGATTGGAGTCAGGTGGCCTTTCTGACTCGCAACAAGCTATTCATGTCGTTTGAAACTGATATGGCTGAGTGTAGAACAGTTGGGCACCCAGTGCCATGCCACTGCTGAAGTGATTGCGCAATGCGTGCAATTTTTCACCTTAAAAAACTGCCCAGAAATTTTCAGTTAGAGATTAGGTGGCAGTGTTTGCCATAGCAGGTTTGGACTGTGTTGCTGTGGGTTCCAGTCGCTACTTCAGAGGCACACCGGTTCATCTCCAAAATGGCAGATTTGAGAAATGCCCACTTGAAGTTTTTAAACAATGGCAGAAGTCACACGAGTACTTCTATAGTCACATAACTCACAATGGTTCAAGTTCAAGTTGTAATGTATAAGTGCTGTTAGCAGCATCAAATAGTATTCAACAGAAAACATAAAAAAACACATTTACAAAAAATAGTCATTCCTTGCTTGAAAACTGCCTCGCGCTAGGGCTCTTCATAATTTGGAGTAAACCAGACTTCCAGTAGTAAGCCTGGTGTAGCGCGCTCTTTATCTGCTTATCTGACCGTCCTAGCCTCTCCCCTCCCACATGGCAGAGCAGGCCATAAATCAGTGTAATGAGGAAGGCAGACGTTTTCCCCCTCCTGCTGCCAGCATCCTTCACAGCAGGGAAGAGTATCAGCCAAGTGTGCAGAGGTAGCCTACCCTCCCTTCCTTTCCTTAACATATCCTCTTTCTCAGCACAGTTGGTTAAAGCTGGAT
>CM031595.1:105448960-105461460 GCA_018398815.1 Conus ventricosus | reverse complement strand
CTTCTCTCTCTCTCTCTCTCTCTCTCTCTCTCTCTCTCTCTCTCTCTGATCCTCTTTGCCTACCGCCCACTTTCATCTCCTCCAGAAGCTTAGGACAGTGGTGACTGGGATACAAGTTAAGTGGCAGGGTTCATTGTCGGCTCGTTTGAGGAAGAGGTTAACCTTTACCGCGTTTCCTGGGTCTTCCATGACCCAGTGACTCAATAAAGACAATGTAATCTTATGAACAGATAGAGCTATGCTCACAAAATCATAGGAGTTTGTCAACGATCTTAAAAGCCATTGGTCACAGAAATTTCATGTATGTGCACAATCAATTATCAGCATAAGTAGTCGCGGTTCCCCCAGGACCTATACATTTTAATGGGTCGCACATGACCCATGCCATCGGGTGAGGAATAAGTTGTTGAACTGCCCCTGTCAGGTGTGGGACTTACAAGACCCATGGGATCTGAGTAGGGGTAAGCAATAGGAAAAGACTCTATAAAATATGTGGGTCTGTGGCACGATCGGGTCTGTATAGTCAAAAACGTCATCCAGAAAAGGTTAAAAGAGAGGAAGGAGGAAAAAAAAGGAAACCCATAATTTGTCACCTGACAGTGACATAGACGAGAGATTCGAGCTTTTTTTTGTGGTTATAAATCTCCTCTCTCTCTCTCTCTCTCTCTCTCTCTCTCTCTCTCTCTCTCTCTCTCTCTCTCTTCTCTCTATTGCTTTATTTCCTCTAAATACATAAAAGAGAAGGAGGAGGGGAGGCGGACCAAAGAAAAGAGGAATTGACCATTGATCATGATGGTGGTGAATGTGGAAGCACCCCCACCCCCACCCCCACCCCACCCCCAGCCCTGCCCCCACTCCCCTCCACCACTCACTCCATCCAAGACATATACAAACACTGTCACGTTATGAATGTAGAAAACACTGCAAGGTAAAATGAAATGGGGGAGGGAGTAGGGAGGAAGGGGGGGGGGGGTTGTAAATTGGAGCGAAGGAAATGGGGCATGTTCGATCATCAAACGGTGCATTGCCTTGAGAGATCAAGCCCTGTCCGCCCATCGGCCACCCACCCACTCTCTCCCCATCCTCTTTCTTCTCCACCCGACTTTGCCGTGTCTCCCTTTCTCTCCTTTTTCCGCCTCGCACTTCCCCTCTCTTCTCTTTCTCTCTCTCCTCTCTCTCTCTCTCTCTCTCTCTCTCTCTCTCTCTCTCTCTCTCTCTCTCTCTCTCTCTCTCTCTCTCTCTCTCTCTCTCTCTCCTCTCTCTCTGTCATCCTCTTCGCCTACCGCCCACTTCCATCTCTTCAAGAAGCTAAGGACAGTGACTGGGGACATGAGTTAAGTGGCGGGGTTAAGGGTCGGCTCGTTTGAGGAAGAGGTTAAAAGAAAGAAAGAAAGAAAGAAAGAAAGAGGAAGCCCACAATTTGTCACCTGACGTTGACATGGACGAGAGATGCGAGCAATAGTTTTGTTGTTGTTCTGTCTCTCTCTCCTGTCTGTCTCTCTCTCTCTCTCTCTCTCTTCTCTCTTCTCTCTTCTCTCTCTCTCTCTCTCTCTCTCTCTCTCTCTGTAATCTGCATGACCGTGCCGCAGATGGCACTGTCCCTTTCCATACCCCAAATCCTCCTGTATCAGACTGTTTTTCAGCTTTTTCCGGTCATTTTTTTGCAAAAGATCTTTTTGTCTGTCATTCTTCTAATTCATTTTCCTTCTCTTCCCCCTCCCCCCCCTCTTCCGCGTATCGTTCTCCCATCTTGTTCTCTCTCCTCTCTCTCTCTCTCTCTCTCTCTCTCTCTCTCTCTCTCTCTCTCTCTCTCTCTCTCTCTCTCTCTGTTGGTCTGTCTATCTCTGTCTCTGCCTTCGTCTGTCTCTGTCTGTCTGCGTCTGTCTCTGTCTCTGTCTCTCTGTTTCTGTAATCTCGCTTTCTCTCTCTCTCTCTCTCTCTCTCTCTCCTCTCACTCTCTCTCTCTCTCTTTCCCCCCCCACCCTCTCTGTCTCCTCAGTCCTTGCTACTAGGTCCTCCATTTCAACAGTTTTGCTTTGAGAACAGTGTGTATTTTCAAAAGAATCAAATTACTTTATTTGGATGAAAGGGAAAAAAACTGGATTGAGGTAGGCTGGTGTGGCTCACGTGACTGACGCAGTTGGTTTGTTGTATCATAAGTCTTTTCTGTTTCGTTTTGTCTTGATCAGCCTGTCTGGTCTGTCTTCTCCCTGTCTCTGTCTCTGTGGCTCATGCGGTTGATGTTAAATGTCTTTTTTAGCGTCATTCTATCACCGAGATTGATATGAAATGTGCAGTTCTGTAGTTATGGGTTGTGACGCACTTTTAGCCGTATTTTATGTTAAATTGATGCATCTTTTGGCGTGATAGGTGGTCGGGATAACCTCTGAAGTGATAAGATTTCGGGATTCGTGAGGTTTAATGGGGGGGGGGGGGGGGGGGGGGGGGGGGGGGGGGGGGGGAGATGTGAAAATGACTTAAAGCGCTGGTACATTCATCTTGTTTTGTATGTGAATAAAATGTGTTCATTTTCTTTTCTAAAACAATTTCTTGCTTGTAATTGGCTACATTATTTCTTTCTCCCGATTTTTTTTATTTGCTTGTGTGTGTGTGTGTGTGTGTGTGTGTTTTGTGTGGGGTGTGTGTGTGTGTGTGTGTGTGTTCTATATTCCTTCCTTGCCTCTTTGGACGAAATGCCAGCAAACATATGAACTTTTTCTTTCTTTTTTTTTCTTTTTCCTTGTTCATTTGTTCATTCGTTCGATTTTTGTTCTACGTTCTGAACCCAAACTCACTGACCCCATCTCCCTGCGCTCCTCTCTCTCTCTCTCTCTGTCTCTCTCTCTCTCTCTCTCTCTCTCTCTCTCTCTTCTCTCTCTCTCTCTCTCTCTCTCTCTCTCTTTTCATTTTTTTTTTCATTTTTGAGGGCAAGACGCAAACAAGCCTGCTATGTGCTTATTCTTTTCCCCCATTAAACAAATTTTTGTTCGTTCGTTCGTTCTCTCCCTCCCTCCCTCTCTCCCTCCCTCCCCTCCCCTCCGTCCTCCCTCCCTCTCCCACTGTGTCTGTCTGTCTCTTACTGTATGTGATTATCGTTTGTAACTGCATTTTTGATTGAGGCCCCATCAGAATGGGCCAATGGCATTCTGATTAAATAATTCATTAATATATTCATTCATTCATTCATTCAATCTCTCTCTCTATCTGTGTGTGTGTGTGTGTCGGTTGTGTGTGGTAGTGGTGTCTTTATACACCAACTTGACCAAGGCAGTAAACACTGCGGGTTTGTTTGTTTGTTTGTTGTTGTTTTTTTTTATAAATGAAATAGATGCGCAAGCTGGAACGAAAAAGGAAATGGTCTTGCAGGTAACGGTTGTCATGCTATGCTCAAATACAACATCCCCTTCCCCTCCGGTTCGCGACCTTTCTACGCCTCCCCTGCTCCCCCCCCCCCTCCCCCCCCCCTCCGCCCCCTCCTCGCCTTCCCTTCCCACTTCCTGTCCCGCCCTCAAGACTCCCAGTCCCTACTTCCTTCCGTCCCTTCCCATCTTCCAGGAAGCTGAAGACAGCAGTCGCTCGCGGTGAAGGCTGAGTGACAGGGTTGGGGAGATATGAGGGAGAGAGGCAAAGACTGAAAGGAACCGAGGCCAGGTTGTGGCATCAAGTGATCGCAGATGACGTATACAAGAGGTTCGGGGTTGTGAGTCTTCTTTCGTGGAAGGGGCTCTCTGCATCGTCGCTCTCATCCCTCAGTAGGACGTTCCATGATTTTCTTCCTTTCAGTTATTGTACTTTTCCCCTTGTTTTTCTTTCCATTGTTTTCCTCTTGAATACTTTCTTACCGCCTTCATTCCTTTTTCATTTTTTTTGTCTGTATTAATTTTTTTCCCCTTTTCTTGTTTTTTTTTTGTTTGTTGTTTTTTTTTTTTTTTTTTTTGGGGGGGGGGGGGGGGGGGGTAGTTGTTTCTTTCTTTTCAGAACTTTACCTCACTTTTCTTTCGTCTTACCTTTCTTCTTTTGTTTGTTTCTTTTCCTTGAGATTTTCTTCCTTTTCTTGTTGGCCAGAAAACAAGTCCATCTAACGTGTGTATCCATCCGTGTGTGTGTGCGTGTGCGTGGCGTGCGTGCGTGCGTGCGTTGTGCGTGCATGTCTGTGTCTATGTGTATGTGTGGTCAGGACGTGGAGAAGGAGCTGGAGCTGCAGATCGGCATGAAGACGGAGATGGAGGTGGCCATGCGCCTTCTGGAGAGGGACACCCACGAGAAGCAGGACACCATCGTGGGGCTGCGCGCCCAGATCGAGGAGATCAAGGCCATCAACCTGGACATGTACAACAAGCTGCAGGTAGGACAGCAGTTGTTGTTGTTGTTGTTGTTTGTTGTTGTTGTGTGTGCGTGTATGTATGTATGTGTGTGTGTGCGTGTGTGTGTGTGTGTGCGTGTGCGTGTGTGTGTGTTTCTTTCTTTCCTCTTTTTTTTTTGCGGGTGGATGGCTCAGTGTAACAACCTCTCCACAAAGATTTGCAGTCTTCTTGTGCCGTTTTCTATATGGTTTACGATACGATTTTGTTCAGGCAAAAAATGTGGAGAGAAAGTCCGGAAATGTTGCATTAATAATTCTGGATAAGGTCTGTTGAAAGGAAGGAAGTAGCAAGTCTCACTGGTGAAGGTGTCTGTTGTGGGTTTCCTTTCATAGTAAGGGTATAGGTTTCTCCAAAAGATCCAGACATGTGAAATTTGGGGCGCTCTCTGTCTCTCTCAGTGGATAGTGTACGTACCACCATAACATAACTGACGCCGAATCATGTGTCTGTCAAATTCATTTTGTTTTCTTGTTCACCATTGTAAGAAAACTTTCTTTGTCGTTGGGAAATTTTTTACGTGTGCCAAGTGAATGCTCGCGCAGACGACTACGGTTTATTGTCTCTGAAAAAGAAAAGAAAAAAAACACAACAACTAGCAGTCAGACCACCTTGAAGTCCAGTAGAGAAGAGGCGTGAGGGAGGGGAGAAGGGAAAAAAGTGGAAAAAGGCTGGTTAGAAGGAATAGAACCACACAGTGTGACTTGAAAGATCTGGCTTCATGGTTGAGAGGGTTATCCCTGGGTTACTGACACCACTCACAGGGCTCGTTCGGGGATGGTCTTCGTCAAAGTGTTGTGTTCACGGAATTTAGTGCTTCTGTTCATTGCTGTGGTGGCCCAAGCAGATGAATATGAACGAGTTTGGGTGGGCTGGTAGGGAAGTGACTGCGGAGATGATTGATCTCGGTCCTCTGTATCATGGCACAGCTGACAAACTTTTTTTCCCTTGTATATTCCAGTAGATGGTTGGGTGGAGGGCCACTAATTGCTTCATTTGTTGTTGTTGTTTTTCTGTGTTTGTTTAGAGGGTGATTTACTTTTCCCGGACCAATTATTCGTTGGTTGATTAACAGTCGGTTGGTTAGTTGGTGGCTATTGGGTGGCTTGCAGGAAAATTCCCAACCACCATGTATCTGTCTCTTTCTCTCTCCCGAATTTACAGACATTTGTTGTGTATGCCCAGCATCATCCACTAGACTGTGTGACTAATGGGGGTGGTGTCCGGGGGGGGGGGGGGGGGGGGTTTAACATTTGATTTTCGAAAGTGGTTGTCTAATCCTTGCAGATTTTGTATTCGTTATTATTTGCCTCCGTCGGTCATGTGTGTAGGGTTTCCATCTTGTCACTTTAAAGCCAAGTTCATTCAGTTAGATCATCCAAACTTCATACTTTTCCTTTCGTTCAGAGCTCACGTCTTTCTTTTCAAGGCGCATTCTTAGGATTGTTCGTCTAACCACATCGCAGGTTTTTTTTTTTTTGTTTCATTTTGTTTTTTTTGCTGCTGGGGGGGGGGGGGGGGGGGGGAGTCTTTCCAGCGGATAACCTGGTTCCAGTAGCGAGGCTGATGGGTGCCAAAGTGAGCGAAACGGTGTAGGTTGTTGGTCCGCTGACTTTCTCGTTCCCAATATTTGACTTCCGGAGCACTCACCAGAAAGGATTGTTTGACTTACCTACTTTCCCTAAAGGCAACGCCCGTGTGTGAGGTAGTAAATGTTTGTACCAGGATGGGGGTTGTTTTTTAAATACGCTGCGCTTCCTTTTCGGAAATAGAAATCTCGTTGTCCTGGATTTATCATTACTATCATTATAATCTTTCCCACTTAATCACATTCTCTCTGTTTCTAACTCCTAGTCCCTCGAAGTCTCTTGTCTGTCTGTCTTTGTCTCTGTCTCTTCCTCTCTCTCTGTCTGTCTCTCTCTCTCTCTCTCTCTCTCTCTCTCTCTCTTCTCTCTCTCTCTCTCTCTCTCTCTCTCTCAGTCTCTATGTGTCTGTCTGTCTGTCTCTCTCTCTCTCTCTCTCTCTCTCTCTCTCTCTCTCTCTCTCTCTCTCTCTCTCTCTCTCTCTCTCTCTCTTCGTGCTATTGTCGCGATGCCAGAACGTTAGCATCTTTTCTTTCTTTTTTCTTTTATTTTTTCAAAAAAAAACAAAATGGCTACTTCTAGCACGTTTGTGACTGTTGGAAAGCGGAGAGTTCGGATCGTTTCATGCACGAGTAGAAGAAATTACTGCTTTTAATGCACCAAGCAGAGGAACTTTCTTCTGTCGGCCATTTTCTCTCGCCTGCGAGAGAGAGCATAAAGACGTGCTTTCTCGCCAATGGCTGGCCCAGCTCGCCTTTAGAATGTAGGCCTATTATCATGAAATGCAGCCACTCACCAAACACGCAAAGAGTTTTGTGCCTCTCACCTAGTACCTCTGTGAAACGCTCCGATATTCATGTGCTCCCTCAGTGGTCCTTGGGATATACTTGGTAGTCGGATGGTTTTCTGAGATGTGCTCTATGAAGGCAAAGTCAATGTCTTATGCGTGCGCAGCGCGCCCGCGCGCGTGTGTGTGTGTGTGGTGTGTTTGGTGTGTCTGTGTGACGTAGGTTATGCGATTGCTGGGACTTGAACGTGTAGTGATAGAACATCATAGGCAGACAGACTGAACTATGTACACGCTTCTCGCTGTATTAGGGAAATAGGTTGTGTGTGGGTTGTGTGTGGGGGTGGGTCGCTGGGGGGGGGGGGGGTTATTCCTTTGTTAACCATACACCGTCCTCACTCAAATGCATGTAGGAATGAAGTTTAACTACACTCTCTGCCACGTTTGGCTGTAGAATGAGACAGTCCCAACATTTCCCAAATTGATTCCGTACCTTTAAACATGTGACGTTGGTCTACGAATGTATTTTGACGACAATTCAGACGTCTCCACTTGCCGAAGTAAATGCCAGGCACCGTACGAGAGGAGCCAATTGGTCGGCTGGTGGGTGGGTTAGGGGTGGGCAGTGGAGGGAGGGAGAGAGATAGATTAGAGATCGGAGAGAGAGAGAGAGCGAGGAGAGAGAGAGAGGAAGAGTATGAGAAGAAGAGAGAGAGAAAGAGAGAAGAACAGAGAGAGAGAGAGCGGGAGAAGAGTGAGAGAGTGGAGCGAGAGAGGAGAGAGTTTTGCGTTGTGGCACACTTTGTGCCTCACAAAACTCAGAAGTTCACGCAAACGTGAGCGTTCACAACCAAAACACACACACCACACACACCACACACACACACACACACACACACACACCACAACCCACTCACACACACACACCACACGCTCTCTCTCTTCTCTCTCATCCACTAACTGACTCACACATGCACACACCTCACACACGCATCTGGCGCATCACACACACAACACACTCACACACACACAAACACACACGCACGCGCACGCACGCGCGCACGCGCACGCGACTCGCGCGCGCGCGCCCGCCGCGCGCGCACCCCCTCCCTCGCCGCGCAACACATTCTCACACACACACACACATTCTCACACACAACACCTTCACACAACACACACACACTCACACTAAACACACACACACTCACACACACATGCCGCACCCACACCACCATCACACACGCACACACAACAAACACACACCTAAACAAGCTACTGCACACGCACTTCACATGCGCTCACACACACACAACACACACAAACAACACCACACAACACTGCACCACACACACACCCCCACAACCCCCCACAAAACACGCGCGCGCGCGCGCGCATGCATCACGCACGCACGCCATTACACACTGGCGTGCCACACAAACACACACACACACACACCCATCACACTAACACACACACACACACACACAACCACTGGAAACACACATATGCAATTACACACACACACACACACACACGCGCGCGGCACAACACACACAAACACACAACACAAAACACACCACACACGCACGCTTTACACAGCGCACGATGCACACGCACGCCAACATGCACACAAACTCACAGACCAATGCAGTTTCTGGATGTAAATCTGGAATTCCGGATCACGAATAATGTTTAGAGTTGTTTTCGGATCAGTTGTTAATGTTTGCAATTGATAGTCCGATTGAGACAGTTTTCAGGTCGCTGCCCTCTTCTTACGTCGAACACAGTATTAACACCCACCGGTCACTGATAAGAATCGAGCATGCCGACCCTCACCATCTGAAATTGGTAACCAGAGTTGCTGTCTGTCACTTCACCTTACAATTGATTCGATCGCCGCTATTCCGTTCCATGCTGACTACGTCTGCGGTGCTCTGGACCTTAAGGGCCTCATTGCCGTTTAGGACGTAAACCTCACCCCTTACACTAATTCTAACCGTCACTTCCCCCCAGGGCTCCAAGCACTCTTCCTCTTGCCACTATTCAGTTTTTTTCCCCCTGGCTCGCCCCTCGTGCAGGGTCTGTCCCTGTCCTGTCGCCCAGCCTCATCACTTCTTTCCGTCTTTTCCACGATGAAATTGATCTGCCGTTTTACTCGGTGACACTACATTATTATACTCATTTGTTTTGCTCACTATGTCCTTCCTGTCTCTGTCTGTCTTGCCAGTCTGTCTGTCTCTCTCTCTCTCTCTCTCTCTCTCTCTTCTCTCTCTCTCTCTCTCTCTCTCTCTCTCCTCTCTCTCTCTCTCTCTCTCTCCCCCTCCGTTCCTGTCTCCGGAGCTCATTCCCCCTCTCTCCCTTCTCTGTTATTTATTATTCTTTCTCCCTCTCGCCCCCCTGTCTCCCTCCCTCTCTGCTCTGTTCTGTCTGTCTCTCTCTCTTTCTCCTCTCTCTCTCTCTCTGTCTCTGTCTGGTCTGCCCTGGTCTGCCCTCTCTCTCTCTCTCTCTCTTCTCTCTCTCTGCTCTCTCTCTCTCTCTCCCCCCTCCCTCTCTCCTCTTTCTCTCTTCTCCCTCCCTCCCTTCCTCTCCTCTCTTCTCTCTCTCTCTTCTCAATCTCTCTCTCTCTCTCTCTCTCTCTCTCCTGTCTGTCTGTGTCTGTCCCTCCTCTCTCTCTCTCTCTATCTCTCGCTCTCTCTCGCTCTTCTCTCTCTCCTCTCTCTCTCTCTCTCTCTTCGCGCTCTCGATGTTTGTTGTCCGCAGTAATGTGTTTCCCCACCCCCTCGCTCTTTCTTTTCTACTATTTGCTTCGAGAGCTGCATGTGTGTGAGAGATGCCATAGGTTTTTCTTGGTTTAGCTTTGATCATTTTGTTTTTCTTTGCCGTTCGGTGATTTGATTTTGTTTTTGCCTCTTAGGGACTGTTTATCATGTATTTAGAAAATGGAATGTAGGCTTGGAGGCTGGGTGGGTCGTGGGATGGTGATTGGTGTTTGGTTGGGGGACGAGAGGCGAGTGGCTTTGATTTAAGTTAATTGTTATGTGTTGTTCTGTGTGGGTTTTTTGTTGTTGTTGGTGGTGGCGGTATCTGGATGGGGCGGATGATATCGTCAAAGGTTAGTATTATGGGTGGTTTTCCGTTGTTGTTTTCTGTAAGGTGGTGGTGGTTCGTAAAAAAGCGGTTAGCGTCCAATACATTTCCTTCATTGGACCCTTGGGAAACACGTATTCTCTCATTTCATCCGCCTTCTCTTCTCTCTCTCTCTCTCTTCTCTAGTCTCTCTTCTTCTCTTCATCTCTCTCTCTACGTCGTACTCTCTCTCTTCTCTCTCTCTCTCTCTCTCTCCCCCCCCCTCTCCCTCTCTCCTCTTTCTCTCCCTCTCCCTCCCTCCCTCTTCTCTCTCTCTCTCACTTATCCCTCCACCCATGCCACTCTACCTCCGTCCCTCCACTCCTCCTCTCCTCTCTATCGCTTGCTCGCTCGCTTGCTTGTGCCGTCATGATATTCCCTCTCCTATAACTTGTATAAGTGAGGCAAAGAGAGGAGAGAGAATGTCGGCGAAGGGGATGCGGAACGGCCGTGTGACCCCAGACTCTTTCAAGTGTTTCGGGCTTACAGACCCCAGGGGATGTGAAGGGGGAGATGGTGGCGGGTTGGTGGTGGAGAGAAGAAGGGTATAGAACGTGAGGGTAGGATAGAAACATGAAGTAAGGGTAGAACATGCATGCTCCTTGAGTCGGATGGCGCAGGTGTCTGCTCTTTTAAACATGCTGGTATGTTTTACATCACTTGTCCGCCTATTGGCAGTGTATGATAGTTTTCTTAAGTTTGGTGTGAAGCGAGGCAATACTTGCGTACCATTCATGTCTGTTAATTTGTTTATATCCTCTTTTTTTTAGAAAATAAATTTGTAAGTTGCAAGGATTAGAAGAATAAAGGACGCACGCAAACCCATACATGCACTCACAACACAACACACACAGGTACACCCACACAGGTCACACACACACCGGTACACACCCACACACACACAGGTACACCACACCACACACACACACACACACAACACACACTCACCACACAAATCACACACACACACACATCACTCACTCAACTCATCACTCACTCACTCACTCACTCACTCACTCACTCACACACCAACACACACACAACACATCACACACAACACACACACAACTCTCTATCTCTCTCTCTCTCACTCTCTCACTCACTCACTCACTCACTCACTCACTCACTCACTCCAACTCACTCACCACACACACACACACACCCACACACCACACAGCACACACCACACACACACACACACACACATGCACACACGGCCACTCATTCTCACTGTGGTCGTGCGTGCTGCGCATAACACAGATGCCACACACGGTGTACACTAGAACACGTGCACGCGCGCGCGCGCCGCGCACACGCACACGCACGACATACACACACACACACACACACACACACACACACACACACACACACTCACAACTGAGCGGCCGTTAAAGAAACAACAGTTTTGTGCCGTTTGCATACAGGCAACTCGTTTTACGCATTCTTTCTTGTAAAAGGTGACAGAAGCTCGTGGTGCATTCCATGTCATTGTACCCTCTCAGAGAAACATATTCTTTTACAGTGTTGTTGGGGACTTACATGATGTTGTGAGACAATAAACACTTTCAACAGATCCAGGAAAAATCTTGTTCAGGAATTGTCCCACTCTGATGTGATCTTTGAATTTCCGAGGGAGATAACATTTTGGGTGAGTGATTTTGGCGGTTGATCTCCCCCCCCCCCCCCAAGATTTTACGGAGGAAAGATTTTTAACAAAATGTTCCGAATTGTTTAGAAGGCGTGTTTTTAAAGAGTTGCTCGTGAATGAGGTGCGCGTGCGGACATGTGTGTGTGTGTGTTGTGGTGTGTGTGTGTGTGTGTGTGTGTGTGTGTTATTAAATAAAGACTTGTGAGTTGACTTTAACGCGGGTGGTGAAAAGCCCTGATATGGACCCTTGCAGTCGTCTGGGCTATAAGCAACATCACCTTACTTTACACACACGCACGCACGCACGCACGCACGCACGAACCCACGCACGCACGCACGCACACACACACACCACACACACACACACACACCACACACACACACACACACACACACACATCTCTCTCTCTTCTCTTTCTCTCACTCACTCACAACACACACACACAACACACACACACACACACATACACAGACACACACACACACACACACACACACACCACACACACACACACCACACACACACACACACACTCATTCTCACATGTGTATGTGCGTGCATGCACATACACAATGCACACACGGTGTATACAAGAACACGTGCGCGCGCGCGCGCGCACGCACGCACGCACGCACCCACCCACGCACCCACCCACCCCCCCCCCACCCCACCCCACCCCACCCACACACACACCACACACACACACACACACACACACACACACACACACACCACACACACACACACACAGCGGGCCGTAAAGAAAAAACAGTTTTGTGCCGTTTGCATACAGGAACTCGTTTTACTCCCATTCTTATCTTTTAAAAGGTGAAGAAGCTCCGTGGGCATTCCATATCATGTACCACTCACAGTGAAACATATTCTTTTACAGTGTTGTTGGGACTTACATGATGTGAGACATAAACACTTTACAACAGACTCCATGAAAATCTTGTTCAGAGATGTCCACCTGATGTGATCTTTGAATTTC
>CM031595.1:105433960-105443960 GCA_018398815.1 Conus ventricosus | reverse complement strand
TTTCCAGGCATGAGGTTCAAGCCAGCATTGGTAATCTCAAGGCCGGAAAAAGTTTGGTCCTGAAAAAATTTTATTAGTGGATGCTGAAGCAGGGCCAGTTCAAAAATTATTGATTTCTTAGTTATTTATTTCTAATAAATTGTTTGACCTTGGTGTTTCCCCAGATGACTGGTCGAGATCTATAGTTGTCCAATAATAAAAGGGAAATCCAAACCTGCCAGATAACTTTCGTGGCATTGCCCTAACGAGTGTTGTAAGTAAGGGTGTATAACATTTTTAAACAAAAGACTTTCAAAGTGGGTAGAGAAAGAGGAAAAAAATAATAGAAGAGCAGCAGGCTTCAGACCAGGTTATAGTACGTAGATCATATTTTCACCTATATGCGATAGTACAAAAGTTTCTTATAAAAAGTTAAACTGTATGTTGCCTTTGTGGACTTCAGAAAGGCATTCGATTTTTGTGAACAGAAAGTTTTATGGGCAGTTTTGGAAAAATGTGGTGTTGAAAGGAAACTTTATCAAGCAATACGAAAGTGTTTACGATTCTGTATTAGCATGTGTACGAGATAAATGTTGTTCTTCAGACTACTTTGAATGCCCAAGGGGGAGTGAAACAAGGATGTCTACTTAGCCCCTCTTATTTTCCTTTTTCATAAACGAATTGGCTGTGGATTTGTCAAGCAATGGAAAACATGGTATTCAGCTCATTCCTGGTGCAGTTGAAATATTTCTTATTATTTGTTTGCGGATGATGTTATTTTGTTATCTGACTCTGTTATTGGGCTCCCGAATCAAATTAAAAAGTCTTAGAAAAAGGGGCAGATCGATTAAAGTTAACGTCAATCTTGACAAAAAAAAATGTAAAGGTTTTCAGAAAAGGTGGCTACTTAAGTTTACAGAGAAAGATGGTTTATGGAAATGAAGAAATAAGGTAACAAACTCGTACAAATATTAGGGATGGTTTTACCACCCAAAGTTGAGTGTTAGCAGTGCTCTGTTGATGTTTGCAGAAAGGCAAAAAAAGGTGTGATGGAAATTATGAATCATTAAGAAAACTAAACACTATTGATATAAAAATTTTTTTTGGAAGCTTTTCGATGCACAAATTCAGCCTATCCTAACATACGCAGCTGAAGTTTGGGGATTAGAACAAGACAGTAAACAGATTGAAAATGTCACATTTTTTGCCATAAAAAGATATCTGAATGTACCCCTACATACATCAAATAAAATGATATATGGAGAAACTGGGAGGTATTCCCTACGCGTTACAAAATACTGTAAAAGCATCAAATACTGGTTAAAACTAGTCAGGGCTCCCCATGTCGAGAAAAATGTAGGCAAAACCTACGAAATGCTTCTGTTACAACACGAATCTGGTCACTTTAATTGGGTGACGAAGTACAAAAGACTTGACTGAAATGGCTTTGGTTTTTGGGTTTTGGGTTGAACCAGGGAGTTTGTTCCGAATATGGTTTTATAACAGAATTCCCAAAGACAGACTCATTTCCTGTTTCAAACAAAATTGGCATGCAGAAATAGATAATAACGATAATATGATATTCTGTTCCTTCAAAATATTTTTCAGGCAGAATAAGTACCTAACGTTAGTTACAATAAATGGACAGAATTTAGTTTGGCCAGATTTAGGTTATGGGTTAGTGGTCTAAAAAAAATGTAAGCAATGGTTCTTAAGTTTGAATATTCGAAAGACACTATTTGCCCATCTTGTGGAAATGAATTAGAAAACGAAGAACATTTTTTGTTTCATTGTACTACTTATGCTGAAAAACGTAAAGCTGCAGTGTGTTGAAAACTCGTTCATTCCACCAAAATATGTAGCGTTGCTTCAGTGTTATTAATAATAATGAACGTGTTGTTAAAGAAGGGCCCAAGTACATAGCTGAAGCCATGTATGTGAGAAAAAAGATTATTGAGCAAAATACCGGTTAACATTTAAGGGTGATTTCCAATGTGCGGATGTTTTGGGGAGGGCGGGGGGCTGGGGAGGGTTTTGTGGGCAGGCGGAATAGGGGGAGGGAGAGGGAAGGGTTAGTGGTCAGTGTGTGTGATTATGGCGGTATGGATGTTGGGGGTAATAGTAGAAAGGTAGGGGGTGGGGCGGAGGGAAAGGTTGGGCGTGTGTGTGTGTGTGTGTGTGTGTGTGTGTGTGTGTGTGAGTAGTATACGCATGAAAATTTTTGCTTTTTGTATCGGTGATGCATTTGCCCAAACCCCCCTTTTCTAAAAGGCTTAATGCTTAACGGACAATAAAAAATGTCAGTGTCAGTGTCTCTCAGCCCTGTCTTCCATTCCATTTTCGGTAAAAAGTGGGATCCGCTTCCCATAATAAATAAAAGAAAATCAGGTAGAATGAAAAAGAAAGAAGGGAAAGATGAGGGGAATTTAGGAGAAAGAGGGAAGGAGAAGAAAACGTTTGAACGTCGAGGCAGAGGAAAAGAAAAGAAAAAGAAAGATAAGAACGACGGGAAAAAAAGAAAAGATGAAGAGAAAGAAAGATGGCAACGACGAAGAAAAAGAAAGACGAAGAAAAAAAAAAAGGCAAGGAAACAAGGAGATGGAGGAAGCCAAAAGAAAAGACAGGAGAAAGAAGAGAAAAAAGCGGAATTTAAAAAAAAGTACGAGGAAGGAAAAGAAGAAAATGAGGAGGAGGAAAAAAAGACAATCTCCAGTTACCTCGATGAGCATCTTGAGCAGGTCGACGGCGTGATGCGACGAACATCTCCTGTCCAGCCGGGCAAGTTCATCTGCACAAGGTCAACGATGACTATCTTCAGAGACCATCATCTTTTGTTTCTTAGTGTTGCTTTCCTTGCAGTGTGTGTGTGTGTGCTGAGCAGCGATTCACAGAGTTAATTTGTGTGTGTGTGTGTGTGTGTGTGTGTGTGTGTGTGTGTGTTAATGATGGGGAGGAGAGGAAAGGAAATAGAAAATGAGTAGAAGCTTGGGAGAAAAAAAGGCAGAGAGGAGGAAAAGAAAGAAGGGGTAGGGAGGGTGGGTGGGGAGAATAAGAAGAACGAAGTACGAGGAGGAGAGGAGGAAGAAGACGGAAGGTTGCATGCAAAAAGAGAAAGATAACAACAATAACATCAAAACCCCAGCACCGGGAAACCTGTGGAAATTTTGAGAAGCCCAAAGAAAAGAGAATAAATTTATATTTCAGTGATGTAAATTTTGTATTTTAAACTTTCCACTCGGGCAATCGGTACCCCCAAAAAAAACCAATTTTTCCGGGTTTTTTAAAAAATTTATTCAAACCGGGCGTATTCAAGTTTCCTTAATTTTTTTAATTTACACACCTAGGGCCAACCGCACCCCACGCCGCGTGCGCGAGTGCGTGTGTGTGTTGGGGTTGTGGGGGTGTGGTGTGTGTGTGTGTGTGTGTGGGTGGGGTGTTTTGGTTTTGCGCGCGGAAAAAATTTTTGCAAAAACTACAGAAAACCTTTAAATAAAAACGGATGCCAATAAAAAAAAAAATTAAGGAACCACCATTCGAAGTTCGAATCGCCCCATTTCATTGAAACTGGGGTTTTTTTTTAAATAGATTTAAAAAAAACCACGCTTTTTCCCTTTATTTTCAACTTTTACTGTCTCTTCTGTGTTTTGTACCCCTTTAAACACAAATTTTAATTTCTGAACAATTTTAGCCCCTTGGGCCTGTCCATAGCCCCCCCCTCCCCCCCCCTGGGGGGGTTTTTGTGGGTGAATTTTTTGAAACTTTTTTCATTTTAAAATTTTAAAGGGCATTTTTTTTACCCCCTGAAAACCAAAGGTTATTTAAGGATTTACGAGCATTAAACTAAAGTAACCCTCCCCAAAGCGTTTATTCAGGGGGGGGTTACTTTAACCTTAAATCAAATTTTTTAAAAAAATATTTATTTTAAAATTTTAGTACCAAACTAAAAAATATTGAAAAGCTAGGGGGTCTTGTACATTAAAACCCCAAAACAAGGAAAGCGGAACAGGGTTTTTTCCAAACAAAGAAAAAAATGATATAAAACCCAGACATCCAAAAAACAACTTGTAAAAGGGAAAAAGAAAATGTTTCTGATACAGATAAAAACCTCCCCCGCCCTTTTCCCATTGCGGGAAGGTCAAAAGCCATCGTAAAAAGAAAAAAAAATCACCCAATTTGGGCCAAGCTGGGGGGTTTGCTCCTCTGTGTCAAGGTCGGATTTTCTTCACAGAGAATGTCCACCAGTTCTCTTGGAAGGATGCCCCCCTGGGTCCACTGGATTCGAACCCCAAATTTTTTTTGCCTGCATCCCACCCTTTTCCCCCCCTCGGGGTTTGGGAAAAAGGGCCCGGGAAATTCTGAATTTTGTCCCTTTTTTCCCAGTGGGGTTTGGGGGGGGGGGTTTGATTTTTTCTGTAAGAAACCTGAGGGAATTTTGCATGGTGAAGGAGACCAGGTCCTTTCCCAAACACAGCCTGAGAGGGGCCCAAAACCCTCCTCCACCCGGAATTTTTTCCAAAAGCACGGGTCATACCCCCATTTGGGTTTCACACTTGTGTAGTTCGGTCTCCATAAAAAGGCAGCAGACAAATCGTTCAACATCACCAGGGGCATCTTTTCCCAAGACCGGACGGGCCAAGCGTAGAAAACGGGTTGCAGAAATTTGGATTTTTTTGGAAATTTTTCTTCAGAACATGACGGGCATGTATCAACAGTAACTTAAATTTTTTTCTTTTCCCTTCTTCTCCTGTGAAGAAAACCCCCACCCTCCCCATCCGGGCCCCATTTGTTTTCCCGTTTTTGGGGCCCCCAAAATCGGAGAAAATCCCCCAAAATCCAGCAATTTTTAGCTTTTACACACCGGGGGTTTTTGAAAAATGAGTGTCGAAAAAACATTAATTTGGGGTTTTTCCCTTTTTTTCTTTTGAAAAGCAGGTGGTACGTTTTTTTGGTTCATACTGCAGGGACGGGAGCACCCAAATTATTTCCCCCGGCTCGTTACCCCCCCCGGCTCGTTACCCCCCCGGGCTCGTTACTCCCCCCGCCGCCAAACCCCCTATCCCAAAACCCATCCCAACCCCCTACCCCTAACCCTATCCCTAACCCTAACCCTAACCCTAACCCACCCCCTAACCCTAACCCAATCCCAAACCCCTAACCCACCCCAAACCCAAACCCCCTACCCCTTAACCCTACCCCCCAAACCCTAACCCTATCCCTAACCCAACCCCTTTAACCCTACCCCAAACCCCCAAATCCCTAACCGTAACCCTGACCGGGGAGAAAACGAGCCGGGGATTTTAACGACCCGGGGAGTAATGAGTTTATCCCCACGGAGCATTGCTGGTTTTAAAGGGGGCGGGGGGTATTTTTCTTTTGGAAAAGGGAAATTTTCTGCACGGGTCCCCTGTAACCTCTTGAATAACATGCCATGAGTGGAGGGGGGTGGGGGCCCGCCCCAAAAAGGGGTTTTTCTTCGTTGAGGTCAAAGTTTCCCACAAAAATGAATCCCCTTTGTTCTCCCCCCAAACCCCCCGTTGAAGGCAAAAGACTACAAAACTGATGTACAGAGTTGGCCAAGAAAGCCCTAAAGTCGTACCCTTTTTGTCCAGCAACGTGCCCAAACGTTTCCCAAAGAGATTTGAACTTCAGAGCAAACCAGTAACATTCTGATAACATTTCAAGTAGAAAATGTTTGGGCTTTTCCATTTTCCCCCTGTCAAAGAGTACAAGGGCCGGGGCCAAAGGGAGGATGCCAACGGGGTTTTTTTGGTTTTGGGCCCCACGAAACTACCCTTCCAAAACAGTTTTTTGGAGAAAGTCGGGGGGGAAAGCCCCAAGGATTGAAAAGCATCGGGCCCTAAAGGGTACTCCGGGCAGATGGAGGCCATGGCTTGTCAGGTGCGCTCTAAAAGCACCAAGATTTTTCGACAAAGGACATAGCAGTTTTCCGAAAGTCCCCTTTTTTCTGAAGCGGCTGACACAAACGCTTCCCCTAACTGCTGACCTCGGGGCAAGTTCGTCACAATAAACAATTTTCCGGGGGCGATGGTTTGGACCCCCAAAATTTTTATTCTGAAGCCAAAACTTTTTAAATTATCTTTTCTTTCATTTGTAATCTGTATTTTGGGTTTTAGAAGTCAGGGAATTTGTTGCATGACCACAGAATTTCCCTCTCTCAGCATGGCCATTCTCCCCCAAACCTGTGCACCTCTGATAAAGGGCATTTTAAATGTAGTCACATATGTACTCAAATGCCCCCCATTGGCCTGTTGCTGCTCAGCAGATATCGGGCCTAGGGTTTTTTTTCCCCGGCCTGCCTTCAATCTTACAAGCCCCTTTTCCTAAAACCCTCATGATAGTGATTTTTCACTGCTCCCCAATCTACTTTAAAAATCTTGAAAGGGGAAAAAAAAGTCATTTTGGGCCTTAGTTTTTTGCTGCATCCTTTATGGCCCTGTTCTGCCGTTTTGGGTGACACATTTTACAAGTTTTTTTAAAAAACTTTCAACCCCTTTTTAAAAATTTTCCTTTTTGAATTTTTTTGTTGCAAAAATGCATCGTCGTTTGGAAGCAATGGGGCCCGATGTAGCAACAGCTCCTCTTTGGTTTTGATGGGGCCTGGAAACTTCTTCACTCTCTGTTTTATTTTCCTTTTTCCCGGGGAAATTTTTTACATTTGGGAAAACCTTTCATAACAGCTTCTGTATAACCATGGGGAATAAAGTCCAGTCCTTTTTGGGAAACAATCACAAATTTTATCTAGTCCCATGACATGCTACATTTGAAGCACGTCTCAAGTGGAGAAAAAGTCCCGGGTAATTTTGGGTTTTCTTTCTTCAGTTAGGGGTTTTTAGTCTTTTTTCTTTTTTTTTTGGTTTTTTTGAAAAGAATTTTACAAAGTTTTTCCCTCTCTTGAACATTTTTTATTTTTCTTTTTGGGGTGCTTTTAAAAAATCACTGGGTTTTTCAACTACATGGTGCCCAAAACTACCCTTTACACGGACGTGTCCCCATGGGAAAAGATGCATTTTTCATTACAGTGTATCCAAAACTCACACCTGCCCATTTTTCCCCAAAGACCTGAAACCAAGACCGGGTTAAAAAAAATGGGTACATAATCGGGAAAGCGGTTTCCCAATTCATACACTTTTGGGAAACTTAGTGGTGAAGAATGCAGAACTAAAACTACAACGAACTCAACAGGGGGTTTTTTTTAAAGGGAAAAACCCCACAAAGAGTCTGGCCGAAAAAAACGAGACCGCCCTGCGACGTGGATGGGGAAGGGCCGGGGGTGTGTAGAAATGGGGGTTTCATGAACCTTTAAAACAGAGAGAGAAAGAGAGAGAAAACGAAGAGAGAGAGAGAGAGGGGGGGGATGGGGGAGTGGGTTTACCAAGGACATGCATACAACATGCGCAGACAGAAACACAGTAGGCTTTAAAACCCCGCAGTGAAAAGGGATACATGACTGCTTTTCATGTTTGGGTTTCTTTTCAAAGCAACCCTTTAGATTAGCGACAAGAAAAAAGAAAAACACAAACGCCTTCGAAGATAGGTTTACCCCGTGAGGACAACCCATCAGAAAGCTAACGTAAAAGTTAAAAGGACTTTTTCTTTTATAGACATTCTCTGTATCACCCAAAGTCAAAGGGCCCAAGTAAACAAAACGGGTTTGGTACAAAACTTGGAAACACAAAAACTAGCAAAAACGTGGAAAAGTGTCGACTTTCTCGACTTTTCGCTGGGAAAAGAACAGCGCCCCAGCTGTGGGTTTATGGGACGAAAAGATTTCAGCCCGCATGCATTCGGAGCCCATGCCAAAAAATCATCACTGTTTCTCTTTTTTTAAAATGCCAGCAAATAGTGTGCAGAATATCGAGAAAAAATTTTTTAAGATGCCCCTTCATGGGCAAACCTATTAATAACAAGCCGAATTATGTGTGACAAACATAGAGTGAACACACCCACCCCACAAAACAAATACAAGGGCCAAAGAGGGAAAAAAAAAAACTAATTTAAAGGGAGCTCTCACCCGCCCAAAAAACCCCGTTTACCCAGAGGGTAACAGGGCAAATTTTTCTTCCAAAATCCTAAGCTTTCTAGAAAATTAATTTAAAAAAATTTCCCCCCAGGGGGGGGGGGGTTTCCACTCCCGCAAAACCAAGTCCATGAATTCACTTCTCTTTTCCCCTTTTTTTGTTGCGATTGGGTTTTCTTAACTCTTTTGGGTTTTTTGTTTTCTCTCGGGGCAACCCCCCCCCCTTTTTTTTTTTTTTTTCCCCCTCCGTTTTTTTTTTCTGCTTTCCCTTTCTTTCTTTCGTTTTTTCTTCGCCTGTCTTTTTTAAATTTCCTTTCCCTTCCTTTTTCCCGTTTTTGATCCAAACCCGGGGAAACGGAGTGGGTTTCCTTTTTTTTCCCCGCAAATAAGCTTCGACTTGTTTTGATCCCGCACTACAGGTTTTTTTTTAAGCGATTAATTTTAACGGGCCCACGTCGAAATTTTTTTCTTTTTATGAAAGTAAATTCCTTTCTTTTTTGTATTTATTTGGTTTTTTATCTTCCGAGATGCCTTTCGAATGCTAACAGAATGCTAACGTTAAAGGGTTGTGAACGGTGCTCAGTGCTCGGGGCAACCCGAGGGTTGGGGGTTTCAGTGTTTACTGCCTTGGGTATTGTTTTGTTGGGGGGTTTGCTTGGGTTTGGGGTGGGGTTTTTTTTTCTTTTTTTTTTTTTTTTCGATCATTTTCCCTCCCGGCAGCCCTGGTTTTTTTTGTTTGTTTTTTTTTTTATTTAAGAGTTGTGTTTTTTGAAAAACCAGGGCCCCCGAGGAAGCTTACACTTCCAGCAGGAAATCGATTGTTTCAAGGTTTGCATAAATCTGTTCAGATCACCTTTTCTGACTGTGTGGTGTGGGGTTAAATAGAAGTAGTAGTATAGTAGTATAGTAGTTTAGGAGTAGAGTAGTACTTCAGTTTACGGCTTTTCCCCAATTTGAAAATTAACGAAGAAGAGAGAGAGAGAGAGAGAGAAGAGAGAGAGAAAGAGAGGAAGAGAGAGAGAATTTAAAAGTCCGGGGACTATGTAAATGTTTTGCAAATGTGGTTATCTAAGTGCATATATATTTTGAAATGTATCAAATGTTTTATCTAAGGGGCATTTTTTAAAGCAAAAACCCTACAACATATCTGCATACAATCTTAAAAAACAAATGCTTTTAAATGGGCAAAACATTTTAAAAAGAAAAAAACATTGGAAAGGGAAGCAAAAATCTGAAAAGGGCATCAAAACCAAGACATGCCTGCAATGGTGGTAAATGAGGTTGAACAGGAAAAAATCAAACAGCAGATGGTTTTCCCCGGTTTATTCTTCGTTTTTCCACAAATACATTTTGCTTCGTTTGTGGGATTTTTGTTTTTTAAAGGGTTTAAGTTTTAATTTATAAAAAATTTAAAAGAAATTTCGTACCGGTACATATTTTTCACTTGTGGGAAAGAGGAAAGCCCGTTTAAATGTTTTTAATTAATTAAAAGGTTTTTTAACAACCACGCCAACCCCAAAGTATTTTTTTTAAATGTTTTCTGAATCGGCAAACCCGACGGGTTTTTCTTTTAAAATTTATTTACTTCAGGTAAAAAAAAAGGAAATTCAATACCGGGCCACTTTTCATATCTGGGGCCCCTCTTTGCCGAGGATATTTTTTCTTGTAAAAGCACTTTTCAGAAGGGGATAAAGTTTGGGTTGGGCAGTTTTTCTCACTTTAGTGTGGAAACAAGATCAAAATGGCCTGTTTCTTTCCCAAAAACTGGAGGGAGAAATTTAAGGCCCCTTCGCTAATTTTTCCCGAACTGACTGTTGACTCTTTCAAAAGATTTTCAGTACAAGAACCAATGGAGAATATGATGAAATAGTCTGAGCTATTTTTGGACAATGAGATTCAGACTTTATAGCAATCTCGTTTTCGTTCACACCTGGTGTGTGTGTGTGTGTGTGTGTGTGTGTGTGTGTGTGTGTGTGTGTGTGT
>CM031595.1:105428960-105431460 GCA_018398815.1 Conus ventricosus | reverse complement strand
CCTGTGTCATTGTCTAGCTTTGATGCCGACGACCCTGCCTGTGTCATTGTTTAGTTTTGATGCCGACGACTCTGCCTGTGTCATTGTCTAGAGTTGACGCCGACGACCTTGCCTGTGTCTCATTATCTAGCTTTGATGCCGACGACCCTGCTTGTGTCATTGTCTAGCTGTGATGCCGACGACCCCCTGCATGGTCATTGGGCCTAGCGTTAAAGCTGACACCCTGCGTGTGTCAGTGCCTAGCGTTAAAGCCAACGACCCTGCATGCAAGTGTCTTTGCCACAGTATGTGTCTTCAGTCCTGCTTTCCATGCCGTAATTAATGCTCTTGATCCTGCTATGTCAAAGCATGCATACTAACGCCAGTGACCCCTCCTGTACCAGTGCCCATATTCATTGCCGATATCCTTGTCTGTGTCATCAATGACCGATCGAGTCCCTGCATGTGTCATCATTATCTCCATCGCCACACCCCCCCCCCCTCCCCTCCCCCCCCCCCCCCCCCCCCCCCCCCCCCCCCCCCCCCCCCGTCTGTGTCAATTCATAGTTTCAATGCCGACATCCATGCTAGCGTCATTGTCTAACTTCTGTGTCGACGCCCCTTCTTGCATCACTGTCTTGCGTTCATATCGTCGACCTCTGTCTGTGTCAGTCTTTTAACGTCCGGCGATCCTGCCTGTGCCATTGTTTAACCCAAGTACTAACGGCTATCCCTGTTGTAAAACTAGTACCCATGCTGACAACCCTTGACTCTATAGTTTTGCTAGGTGTTACTGTTGTCAACCCTGTCTGGGTCAGTGCAATTAACCCTCTCTGTGTTATTACCGAGTGTTAATTGCTGATGAATCTTCCTGCGTAATTGCCTCGCGTCAGTGTCCATAACCCAGGTCTGTGTCACAGCTGCGCGTTAATGTTGATGACTCTCCCTGTGTCATTGCCAAAATTATTAGTGCCAACGAGTCTGCCTGTGTCATTTCCTAGAATCAGTACAACGACTCTGCCTGTGTCATTGCCTAGAATCAGTGCCAACGAGTCTACCTGTGTCATTGCCTAGAATCAGTGCCAACGAGTCTGCCTGTGTCATTGCCTAGAATCAGTGCCAACGAGTCTGCCTGTGTCATTGCCTAGAATCAGTGCCAACGAGTCTGCCTGTGTCGTTGCCTAGAATCAGTGCAGTCGACTCTGCCTGTGTCATTTTCTAGTGTCAGTGCCAACGACTCTGCCTGTGTCATTGCTTAGAATCAGTGTCAACGACTCTGCCTGTATCATTACCTAGTATCAGTGCCAACGACTGCCTGTATCATTACCTAGTATCAGTGCCAACGACTGTACCTGTATCATTACCTAGTATCAGTGCCAACGACTGCCTGTATCATTACCTAGTATCAGTGCCAACGACTGTGCCTGTATCATTACCTACTATCAGTGCCAACGACTGTGCCTGTATCATTAGCTATATTAGTGCCAACGTCTGCCTGTATCATTACCTAATATCAGTGCCAACGACTGTGCCTGTATCATTACCTAGTATCAGTGCCAACGACTACCTGTATCATTACCTAGTATCAGTGCCAACGACTGTGCCTGTATCATTACCTAGTATCAGTGCCAACGACTGTGCCTGTATCATTACCTAGTATCAGTGCCAACGTCTCTGCCACTATGCCATTGCCTAGTTTCAGTGCCAACGACTGTGCCTGTATCATTACCTAGTATCATACAGTGCCAACGACTGTGCCTGTATCATTGCCTAGTTTCAGTGCCAACGACTGTGCCTGTATCATTTCCTAGTTTCAGTGCCAACGACTGTGCCTGTGTCATTGCCTACTTTCAGTGCCAACGACTGTGCCTGTGTCATTGCCTAGTTTCAGTGCCAGCGACTGTGCCTGTATCATTTCCTAGTTTCAGTGCCAACGATTCTGCCTGTGTCATTGCCTAGTATCAGTGCCAACGACTGTGCCTGTATCATTACCTAGTTTCAGTGCCAACGACTGTGCCTGTATTATTAACTAGTATCAGTGCCAACGACTGTGCCTGTATCATTTCCTAGTTTCAGTGCCAACGACTGTGCCTGTGTCATTGCCTAGTGTCAGTGCCAACGACTGTGCCTGTATCATTACGTAGAATCAGTGCCAACGACTGTGCGTGTATCATTACCTAGTTTCAGTGCCAACGACTGTGCCTGTGTCATTGCCTAGAATCAGTGCCAACGACTGTGCCTGTATCATTTCCTAGTATCACTGCCAACGACTGTGCCTGTGTCATTGCCTAGTATCAGTGCCAACAACTCTGCCTGTGTCATTGTCTAATATCAGTGTCAACAACTCTGCCTGCGTCATTGCCTAGAATCAGTGTCAACGACTGTGCCTATATCATTTCCTAGTATCACTGCCAACGACTCTGCCTGTGTCATTGCCTAGAATCGGTGCCAACGACTCTCAGTCTGCCTGTGTCATTGCCTAATATCAGTGTCAACGAATCTGCTTGTGTCATTGCCTAGT
>CM031595.1:105393960-105416460 GCA_018398815.1 Conus ventricosus | reverse complement strand
TTCGTATTAAAAAACAGAACATAACAGAGCAGTAACAATAGATTGGAAGACTAGACACTGCCTAAAACCTTTAACCTTGAGTAATGAAATTTTTTTCGTTCCGAGTCTTGGAGTCTCCCTTGCGACCCATCGCACACCTACCCTTCCCCCCCCCCCCCCCCCCACCCCTCACCCCCCCTCCCACTCCCCGTGTCAGCCCCATTTTGGCCTTCTCACCATCCCTTCTTGTCTCATCCCCTTCTCCGGACTCTAGCATTGTTTTCTCTCTCTCTCTCTCTCTCTCTCTCTCTCTCTCTCTCTCTCTCTCTCTCTCTCTCTCTCTCTCTCTCTCTCTCTCTCTCTCTCTGTCACCCACCTCCACACCCACACACACACACACCCCTTTGCATCAAGCTGCAGGTGTTTTTTTTTTTATCTGGTTCGTTTTTGCTTCGAAAATCATGGGTATATGTTTTCTTTTATTGATATACAAATAGGACAAAATGGTTAAGTATGTCTGTTTTGTTAATTTCTTCAGGCATGTTGTTGTTGTTGTTGTTGTTGTAGTTCTCCTCCTCCTCCTCCTCCTCCTCCTCCTCCTCCTCCTCCTTCCTCCGCATTATAGTTGTTGATATGTTTGTTTGTTTGTTTGTTTTTGCTTCATTTTTTATCTGCAAATGCTTGCATTCATCTGGGTCTGTTGTTGTTGTTGTTATCATTGTTGTTGTAGAACTTGTATGTGTTGTGATCATCACTTTTCTCACAAACGGCTTAGTCAAATTTTATGATGATGGCTCCGCGTTTTTTGTTGTTTTTTTGTTTGTTTTTTTTCGTTTTGTGTGTGTGTGAGTGATCACGCCTACTGATAGACAGGCAACCAGACTGTATCCCAAGATGGTCGTGCCAAGGAGTGTTACAGCTGCAGAGTCAAAATGGAGCGAATGCAAATCATGTGTACGGCTGTGCGATTCCATGGCAAACATCTAAAGGTTGAAGAGTGTGTCTGTCTCTCTCTGTGTGTCTCTGTCTGTCTGTCTGTCTGTTTGCTTGCCTGCTGGCCTGCCTGTCTATCTGTCTGTCGCTCTGTATGTCTGTCTGTCTCTCTGCCTCTCTCTCTCTGTCTCCCTCTCTCTCTCTCTCTCTCTCTCTCTCTCTCTCTCTCTCTCTCTCTCTCTCTCTCTCTCTCTCCCTCCCTCTTACCCCAGGTAACGTTGCACCAGATTTCTGTCCGTTTCTCTCATTGGTGAGTTACAAACACAGAAGACAAAGGATACTTGAGAGGATCAGCTACAACTTTGAAGATGCGTGCGATCTGATCACCCGCAGCAACGCAAAACAAAATGTTTCCAGAAGAATTATGGGCAGGCTGAACGGTGGGCGGCGCTGCCGCGTGAGCGATATGATATTCTAATGCTCTTTTCTTTTAAAATGGTGACGATACTAGCATTTTACTTGTATTTTGCCGATATCTGATGATCACTTAAAAGTGAAGGGAAACGAGGAAAGGAATTAGCGTAGAAAGAAAGTAGACAGCCGTGTGTAAAAAACGAAAAAAAAAGGGTTTTGTTTTTCTTCTTTTTTTTTTCTTTTCCTGCACCTCCTTAATTCATTTAGTGTCCATTCGCTCGCGTTCCTCCTTTTTGTTTGCTCGCTTTTTCTTCGCTGTTCTTTCTTTCTTTCTTTTCTTTTTTTCTTTTTTTTCTTTTTTTTTCTTCTTTTTTTTTTCCTTTGTCTTTTCAAGTACTTCTTATCTTTTCTTTTATATCCTTCATTCTCCCCTCTTTTCTTACTTTTGGAAAAACAAAAAAAGTTAAGGAAGAGGGGAAAACACGATTGATATTCCAGTAGATACGTGAATGATTTATTTGACTTTCATTGTAAACCTGTTTTGGGATTGTGCGTCGTATTGATTCTAAATACCGGTCATACTGATTTAGAAATCGGATTTGTTCATTGTATTTGAATGAAATTTCTTAGCCTCGTGGACACGTTGGTATTCAACATGCCGATCGTCTAGCTTACAGGTGGAGTAAGAAACACTGTAAATGCATTTCGAATTCTCTGTTCTTCACCATTGATGGAAATCTGTAAAAATGCAAAAGTAAAGGTATCGGCAAAAACTCCTTTTATGGACATTCGTAAACATTATTAAGCGCTTCCAGTCATTTCATGATAAGTAATTACTCTGCCATTAAGATTCCCAGATTTAGCTATTGTTTATATATATATATATATATCTACCACTGCAGATATGTATGCTTATCTCCCCTTTTTCTTCAATCTAAGACATAATATATGTGTGTGTGTGTGTGTGTGTGTGTGTGTGTGTGTGTGTGTGTGTGTGTGTGTGTGTTTATTTACTTATGAATACTGTTCACTTGATGTTCTGTGCTCCGCACCTTATAAAACAGAGTGTAGTAGACACCTGAGACGGTAAAATATAAGAATAAACACAACAGTCCTTTCGTGTCTTCAGACTTCGTTGTATTTTTCACACATATTTCCTGATGTACAGCTTCTTCAGGTCATTGCACCCTGACCTGAGGAAACTGTGCATCCATGAAAATTTGTGAAAAATACGTTAAAGTCTGCGTGTGTGTGTGTGTGTGTGTGTGTGTGTGTGTGTGTGTGTGTGTGTGTGTGTGTGTGTGTGTGTGTGTACAAAGACAAATAAAAAAGACAATAGAAAAATAGGAAGGAAAAAAACCGTAGAAAATGTTCGTAGGTTAGGTTTGTGAAGTCTTTTTCTCGCCTACCCCCTTTGTTCTTTCTCTCTGTTTAATCCCTACCCCCCACCCCTCCCATCCACTCACTTTCCTGTTTATTTGTGCTGTATAGAGTTTGGGGAGAGAGGGGGGGGGGGGGGGTAAGAGGGAAGGTAAAGTCGGTGCGCGTAGGTGTGCAAGTCGCTGTCATTTGACGCTGACCGGTAAATTAAGTGTAATGCCCTAACAGAGTGGTCATTGTGGCAGCTTTGTTGTGAGTCACGATTTTTGTTTGTTTGTTTGTTCTCTTTCTGGTAAGCACGGACTTACACTGACACGTCTTAGAGATGAAAATTGAAAAATAGACTGTATAATGCTCCTTGTTTCGCGTCGCGTACTAATTAAATGAAATTAGGCTAGTTTTGTTCGGCCATGAAGATCTTGAAAAAGTAATGTTAGATTCATGACTGCATGTATAAGTGGTCTGGTGTTTGAATGATGCATGTACATGATTGACTTGGGATCCAGTGACTCAGTGTCTGATAAATGTAGTCCTTGTGTTTCTATAAATTCATGTTCAAAGATTGGTTGATTTATGAATATGTCTGATTATCATGTTTAGCTTCGCAAGCGTTGAAAAAGGCTGAAATTGACTCTGTGCAATCGACTAAGATCGAAAATTCCAATTAAAAGAAGAGAAAAAGAAAACAAAAGGAAAAAAAAGGAAAGGGAAGCAAAAGTATAGCGAGAGAGAGAGAGAGAGAGAGAGAGAGAGGAGAGAGAGAGAGAGAGAGAGAGAGAGAGAGAGAGTTTCGCAGCGTTGTAGTCTATCGTCACTGGTTCCCCCCCCCCCCCCCCCCCCCCCCCCCCCATTCACCCGCACCCTTTCCCCATCCTGCGTCTCCCACTGTTTCCTTCTTAGATTCTATTGTTTCAGTTTTCCGTCGTTTATTTGTTTGAGGATTGGGAGAGAGAAAGTAAGTCGACTTTAAGAAGCGGTAGGAGGGGATTAGGGGTGTGGGAGGAATGAGGAGGGTGTAGGAAATGATGATTTCGAAAGGTTATAACACGTAGAAACGAGCCAGTGTTACTTGGGAATAACCCGTCTGAAATTAATACGCTTTTCGACAGATTCTGAGCAACAACAAGGAAATAATATATTTAACTAAGTAGTGAATTGATAAATATATATTTCTAAAATGGAGGAAGAAAGTGGAAGTAAAAAGTAGTCCATGAATCCAGCAACTGTCATAGCACGGGGTGGGCACCTTAATTGTGTGTGTGTGTGTGTGTGTGTGTGTGTGTGTGTGTGTGTGTGTGTGTGTGTGTGTGTGTGTGTGTTGTCAGTACAACCATGATTTAATCAGACAAGAAATTGGTTTCAGTCAGTCAGTCAGTCAGTCAGTCAGTGTGTGTGTGTGTGTGTGTGTGTGTGTGTGTGTGTGTGTGTGTGTGTGTGTGTGTGTGTGTGTGTGTACCTCTCTCTCTCTCTCTCTCTCTCCTCTCTCTCTCTCTCCTCTCTCTCTCTCTCCTCTCTCTCTCTCTCTCTTAATATGTATGTATGGAAAAATAGGTAGATAGACAGACAGACAGACAGAGAGATATAGATACGAATACAGATAAAAATATGGATTTCTCAGCTATATAACTCGTGTATGTATTATACAGTATCAGTTTGATAAGAGAGTGTGGATATGGGTGTAGGTGAGTATGAATTTAAATGTCTTTATCTGCATTATAATGCTACCGCCTAATTCAGTGATACAGGTTTGTCATTGCTGGGAAATACCTGCATTTCGCCCAGCTGTATACATTCATATCAAATCAAAGCCGTCGTCTATGAAACATCCAAAATGTGACGCCAGTCTGACGCAGTAAAATTTTTTTTTTTTTTTAAAGACAGTACCCAAGAGCTTCTGGCCTCATGAACGTCATTCTGATAGTACAGGAAACACTCCCTATAATAAATTTCTTAGTTAAAAACATAATGAGCTAAACAAGGGCAGGTTTTTAGGGAATTTGGGTTTTTCGTTATGAAGTCTGAAAATTTAGTACATGGGTAGATAATGTAAATAAATAGATGATTACATGAACAGTTACCTAAGCACCAAATATTGAAAGTCAGAAAAGATGAATATTTTGGAGACTGTCATTTTCTAAGCACTTGAGTATTTTAGGGAAACAACCAAGAGGAAAAGCGAGTGCTAACAAATTATTTTCAAAGTACTCATATTATGTAATATAAGAGAGAGGGATTGGAAAATGATGCAAGTAAATCATATACTTACATAAATGGCTGTAGAAATGTACATCATGAATTAATGCCGAAAGAGTCTGCAGGTGTTAAAATAATAATCATGAAATGAAAGAGACAGAGACAGAGAGGGATAGAGAGAAGATACGCGCAGAGGATTTAACCGATTTTTTTTTTTTAACATTGAAAATAAAATGAAAATCGCACTGACCAACAACAGCTCCCCTGGCTCCAGACGGCTCCGACAAAGGCGATGACGACGACAAGAAAGTCGCCAACAGAAGGGAACAGGCGGTGGTGTGCCAAAAGCGATAGATGGTGATGACCAGCACACAGCAGACGATCCGCTGCCTCCCCAGTCACACAGCCCACCCGGCGAACAGTGGCTGTCTCTCTGTCACCTGCGTCCAGCCCACCCTTCTGTTCCAGGCTTTTATAGATGGATCGGGTGCCACGGAACCTTTCCCGCTTCAACAGATGGCGAGGACGTGGGGGGGGGGGGGGGGGGGGGGCTAAAAGAGGTAGATTGTGAAAGGGGGAAGAGATGCGAAGAAGGTTGGAAACGTTGTGGGGCTTTTTTCCCCATGGCAAAGGTGTCCGTCAGTTGGTTGTATTTTTTGTTGTTGTTGTTGTTTTCTTTCTTTTTTTCGGACAGGAGAACACAGCTGTCGACTATCTTTCGTTTATTATACGTATAATACCGAACATTTACAAAGTGTTTGTCGGCGGCGAATATTAAAAGGAGAAGACGCGCTCTGATTCTCTGTCGTCTGTAATACCGGACAGTGGCAGACTCGGTGGGAATTTTAAGAGGAAGAAGTGGAATTTCCAATTCTACTGAGCGAGTTCACTCCGGATAGTGCGCAGACTTGAAAAGAGAGAGGGGGGGGGGGGTGGTCAGGTCTTAAGCGAGGAAAGGTCTGGTTTCCTTTTTGGTGGACTGGGACAGAGGGTCGCCGAGAGAGAGAGAGAGAGAGAGAGAGAGGAGAGGAAGATACCTACGGCGATCCTTATATATCCCGTGGTGCCGCAGGGACCACCTGACCATCCTGATAGCCGAGTCTTCCCAGCCGATTCCCACGTGCTCTGGCAGATGCTGCCAGTGAGTGTTGAGTTTTGGTGTTTATTGTTGTTAGTGTCTTCTTCTTCCGTGGCTAGTGTATCTGCCCTGCCACAAATATCCCACCCACCCCTACCCCCACCCTACCCCCACCCCCCGTGCTCCGCTCACCTTCCTCTTGCCCCCCTTTCTCCCCACGCCTTCGTCCCTTCCTTGTCTCACCCCCCCACCCCCCACCCCCACCCCGTGTTATATCTCTTTGCTTCGCTGTCCGTCTCTTCTTTTCTCCCGTCCACTTTTCCTCTCGTCGAGAGAGAGAGAGAGAGAGAGAGAGAGAGAGAGAGAGAGAGAGAGAGAGAGAGAGAGAGAGAGAGAGAGAGCGTGTGTGTGTGTGTGTGTGTGTGTGTTTGTGTGTGTGTGTGTGTGTGTGTGTGTGTGTGTGTGTGTGTGTGTGTGTGTGTGTGTGTGTTTGTGCGTGTGCATGCGTGCGTGCGTGTGTCTTGCCATGCATCCTAGAGGGAACGGGTGAGACTGGGCGAGTGTGTAGGAGGGATGAAGACTTAGTTAGGGTGCAGGCAGCACCGGGGGAGGGTGTGTAACAGCTGGGGGGAGGAGGAAGGGTGTGGGGAAAAGGGAGGGAGGGGAGAGGACGCAAGACAGGGCGGTCTCAGAGAGAGGTAGGGTGAGGAAGAAGGGATCTACTGGTTGGAAGAATGGAGATGGTGATTGGCTGGTTCACGTCAAATATGACGTCTTTCTGTCCATCTCCGTCTCACTTTACGTATTCCCCTCCCTCTTTCTTTTTCCCTCTGCGCGCGCGCGCGCGCGCGCGTGTGTGTGTGTGTGTGCGCGCGCGCTCGCGCGCACTTTTCAGTACCTTTTTGATAGCAGGTCTCTCTCTCTCTCTCTCTCTCTCTCTCTCTCTCTCTCTCTCTGTCCTCTGTGTGTATGTGTGTGTGTGTGTGTGTGTGTGCGTGTGCGTGTGCGTGTTCACTCTTCAGTACAATGTCTTTTAAGTAGCAGCTCTCTGTCCCTCTCTCTCTCTCTCTCATTCTCTGTCCTCTGTGTGTGTGTGTGTGTGTGTGTGTGTGTGTGTGTGTGTGTGTGTGTGTGTACGCGCGCGCGCGCGCGTGTGTGTGGGTGTGTGTGTGCTTGCGTATGTGCGTGCGTGTGTGCGCGCGTGCGTTTGTTTGAAAATTATGATTCATTCAGTTATGAACGGGCCATCTAGCCCAGAGGAATAGAGGTGAGTAGCAATAGTTTTCATGCTAGGTTTTAGTGAAAAATATCAAGTAAACGAAAACTTGACAGCCTATCACAAAGTTAAATTTAAATTGTTAAAGAATGATTAACAATCGTTTCCTTTCTGTGTTAAGGATTTCGACATGCTCTTTAGCTCGGTTGAGAAGTAATTCATCTGTCATGTGACTACATATTAGCCTAGGACACATCAGCTTGGAATCACGTGAGTGTTCGATGTCCATCACACTGTTTATGAAATGGACTATTGATGTGTTGTTCGAGAGTATATGTTGGTAAGGAGCTGCTGATTGGAATTGGGAGGCAAACCGTCCCTCCGTCTTACAGGGCGATGCATACTGTTGTCAGGGTATGATGAGAGAATCATGCAGTCTTGGTTATATGAACCCCTATGTTGTCGTTTTAGCAGAGATGGGCCACAAGAAGCATTTTCCTTATTTTGTGTATCCCATACATATACAGAGCCGCAAGTGCACATGATTCTTATATTCAAATATCCACATAGATGGTGCATTTCTAGCGTTTTGTAGCATTACTTTGAATACCTGTTGTCCCAGAATCACATAAGTGTGCGCCAGTATTTCACCAGGTGAATATACATGTCCATACAGACAGGACATTTAGCGCACTGTTCAAGAGATTTTTTTTTACGTTCTTTCCAATTTCCAGGACCACCTTGCAGGCACTAACGAGGATTTTGTTTTAAATAACATTAATTTTTTAACCCCTCCAGATTTCTGAGCCCTGTAAACAGGCTGAACTTTTGTGTAGAAAACAAAAACCGTTCTGAAACAGCAGGAATCACTTGAAGTTAGACGCGTTTAAATACGCCTTGACCGGTTTGAAATTGCTGAAAGTGTAACTCCATCATAGTCGCAGTTAGATTGTACTTTGATCTGCTCACCAGCATAATGGTGTTTCGCAGTTCTTTCATGAAGTGACCGTTTTCAAACACAGTCACCTTGGTTCTGCGCATTTCCAGCATTAGCCCCGGAGGTTTACAATAACTTCCCCGCCCAGACTATCTTATGTTGAATATCAGCTACAGAGTCACAACGAAAGCATGACCATCTGCGTCCTCTAAAAAAAAAAGATTGCAAGTGGATCCGTAAAAATGCCGACACCCCGAGCACCGCATATTGCGCAATCAGCTTGCAGGTTAGACCACAATATTGAGAACAACAAAAGACAGAAAACACAGCCTTGTCTTATTCTTGATATACACTGAAAATACTTTGTTATTTTGGTCTCCTCTTTGACAGTGGCCGTAATATTTCTGTACGTAGCTTCCATGTTTTGAAAATGTTACCATGAATGTCTGTTTCCGTAGTAATAGGTACAATACATTTTGTTTGCGTTTACTGTCGAATACTCCATGTAAATGTGCTGAAACAGCTTTGAATTGACTGCAATATTTCGTAAGATACGTGTAAACTAAAGACACGAGAAAATGTCTGTAGCGCCATATCATTTTCAGAAACCTGCTTTTACTTCACGAATACTATCATTTGCGTCGTTAAAAAGCCTTAGTTTCAAGACGTTTCTGCTCAATTATTGTTGCCTGATCATGTCAAAAAATTGTCAAAGATTTCTGTAATTGTCTACTTTACATGAACTGCCCTTTGAAAGCAAGGTATATTTGACACTTTCGCGGGTACCCGTCACTCACAAAAATGCCTTTTACAAAAGATAGGGAATTTCAGTAAGTTTATCATCAACAGGATTGGAAAAAATAATCAGAGGATAATCCTTCTGCTCCAGTTGCCTTTTACTTTTCATAGCATGTATATTTTAATGATGTAATGCGCTGCGAATTGCAGCATGTGAAACACACCCCCTACCCCCACACCCTTTCCCTCCCCGTCTACGTAAGGGTTTAAACGGTCGTTGCAGTTTCCTCCAGGTTCATGATAGCTCCGAACGTCTTCAACCTCCCGACAGGAATCCAAGTGATTTAGCGATTGTTCTGTCCTAAAGAAATTCTGTAAGTGCCCATACTACGCTCTTTGATGAGGTCACTTTTTGAGTAATTTGGTTTTGTTTATGTCAGTGACTCTGTGTGTGTGTGTGTGTGTGTGTGTGTGTGCGTGCGCGCGCGCGTGCGCGCGCGCGTGCGCGCACGCCTGCGTGCGTGACGCGCGCGCGCACACACACACACACACACACACACACACACACACACACACACACACACACACACCACTACTCTTAGGAATTAGTATTGGAACTTGCGGCATCAAGTACATTTAAAATGTGTTCAGTTGGTCTGCCTTCTTCTCCTTCATCTTCTTCTTCGTCTCCTTTTCTTCTTCTTCTTCTTCTTCTTTTCTTCTTCTTCTTCTTCTTCTTCTTCTTCTTCTTCTCCTTCTTCTTCTCCTTCTTCTTCTCCTTCTCTTCTTCTTCTTCTTCTTCTTCTTCTTATTCTTCTTCTTCTTCTTCTTCTTCTTCTTCTAAACTCCGCTTTCGCAGAAGATTCTTCAGATCCAGTATTCGATTAACTTCACCTTGAAAACGATCGTCTGACCATTCCCAGGTTCTTGTATTTGTTTTCGTTTGCTCGCTCACGTTCTCTGCCCCTCCAGGATAGCTATGCACGTGATTCTTGCACTCTCCGCATTGACCAGACTTGACGCACAGCGTTTTGGAGAAGTGTGACAAAACAGGTGGACCCCGCTTCAGCTTCACTGTCAAGCGTTGTCATCAGATTTTTAAAGCCGTTCTCTTTATGGTTGCGAATGTACTCGGCGAGTGATTCAGCATATTCTACTTTCTAAATAAATGGGAACTGCGCTTCCAGTTCGATATGTTTTGAGCCATCTGCAGTCGCCGAACTATCAGATTTACAAGACGCGACAACTGGTTTCTGATCTGATTCACTTCTGTTTTATTATGTGCGTGTCAGCGAAAGGGTTGTCCAGTATTGGTGAACTAAATGATAATCACGTTTACCTTGGTTTACTATGCATTTGATTTCTCCCTTATAATGCCCATCACTTCTCCCGTGAACTATTGACAGAGTATTTTGTTTGTAAAGCCATTATGCTTAGGACCATAGCTGATGACACTGTGTATCACCGTTAGATTTACGTACAGTCTGTGATATATTTTGCGTTCATTCTTGTTAATCTCGCATTCGCAGTGCATGTCTGTTTGTTGGTAACCAACTTTGTTCGCCTCGAAGAGTTCAGATGAGCGCGCATTAAAATCGCCTCATGGTTACCAAGGGAGATCAGAATATTGGTTCATGTGCTTTTAATGTGCAGTATTCTAACGGTTCAACACCGTCATCACCACGCTTCTTGTCGGTCACTGAACATTCATGTGCAATATAAATAAAAACACAAGAAAGTCAAACGGATGAAATTCATAACGGATTTACCACCCCTAGAAAGACAGCCTACAGCTGATTCCAGCAGTTTGTTTTCTCCGCATGGCAGAAAGCTGCGGGCTTGAGTACACAAACAACAATAACACCCCTATGTACTGTTGGTCGTGGAGAGAAAAACAAGAATATTCTGGGAAATTGTTTCCTGTATTACCATTATTACCATAAGCTTTTGTTTGTTTGCTTTTAGTTTGGTTGATTGGTTGTTGTTGTTTGTTGTTGTTTGTTGTTTTTGTTTGTTTGGTTGGTTGTTGTTTTTTTTTTGGGGGGGGTTTGTTGTTGTTGTTTATTTGTTTTTTTTTTTTACATTGGCACTCTTGTGGGAAAGCAGTTATTCTGCAATTTTCACATCATCTATCTAAACGATTACTTCCCTTTTCTTCTGTTCAGCACTCACAATAATCAGGTGTTTTTTAATTTATTGTACTATTCCGGTTAGGATTTGAAGAAGCAAAAAAGGAAAGCCAGCCAGAGGGCTCATTCAGTGAGCCGCAGCGGGCTGAATCCTTCTGGAAAACCGTGATTCATTCCAACCATGAAAAAGAGTTGTATGCAGAATTATTCGCTGACTGTACTGGAAGAGCCATCAAGAGTAGTGGCTCTGGCAGCCTCTGCTGCAACTCATTCGAATCCTGATGGTCCTGGAGAAAAAAGTGGTTCTGCTGGTATTGTATGTGGCGGTACTGTTGGTCGTTACCTGTTCTTTGGGGCATGGAGTTGACAGCAGTTTGGTCTGGTTTTGTTGTTCTGGATCTTGCTCTGCAAAGTCAGTCCTGCTGTCTTCGTGCGGTGCTAGAAAACGGGCGATCCAGGTCTTCATTGGACTGGCTTCAGTGTAGGTATTTCAGCAAACGTCTTTCTGAATGATGATGCCCAAGTACATTACTGATGACACGGCGTCCAGGGTGAGGCCATGCATCTATTCTATAGTAGCGGGGCAGGGTTTGTTGACTGAAGGGCACAGAGAGAATTGGGCGCTTTCCCGGTCGGAAGACTACGTCTCTGCTTCCCTTCCATTCTGCAAGTTGTGGGGGTCTTGTCGCAAGTGGTCTTGTATAGATGCACCTGTTTTGTAGACTTCAAAGTCAGTAGCAACAGTTTTGTGGGTGATGTCATATTCTCCGGAAGGTCACGGATGTTCAGAGGGAACAAAGTCCCAGCACTGATCCACCTGGCCTCACATTCACATGTCTGACTGGGCTTTCTCTGCTACGACTGCTTATCCATAATTGTGTGCTTGAAAGAAAGCCACGGACTCACTGACTGACATCACTCCTGAAGCCCCAAAGATGAACTTCGTATTATAAACCATGAACTTCCAGCACCATTATTTGAAACGCTAACGAATTTTTTGGGTGTAAGTTTGGATATGGATGTAACTGGTGGATGTATGAGCGTGAGTCAGTAAACCATGAATAAGAACAGGATCACTGACAGACTGTCTCCTCCTGTTTCCTGTTGTCTGATGACGCTGGCCCTGTCACAGTCACCCCCCTCTTTACCATCGACTTCAGGGTTGTAACACGAAGGGTTTGCCATCGATTCGAATGTGGAACTGGAAGAGGGCTTTGTTGTGGACTTCCTTGGCTTCCTTCAGGAGAGGCAACAGCGTGGATCGCTGGCCCGTCGCCGTAGGCCCTGAAGTTCTCGGAAACGCTGGTTTTTCAAAGCCCTTCGCCCGGCAAGGACTTTTCGCTTTACTTGCAAACTGCTGCAGCAGACGATGGTGGGATGCGTGGCCCATTTCCAGACCCCAACGGTGAGCCCGCTCATTCTCAGCATCGTCCTCAATACTCATCTCTTCTTTCAGGACAGTCTTGACAACCCCATGGCAGTCTGCTCTGTCTCCTCTGTCCTTGACAGTAGATGACGCCGTAAAAGATAAGATTGTGAGACTGCTCTGATATTTCGAATCGTGCATTGTGTTCTCCAGCCTGTTGGTTTTCTTTTCTTTCAGCTCACTGCAATGTTTTGTTTTGTTGTACGTTTTTGTAACTTCTTGCAAAGTCCTGTGTGTTGACCTTTTTGAGATGTGAAATGTCTGCTGTCCGTTAATGGCCTACGAAGTAATCAACTGGTCCAAGATACTCTGCGTCTAAGAACATCAGCAATGGTTGGCTGCTGCATTGTTTCCCCTTACTAGAGCTAGCCCAGCTTATTGGGGGCAGGGGGTGGTGGTGGTCAACATGGACTGTTTCTTGCAGGGGTTGGGATAGCTACGATGTCTCCGCACTGCAGCAAGAAAGCGAACAGGAACAGTTGCCGCTATTGCACGGACCAGCACAGCGCATATCAGATGAAGGTTAAAAAAAGAAAAATTAAATGACACATACAAAAATTAAAGCCCGCCAAATTAAACGGCATGTTGTCAGAAATCTGTGTCAATTTGAACGGTAATTGACAGACACTTTTGTAGTTAATCAGCAACGTCAACAAGAGAAAAGAAGACAGAGCTCTGAAAACGTGTTCACCTTGGGCGTTTGAAGAGCTCTCTCTCTCTCTCTCTCTCTCTCTCTCTCTCTCGTGTGTGCGTGTCTGTCTGTTTGTCTGGTCTGTCTGTCTGCGTGCGTGTGCGCGTGCTTGACTTGAAGTCCTTCAGTCTCAGACTGTAATTATCACGAGAACCTCAAGGGTCTATAGATTACAACATTGTAATGATAAATGTGTTGGATGGTTCGTGGTATATTTAATATGGACTGCATTTGTGGGTGACAAAATTTTGCCTTTATCAGTTTTTTCTCTTCTTGTTCATGTAAATTTTTGGGGCTTTAATTTTGCGACGAGATTTGCAAAACGCCCCTTTGCTTAGTATTTGTTCAAAAAATTGTTTTCGAAGGTGTTGCCCGGAAATGTTTTTAGAAAACTGTTTATATCTGAGGCAGCTGCCCCACCCCAAATTTTGTTTCATCTTCGACCACCCCAGCTGGGGGCAAAATTTCTGTCAAACTTTTTTTGGAGTTCGGTTTCTGCCCCTTTCTGGAGCACCCACCTTTGCGTTTGTTCCCCGGGAAGATCCCTTTACACTTCAGCAAGTCGGCTGGGAAATCACACAATTTTCCCAAAGCTTTGTAATTTTAAAAAGCTTGTTTCTAAACGTTTTTTCTAAAAATTTTTCGCGCGCGCGCGCGCGCGCCCCGGCGGGTGTTTGTGTGTGTGTGTGTGCCCGTGGGTGTGTGTGGTGTGGTGTGTGTGTGTGTGTTTAAAAAATTTGGAAAAGCCAACCCAACGAAAAAAAAGGAAAGCAAAAATTTGCCTTTTTCCACTAATCGGGATTGTAACGCACGCCCTTTTTTTCCCAAAAAAAAAAACAAAACAAAAATTTAAAAAAACTCAGATTTTTAAAAGGGTAGACCAAACAAAATTTTGGGCTTTCTCGTCCCCCCGGGGGAGGTGTGTTGGGGCCCAAAACTCATGCCCTCAAGGCTACAATCCCCCCCCCCACCCCGCCCCAAAACCCCCCCCCTTCCCCCAATCGACCCCCGGGCGAAGGGGCAGGCCGGGGGTTTTCACCCCTCGATGTCCGCCCCCCTCATCCCTTCTTCTTTTTGTCTTAGTCTCGGGTCTTTTCTCCTGTTTTCTCTCTCTCTTTTTTTTTTTTTTTTTCCCCTCGTGGCCTGGGAAATTGCCAGACTGGCTTTTTTGGGAAACGGCCCACTTTCCAAAATTTCAACTTCTCCCCGTTGGCAACGCTGAACAGGTCGCCACGTCCCATACAGAAAACATTTTTTTGTTTGTTTGCTTTGTTTGTTTGCTTGTTTGTTTGCTTGTTTGCTTGTTTTTTTTTTCCTCCCCGAATTTGGTATCATCTTTGCTAAAAATCGAGGCTATATAAAGGGGGTTTTGGATTCAAGAAAGGGTTTCGGCTTTCCTTTTTTTTTTTTGGCTCGGAAAATTGATCTAAGTAAACGTTGGGGCGTGCGTGATGGGGTTTAAAAACTAGCAAAAGTTCACGGTCTAAATTAAAAAACGTTTGATTAAAATTTAAATGTGAAAGGAAACAGTTTTTTTAACGGGAAAAAAACCAAAAAAAAAAGGCACTCATTTTTTTTTTTAATTTTAAACAGAGGAAAGGCAAGTCGAACAGATTCATTTTTTAGTTTTGTCAAATTCCTGTGTGGTGCTGTCGGTGAAAATAAATGAATGCCCCCTCTCTCCCCTCTCTCTCTCTCTCCCCTCTCTCCTCTCTCTCTTCTCTCCTTTTCTCTCTCTCACACACACACGCACGCACCGCCCGCACCACCCGCACACACACACACACAACACAACACACACACAAACACACACACGCGGGGCGCCCCGCCGACGCACACAACCCCCACCAACACACCCCCCCACACCCACACAACCCCACATTACACCCAAAACACACACCGCGCGCGCAAAGCAAAGCACGCAAGCACGCACGCACGCACCCCACGCCAAAACCACACACACACACACACACACAACACACCACATTTCTATATACACACACACACAAACAAAAACCGTAAGCTGCACGCACGTAAAGCACGCCTACACTAACACAAACTCTCTCTCTCTCCTTCCCCCTCTCCTCTCTCTCTCTCTCTCTTCTTTTCTCCTCTCTCTCTCTTTCTCTTTTCTCTCTCTCTCTCCTCCCCCTCCCCCTGTCTTTGTCTCTCTTGCTGTCTCTCTCTCTCTCTCTCTCTCCCCCCCCTCTCCCTCTCCTCTCTCTCTCTCTCTCTCTCCGCCGCGCGCGCGCGCGCTCCCGCGCCCCAAAACACAAAACGCACAAGCACAATTTAATACAGAGACAGAGAGAGAGAGAGAGAGAGGGGGGGGGGGGGAGACTGCGAGGGGATACAGGCAGACAGACTGAACCTGGCTACCGCACATCATAGCTGTTGACGTCGCCTCACCAGCTCGCCATCAAGCATACAAAAACAAACAACCAAACAAACAAAATATCATGAAGCGATTTTTTTTTCACTTCCACTGTTCTTTGTTCTTGAGAAGGCAAAACACGTTGTTTCTTTTTGGCTTGAACCGTGAAATCTACACGGTCACACAGAGAGAAAGAAAAGGCATTAATCGGTTGAAAAAGAAAATATGAAGGCTTTTGATGTTATTTCGGACACTTTTGTATCACCTAACACCTCTTGTCCTGCTAGAGCCCAGCAGACTGGAGGGAGAAGAAATGGAGGGAGGGAGGTGGTTCAAGATTCGAAAGTGGAAGATTGGGTGGTAGAGGAGAGGGGGTGGGGGTGTGCTTGTATGTGAGGTGACGTGGGAGGGAAGGATGGAGGGAAAGGTCATCATACTGCGTGATCATCGCTTCGTAAAATGTTTTTTGAAATGTCTGTAAACACAAAGTTGCTGGCTTATCAGACACTTAGGTTTAAATGTGGTGGAAGATAGAAGGTTGGATGAGTTCGAAGTACGTCGTTGTGAGTTTACTCACTAGAATAGGTATGTGCATGCGTGCCGACGTTGTATCCGAACAGATCGACCAGCCTAATATTTATACAAAATGTTCATACAAACTCACACACACACACACACACACACACACACACACACACACACATACATATATATATATATATAATATATAATACATACATACATACACATACCAGTTTAAATAGGATTTTAAAATGAAGAGGTTAAAACCTACAAGCTTGTTTCAAGCTAAAAGCGCTCTCCTCGGTATACAATACAATTTGGGCACGCCACCGGTGTTTTCTACCGTGTGTGTGGGCGTGTGAGTTCTGTGCGTGTAGCACGTGGCCTGCCGGTTTTTCTTTTTGGGGCGCGTTCAGGGGGGACGTGCCACGGAATGGTGCATTGACAAAGATTTCCATTTATGCCTGCAATTGTTTATCATTTCTACTTTAGAGTTCAGGGATGCTAGGTGGGGTTTACATAATATCAGCCACTTTTCTGTAGTACATAATTGCATTTTTTAGAAATGTTGTTGTATGGTGTTGCTCTTTTTATAATTTTCCATGATATGTTGTAATCTATTTTCTTACTTTTCAGCTTCCAAATATATTTACTTAATTCTGTTTGGTTTTTATATTTTCATTTTTGAAAGACTGTTTATGGTTTGCATATCTGGTTTAAAGTGGTTAGCCGTGACTCCTATGTATGTTTCTTTATCACTGTCTGTTGTTACCGTAGCTTGGTACACAATATTGTTGTAGAGACATTTATTGTTCAAAGGCACTGGTCTTTTTTAGTGCAATTACAAGATATCCTTTCATCACCCTCTTTGGTTGTGTTTGTTTTTAGTTTATTGGAAGAATCAATTATATTTTTAAGGTTGGGCATACACAGTATGATAGCTTGACGGTATTTTTGTTGAATATTTAGATAGTACATGTTCTTTTGGGAATGATGTTTTAAGGATTCTGAGGAATTCTTTTCCTACGTTAGTTTTTTGTTCTTCCATCATATGGAGGGTTATACCATATAATTTTTCTTTTCCTGTTTTTCCTGTTGCTGTTCATGTTGTTATCTGGGTTGTATTGTAATTTGTAGTTGTAGCCACTTTTTTTCAGCGCCTCTTGATATTCAGCTGCTGCACTGTTAAATTCTTTCTCATTGCATGACAGTTTAGATAATCTTTTGTTTATACCATTAGGTATGGTTTTTAAGCTGGAGGGTGGGTGGTTACTATTGATGTCTACGTAGACGGGTGTGTCATTAGGTTTTTTTATATGGTTTGTATGTATGATCCTTAAGGTCTAATGTTATGTCTAAATAATTTACTGTTTTTTTTTGTTGGCTTCTACTGTGATTTTTAGGTATGGCTTTGAAAAATTTTACAAAGTTCTTTTTTCTTGTTTTCAATGATTTTTGGTTTATTGTTTAACGTGGCAAGACCGTCATCTCTGTATAAGCCAACCTGTTTACCAAGTATTTTCTGTATATGAGACAACATGAAAAGTCCCACTAATTCACAACGTTTCAGCTCCATCATAAGATCCCATCGTGACATCGAATGTGGAATTTCTGCTGGTTTTTTTAATCCAAGTTTCACTGTTGCTATGGAGAAGGTTTCTTAGTGTGGAGAATGATTTCCATCTCAGAATCCGTTATATTTGTATATTTGTTGCGAATCTTAGAGCTTTAGTAATTCCTCATCAATGGAAGGGTAGAAGTCCCACTATGTCAAAAGTAATGAACACTGTATTTGTCTGTTTGTTCAATTCTTTAAACCATTGGATAACTTCATAACTATTTTCCAGAGATTGTATTCAGTGTTTGTTTTTTATGTCCACTATTGCTTTTCCAGATCTTTTTACTAATTTTGCCTAATTCAGATTTTGATGGTTTATCAATCTACAAGTAGGGTTGTTGAGAAAGTTAGGTTTGTGGTCTTTAAAGGTTATAAAGGCTTCTTTCATTGCTGTTGCTTCTATCCTAATCACCTAAATCCATCTGGTGCAACAAGTTCTTTTTCTTTTTTGCAGATGTTGTCATATGTTGTCTTATCAGCTTTTTTATAATTTTTCTGAATATTTTTGTTGAGGAGTTGAGAGTACTCATTAGTTTCCATTTTATAGAAATTGTTTTGTCTTGTCCGCCTTTATGAATACTTTTTTGTCATTCTGGATTTGTTTTATGTTATTATTCAATGTTGTTTGGAAATTGTTATGTGGTTTTCTGAAATCAATATTAGCTATTAGTTTTTTTATGCTTCTTCAAAAGGTTTCATTTCCTCTATTATAGGTGGCGATTTCCATGACTTAAACCCATAAGTTTTTTTTATCTTCCTTTTTGGCACCAGATGGATTTAGGTGATAGGATAGAAGCAACAGCAATGAAAGAAGCCTTTATAACCCTTAAAGACCACAAACCTAACTTTCTCAACAACCCTACTTGTAGATTGATAAACCCATCAAAATGTGAATTAGGCAAAATTAGTAAAAAGATCCTGGAAAAAGCAATAGAGGACATAAAAACAAACACTGAATACAATCTCTGGAAAAATAGTTATGAAGTTATCCAATGGTTTAAAGAATTGAACAAACAGACAAATACAGTGTTCATTACTTTTGACATAGTGACTTCTACCCTTCCATTGATGAGGAATTACTTACTAAAGCTCTAAGATTCGCCAACAAATATACAAATATAACAGATTCTGAGATGGAAATCATTCTCCACACTAAGAAAAACCCTTCTCCATAGCAACAGTGAAACTTGGATTAAAAAAACCAGCAGAAATTCCACATTCGATGTCACGATGGGATCTTATGATGGAGCTGAAACGTGTGAATTAGTGGGACTTTTCATGTTGTCTCATATACAGAAAATACTTGGTAAACAGGTTGGCTTATACAGAGATGACGGTCTTGCCACGTTAAACAATAAACCAAAATCATTGAAAACAAGAAAAAAGAACTTTGTAAAATTTTTCAAAGCCATAACCTAAAAATCACAGTAGAAGCCAACAAAAAAACAGTAAATTATTTAGACATAACATTAGACCTTAAGGATCATACATACAAACCATATAAAAAACCTAATGACACACCCGTCTACGTAGACATCAATAGTAACCACCCACCCTCCAGCTTAAAAACCATACCTAATGGTATAAACAAAAGATTATCTAAACTGTCATGCAATGAGAAAGAATTTAACAGTGCAGCAGCTGAATATCAAGAGGCGCTGAAAAAAAGTGGCTACAACTACAAATTACAATACAACCCAGATAACAACATGAACACAACAGGAAAAACAGGAAAAGAAAAATTATATGGTATAAACCCTCCATATGATGGAAGAACAAAAACTAACGTAGGAAAAGAATTCCTCAGAATCCTTAAAACATCATTCCCCAAAAGAACATGTACTATCTAAAATATCAACAAAAATACCGTCAAGCTATCATACTCGTGTATGCCCAACCTTAAAAATATAATTGATTCTTCCAATAAAACTAAAAACAACACAACCAAAGAGGGTGATGAAAGGAATCTGTAATTGCACTAAAAAAGACCAGTGCCCTTTGAACAATAAATGTCTCTTACAACAATATTGTGTACCAAGCTACGGTAACAACAGACAGTGATAAAGAAACATACATAGGAATCACGGCTAACCACTTTAAAACCAGATATGCAAACCATAAACAGTCTTTCAAAAATGAAAAATATAAAAACCAAACAGAATTAAGTAAATATATTTGGAAGCTGAAAAGTAAGAAAATAGATTACAACATATCATGGAAAATTATAAAAAGAGCAACACCATACAACAACATTTCTAAAAAATGCAACTTATGTACTACAGAAAAGTGGCTGATATTATGTAAACCCCACCCAGCATCCCTGAACTCTAAAGCAGAAATGATAAACAATTGCAGGCATAAATGGAAATCTTTGTCAATGCACCATTCCGTGGCACGTCCCCCCTGAACGCGCCCCAAAAAAAGAAAAACCGGCAGGCCACGTGCTGCACGCACAGAACTCACACGCCCACCACACCACGGTATATAACACCGGTGGCGTGCCCAAATTGTATTGTATAACCCTGAGGAGAGCGCTTTTAGCTTGAAACAAGCTTGTAGGTTTTAACCTCTTCATTTAAAATCCTATTTTAAACTGGTATGTCGCTCCCTACATGGTTGAGCACTTTTTGCGTCCTGAGTGGCTTTTTTAAACTCTGATTTTTATATATATATATATAATATATAAATATATATATATATATATATAATATATATATATATATAGACAATGGTAGTAAATACCAGCAGAGATTTTTAAAAAATGCTCAACCGGACTGGGAGCAACATTTGTTAAAAGGCAAGGCTTAAAACTATCTACAGCGCTGTTTCATGCGATGCAATCGTCAAGATGTGGTGGTCTGTGCTGCCGGTGTTTTATAACTGCTTGTGTTGTCCGTCATCACGTGCTGTCTGTGTTTTTCGTGTGTTTCTGGTTCTTGTTCACTGATAGGAATTTCCACTTGTGCCTCCAGTTGTTAACCATTTCTATCCTAGTATTTAAAGTTGCCAGTTGTGGTTTGCATAGTATTATGTACTTTTCTGTTGAGCATAGGTTACATCTTTTGAAATGTTGTTGTATGGTGCTGCTCTTTCTATGATTTTCCAGATATATTGTAGTCTATCTTTTTCTCTTTGAGCTTCCAGATGTATTTTACTCAATTCTGTTTGGTTTTGTATCTTTCTTTGTTAAATGACTGTTTGTGGTTTGCATATCTAGTTTTAAATTGGTTTTCAGTGATACCTATATATGTTTCTTCTGCGGTCTCTGATGTTACAGTGGCTTGGTACACAATGCTGTTGTAGAGGCATTTGTTGCTCAGAGGGCACTGTTCTTTCTTGATAAAGTTTCAGGATTTCCTTTCATCACCCTCGTTTTTCTCTGTACATACAGTATATATATATATATAATAGATCCAGTTGCAAAGCGAGACGACTGCAGGCGGAAATCTAAACAAATCTTAAATAAATGTTAGCAAACCGCCCAGAGAACGTGGACAAACGAGTCACAAGACAAAACACAACGCGTTTCGACCTCTTAGGTCTTCCTCAGGTGAGACATAAACGAATAAAACAACGAAAATTCACTTAGCTTTGATCGCTTCAGGTTCAGCGCAAGGAAGAAGGCGTTGAATGAGAACGAGGCTGTTGGAAGGGAAATAGTGAGTGAGTCAAAGTCGTAAACGACTTCACTCACTATTTCCCTTCCAAAAACGACTTTGACTCACTCACTATTTCCCTTCCAACAGCCTCGTTCTCATTCAACGCCTTCTTCCTTGCGCTGAACCCTAAGCGATCTGAAGCGATCAAAGCTAAGTGAATTTTCGTTTGTTTTTATTCGTTTAGTCTCACCAGAGGAAGACCTAAGAGGTCGAAACGCGTTGTTTTTGTCTTGTGACTCGTTTGTCCACGTTCTCTGGCGGTTCGCTAACATTTATTTAAGATTTATATATATAATGGTAAACGAATAAGTAGTGGGGGGAAACAAGTGTAGGTTAACAATTCTTCCATCATTATAGTAATGACTTGGCAAAGATTGTTTACTATTTCTGTTTTAGTGTTTAGGGTTGCTAAGTGTGGTTTGCATAGTATTAACCATTTTTCAGTTAGACATAAATTGCATCTTTTTGAAATGTGTTGTATGGTGATGCTCTTTTTATGGTTTTCCAGGATAAATTATAGTTTGTATTTGCATCTTTGAGTTTCCAAATGTATTTGCTCAGTTCTGTTTGGTTTTTGTATTTTACTTTATCGAATGACTGTTGTGGTTTGCATATCTGGTTTTGAAATGGTTTCCAGTAATCCCTATATATGTTTCTTTTTCATTCTCAGATGTCACAGTGGCTTGATATACAATTGTATTGTAGAGGCATTTGTTGTTTAAGGGCACTGTTCTTTTTAGTGCAGTTGCATCATCATACAACGACATATCAAAAAGATGCAATTTATGTCTAACTGAAAAATGGTTAATACTATGCAAACCACACTTAGCAACCCTAAACACTAAAACAGAAATAGTAAACAACTGCAGGCACAAGTGGAAATCGTTGTTGGTGAACACACCCCAAGCAATAACCTGAAATTCCAGGGGGAAAAAAAAGGAAAAAAAACACGTGCAATCTACCTGCACGTGAAAACAACAATAACTGGGCCCCACACGCTATAAAACACCGGCGGTGGGTGACCCAAGTATTCATCCTGACGAGAGCCCAGCTTGAAACAGCGCTGTAGATGATTTTAGACTTCGTTTTAACTCTTTAATTTTAAACAAATGTTGCTCCCCAAGGGGTCGAGCATTTTAATAACCGTTTTAGGCTTAACAGCTACACTTTTATATATATATATATATATATATATATATATATATATATATAT
>CM031595.1:105378960-105383960 GCA_018398815.1 Conus ventricosus | reverse complement strand
GGAGGTGAAGGTTCATGCAGTCATGTGCGCACACACAAAAACGCGCGCGCGCACTCACACACTCGCATACACACACACACACACACGCACACGCACATCACACGCAAAACACACACGCAGAAAAGAGAGAAGAAGGATTTGTTTTTAGTGGGAGAGCTAATACGGGAGCGGCTTTTGACATCGAGAAAGAGGAACGGGGTGGGGAGGTGTATGAGTGGGGGTAGGTGGAGGGAAGGGGGGGGGGGGGCTGCAGTGTGAAATCGTGTCAAAGCATCATCCAAAACAAAACTCTGGGCACGTTACACTGCTGCAAAACCACATCCAAACGTGACAGCATTGAATGGTTTCGGCCCCCGCTCGGTGGGGTGTGTGTTTTGGGGGGGGGGGGGGGGGGGGGGGGGGGGGGGGGGGGGAGGCATCCTTGCTTATAACCACGCATGAATATGTCACTTTTTGAATGATGGCGACTCGTAGTGATCGCCATCTTGTTTGGTGAGTTGCACTTTTTTTTTTTACATGACACACCAAAAAAAAAGAAAAAAAAAATAGTAAAAGCAGGAAAAGACACGGCATATCATGATGCCATAGCTCATATCCCCGTATTCGTTTGACGATTTTAGCGCGTGAAAATGTGAATCAGAATGGACACTCAGCCGGCCTCTTCATTGTGTGTGTGTGTGTGTGTGTGTGTGTGTGTGTGTGTGTGTGTGTGTGTGTGTGTGTGTGTGTGCATTAAAAGTGTGTTTGTGTGTGCAGACGAATGAGATGGACACTTGACAAACATTTGGCATGCATCATCAGCCTGTTGTAAACGTCATGTGTCCAGGAATCTCCATAGATTGTGGTTGCATTCCTTCTGCTGATGAGCATTAGCCCAAGTAGAGTTCAACATATTCAGCAGTGCAAAGAATAGATTATTATTTCTGGAAAAACAAAAGCTACTTAAGATACAACTACAATGTGTGGCAGGGTAAAAACTATGCTTGTGTGGCCCATTTAGGTTGACTTTGCCCCATGGGCAGCCAAAATGGGTCTATAGAGGAATTGGAGTTTCAGTGTTTGTCTCATATGAACTATTCTCTTTGATCTTAGGAGCTCGTCGTGTGCGTGTGTGTGTGTGTTGTGTGTGTTTTGTGTGTGTGTGTGTGTATGTGCGTGCGCGCGCGCGCACGCGTGCGTGCGTGCGTGCGAGCGTGCGTGCGTGGTTGGGTGTGTGAGTGTATGTAGGACAGATTTGTGCTTGCTCCTGATTGATTGCTGCGATGTGAGTGGATTGTTTCTATATGTTCCGCGTCAAAAAGCAAATCTGGATAGTATCACTGAACTCTTGTCTGTCTGTCTCAGTCTGTCTGCCCCACGAAGTCCGTCCGTCTGTCTGGTCTTCTCTCTCTCTCTCCTTCTCTCTCTCTCTCTCCTCTCTCCTCTCTCTCTCTCTCTCCTCTCTCTCCTCTCTCCTCTCTCTCTCTTTTCTCCTCTCTCTCCCTCTCTCTCTCTTCTTTCTCTCTCTCTCTCCTCTCCCCCCCCTCTCCCCCTCTCTCCCCTCTCTCTCCCTCTCTCTCTCTCTCTCTCTCCTCTCTTTCTCCCTCTCTCTCTCTTCTTTCTCTCTCTCTCTCTGTCTCTCTCTCTCTCTCTCTCTGCCTGCCTCTCTCTCTCTCTTTCTCTCTCTCTCTTTCTCTCTCTCTCTCCCTCCCTCCCTCCCCCCCCCCCCCCTCTCTCTCTCTCTGCCCCCCCTCTCTCTCCCTCCCTCCCTGTCCCTCCCCGTCTCTCTCTTTCGCTTCTTATTTCACAAGATCTGCGAAGTTTGGTATGGTCTACAAATTGCAGCCCTTGCGTGAGAAAGTTTTCGTGTCTCTCTCTCTCTCTCTGTCTCTGTCTGTCTGTCTGTCTGTCTCTCTCTTCTCTCTCTCTCTCCTCTCTCTCTCTCTCTCTCTCTCTCTCTCCCTCCCTCTCCCCTCTCTCTCCTCCCTCTCTCTCTCTCTCCCTCTCTCCTCTCCCTCCCTCCCTCCCTCCATCTGTCTCTCTCTCTCTCTCTCTCACACACACACACACACACACACACACATATATATATATGCACGCACGCACGCACGCACGCGCGCGCGCGCGCGCGTGCACACACTCATTCATTCAACAACCTCGCAGTATTTCACCACTGAAGCAATCTATTTCCAGCTGTTTGTTTACCTACACCCACTCCTTCTCATTTTCGTCTCTGTCCCCTTCTACTTCCCTCCCGTCCGTCCGTTAGCCGTCTTTATCTCTTTGTCTTTCTCACAAACATTCAGACAACAGCCTTTGATCCACGCATGCAAAACTCCGTTCAGATGACCTCGGACTTGGAGCGTCCGCATCCTATCCACTTAGACACATGATCACATACACCCACGTTAGGCACATAATGATTACATACTCCCTCGTTCGACACGTAATGATCACATACTCCCTCTTTAGACATATAATGATCGCATACTCGCTCTTTGGACACATAATGATCACGTAGTTTCTCTTTAGACACATAATGATCACATATTCCCTCTTCAGATACATAATGATCACATAGTTTCTCTTTAGACACATAATAATCACATACTCCCTCTTTAGACACATAATGACCACATAGTTTCTCTTTAGACACGTAATGATCACATACTGCCTCGTTAGACACATAATGATCAAAAGCTCTTGCATTAGACGCATAATGATCACATACTCATTCATTAGACATATAATGATCACACACTCCCTCATTACAGATGTTGATCACACACTCTCATTATACACATAATGATCACACACTCCCTCGTTAGACACATAATGATTACACGCTCCCTCTTTAGACACAATGATCACACGCTCCCTCGTTAGGCACATAATGATCACATACTCCCCATTAGACACATAATGATCACACATTCGTTCATTGGACACAAAATAATCACATACTCCTTCCTTAACACGTAGTGATCACATAACTCCGTCATTAGGCACACAATGATTACACGCTCCCTCATTAGACACATAATGATCACGCTCTCCTTCATTAGACACACAATGATTACATACTCCCTCATTAGACACACAATGATTACACACTCCCTCATTAGACACACTATGATTACACACTCCCTCATTAGACACATGATGATCACGCACTCTGTCATTAGACACAAAATGATCACACATACCCACATTACACACACAATGATCAGAACTTCCTCGTGATCACACACTCCCTCATTACACACACAATGATCTCACACTCCCTCGTTATACACATAATGATCACACACTCCCATGTTAACCGCACAGTGATCACACACTTCCTCATTAGTCACAGAATGATCACACACCTCCCACATTACACTCTCCCATGTTAAACGCGTAATGATCACACACTCCCTCATTACACACAAAATGATCGCATACTTCCTCATTACACACATAATGATCACACACTCCCTCATTACACCTCTCCCGTGTTCCTCATTACACTCTCCCGTGTTAAACGCATAATGATACACCACCTCCTCATTACACACATAATGATCACACACTTCCTCATTACACACATAATGATCACACACTCCCTCATTACACACATAATGATCACACACTCCCCATTACACAAAATGAGCACACACTTCCTCATTACACACATAATGATCACACACTCCCTCATTAGACACATAATGATCACACACTCCCTCATTGGACACAGAATGATTACATACTCTCTCGTTCGGCACATAATGATCACGTACTTTCTCGTTAGACACATAATGATCACATACTCCCTCGTAAGACGCATAATGATCACATACGCCTTTTTAGACACATAATGATCACATACTCCTTCGTTAAACACATAATGACCACACACTCCCTCATTAGACACAGAATGATTACATACCTCTCTTTAGGCACATAATGATCACGTACTTCCTCGTTAGACACATATGATCACATACTCCCTCGTAAGACGCATAATGATCACACACTCGTTCATTAGACACATAATGATCACATAACTCCTTCGTTAAACACATATTGATCACATACTCCTTCGTTAAACACAGAATGATTACATACTCTCTCGTTAGAAACATGATGATTCACGTACTCCCTCGTAAGACACATAATGATCACACACTCCCTCATTAGGTACATAATGATGACACACGCTCATTAGGCACATAATGATCCCGCACTCCTCCATTAGACAAAGTGATTACTTACTCCTCATTAGACACACGATGATTACACACTCCCTCAGACACGTAATGATCACACATTCCCTCATTAAAACGCATAATGATCACACACTCCCTCATTAGACACATAGTGATCACCACACTCCCTCATTAAACGCATTACGATCATGCACTCCCTCATTAGACATAATGATCACACACTCCCTCATTAAACGCAAAATGATCACACACTCCATCATTAGACACATAGTGATCACACACTCCCTCATTAGACACATAGTGATCACACACACTCCCCATTAGACACATAGTGATCACACACTCCCTCATTAGACACATAGTGATCACACACTCCCTTATTAAACGCATAATGACCACACACGCCCTCATTAGACACATAATGATCACACTCAATCATTACACGCATAATTATCACACACTCCTTCATTAGACACATAGTGATCAAACACTCCCTCATTATACACATAATGATTACATAATCCCTCATTAGACCACAAAATAATCACACACTCCCTCATTAGACACGTAAAGATCACACCACTCCCTCATTAAACGCATAATGATCACACACTCCTTCATTAGACACGTAGTGATCAAACACTCCTTCATTAAACGCATAATGATTACATAATCCCTCATTAGACACAAAATGATCGCACACTCCCTCATTAAACGCATAATGATCACACACTCCTTCATTAGACGCATAGTGATCAAACACTCCCTCATTATACACATAATGATTGCATAATCCCTCATTAGACACAA
>CM031595.1:105371460-105376460 GCA_018398815.1 Conus ventricosus | reverse complement strand
TAGCGGTGAGTGTGTATGTTCGTGTGTATGCATGTTTTTGTGAGTGAGTGTGTGTGTGTGTGTGTGTGTGTGTGTGTGTGTGTGTGTGTGTGTGTGTGTGTGTGGTCGCGTGTGGTGTGATGTTGTTGTGTTAAGCATGTTTTTGTGAGTGAGTGTGTGTGTGTGTGTGTGTGTGTGTGTGTGTTGTGTGTGTGTGTGTGTTTAGCAGGCAAAAGTCTGTCCCCCCCCCCCCCCCCCCCCCCCCGCCGCCTGCTATCACCCCCCCCCCCCCCATTATTCCCATAGCGAAAAGAAATAGAACTTAATGTGTGAGTGTGTGTGTGTGTGTGTGTGTGTGTGTGTGTGTGTGTGTGCACGCGCGCGCCTGTGTGTGTGTGTGTGTGTGTGTGTGTGTGTGTGTGTGTGTGTGTGTGTGCGCGCGTGCGTGCGGGCACGCAGGTACCTGTGTGGGTGTGGTAGGTGTGTGTACATGCATGCATGTTTGCTGTGGAAACTTTTGTCTGGTTTCGCATGAAGACATCATCAAGTTTGAAGTAGTTAGGTTTGAAATCAGAGCTTGGCCGTTGAAAGGTTTTGATGGATGCGCTGTTTGCTTGTCGGGAGAGAGAGAGAGAGAGAGAGAGAGAGAGAGAGAAGAGAGAGAGAGCTGAGTGTGTGAGAGAGTGAAAGAAAGAGAGAAACTGTGTGTGTGTGAGAGAGAGAGTGAGAGATATATTCTCTTCCACATTATTTGATTATCAGATTTATTTTAGGTATGAGGTGCGCACGCAGCACGACTTGATCTCGTGTATATTTAGATATCGCCTGCAAAAATGTGTGGGTATGGTGCGTGAGCATGTACATGTACATGTGTTGTGTGTGTGTGTGTGTGTGTGTGTGTGGTGTGTGTGTGTGTGTGTGTGTGTGTGTGTAATTCCTGTTTCACTTTGTGCATGGATAGGAATATGAAGATATGTGTGTCCGTTTTTTTGTATGTCATGTGTGAGTCTGCGCCTGCTTTCGCACGCTTGATCATACGTTTATTTACATGTGTGCAGTCGTGCAGACACAAGAACATAAACTGACGATACGTGCTTGTATGTAACCGGCATGTGTCAGCGTGTTTGTCTTTGTACGTCAAGCCTATTCCTTTGCGTGCGTGTGCGTGTGCAATCCATAATGATACAAAAAAAGGTATAACAACAACAACAATGAATACTTATATAGCGCCTATTCTCGGCTAGAGGCCAAGCTCTAAGCGCTTTACAATCAACACTCGTTTACACAACGGGCTGCCTACCTGGGTAGTGCCGACTGAAGAGCTGCCAGCCGGCGCTTCATTCAGTCGTTTCCCGTGTCATCCAGTCATATCGTTCAATATCGATCACTCATTTTCCTTACTAACTTCATCCTTTCCATTTCTCACGCAGGGTGCATGCTATGTGTAACGTGTCATCCATACCAACGGCCAAACTGGCCTACTCTTCCGAAAGTTGGTGATGGGATTTTACGTGTGTGCAAGATGTTATGCATGCGTTCACACACGAACCTCGGTTTATAGTCTCATTCGAAGGACTGTATGGGAAATGGATTCAGAACCAATGTTAACTCCGAGGGAAAAATCCCCCTGTACCGAAACGCCCCGTCGGAGGTTCGAACCCGCAACCCCAGGATCACCAAGATTACGAGTCAGGCGCTCTATCAACTGAGCTATCCCGGCTCCAGGTATGCGTTTGTATGACTGTTTTTGTGTATTCATGCTCATCAGGAGTATGCCGATCTGGAGAGCCGGTACCAGCACTTGAGGTCGGTGTGCGAGGAGCAGGAGGTGGCGCTGTCTGACCTGGGCTCCCATCTCAGCGAGTGAGTTGGCCTGTAGTGAAACGAGCGTGTAGGTCTTGTCTTCTGTTGTTGTTGCTGCTGCTCTTGTTGTTTTTGTGCCTGTATGAGTTTCTGTACATGAGTTCTTGTTGTTGTTTTTGTGCCTGTGTGAGTTTGTGTAAATGAGAAGGAAGGAGAGGATAGGAGAGAGAGGGGGGGGGGGGTTGTAAATGAGAAGGAAGGAAAGGATAGGAGAGAGAGGGGTAGTGGGGATAGCGAGGTCAGGTAGTTGAATGTGTTTATGCGTGTTGTCTTGTGTATGAGGAATACAGGATACATCTTGGAAAAGATCAGTATTACATGCACTCACAGCCACCAACACTCTCCACCACACACACGCACGCGCACGCGCACTCACACACACACACACACACACACACACACACACACACACACACACACACACACACACAGAGTTACTTACACACAATTCCCCTATCCCCCTCACTCCCCGCTGCCTCCTCAAAAGGAAAGACACGACAGCATGTTAGAAAAACAACACGAGCCACTTTTTGCTTAGAAGAACTGAAATGGGAAATCCGAGAGTCGAGCCACACCGTCGAGTTTTATCTACGTAATGGATGTGTCTGCAGGTGTCTATACACTTGTTATGAAACAAAGTGTAGATTGCAACGATGTCACGCGGTCTCAGATCAACGTGAAACACGGTGGCATCATCTTCGTCGTTCTCACCCAACGTAATAAGAGAAAAACAAAAACAAATGCTGAAATTATGTAGCTCTCATGTCTTCTGAGCAGCTGCGCACGTTGCGAGTTCGTGCAACGTCTTTAGTGTCAGAAGGTACATGGAAACTGTTGGTGGCGATGGTGGTGTTCAGATGAGGATTTCGCTCACACTGTTTCCGCCACTAAGCAACGATGTCAGTAGTACACAGTGGTCAGTTGGTGATGTTCTTAATGAATGAGATCTAAGAGCTGAACACCACTGAGGTGGCTTAATAGCTTTGCAGCGTCTCCTCTCGCGGGAAACCTCTTAGTGATGATAGTACTGATGTCTGTCTGTGGAGTGCAAGCGTTGAAGCTGCAGTTGAAGGGCATGGTTCTTCCTGAGGGTTGACTTGGGCAGCCAGAGTGAAAAGCATGGAGAGGATGCCACTGAGATGAACAGACACGGTAGAGAAGAGAGCATAAACACATGTGCGCACGTGCGCGCGCGCACACACACACACACACACACACACACACACACACACACACACACACACACACAAAACACACACACACCACACACACGCACGCACAACACACACACAACACACGCGCACGCATACACACACACACGCACACGCGCGCGCGCGCACACGCACGCGCGTACGCAAACACACAACCTACCATTACATCGTTACTGCCCACGTGAAGTTAAGTGCGGTAGAAACAAAGCACCTTTTTCTAGCAGAAAGAATATCGTGGTAGAAATGGCATTATATTCCCCCGGCTAGGTAACAAATTGTGACAGATGTTCCTCTATAGAAAACAATGCACCAGGATAGAAATGCGACACCTTCATAACTAATGCCCACATGACTGACATCTATATAGGCTATAGAAAACAATGCACCAGGATAGAAATGCGACACCTTCATAACTAATGCCCAGCATGACTGACATCTGATGCCAACAAGCACCCAAAACAAAACAGGAGTGTGTGTGTCCGTGCGTGTGTGTGTGTGTGTGTGTGTGTGTGTGTGTGCGTGGTGTGTGTGTGTGTGTGTGTGTGTGTGTGTGTGTGTGCGTGCGTGCGTGCGCGTGCGTGCCCGCGCACGTGCAAGCATGCGGGCATGTGTGGGGAGGGAAATGAGTGGGTAGGATTGCAGCAGCGGTTAAAAGTACGTCTCATCGACTACCTCCCATTCTTTCTTATGTGTCTTATATACTCAAATTTTTATTGAAATTTCATTCTTTGACAGATGTTTCATGCAGTTTTGTTTCAAAATAACAGTGTGTACAATATCGTGCGGAGAGACCACAAGTATTGAACACACAATGCATGCGGTTGTTGTTGCCTCGCTCAGGTCCAAGCTGAAAGTGGAGGACCTACGAGAGGCGCAGCAGCAGACCCGTGAGTTCCAGTGGGCCAGCGACGAGTCGGCCACCCACTGCAAGCAGTGCACCAAGGAATTCTCCATCTCCAGGAGAAAGGTATTTAATACTCGAAGCCCCCCCCCCCCCCCCCCCCACCCTCCCATCTCCAATTAAGAAAAAAAAAAAGGGGGGGGTATATTTTCACATGGATAAGGGTATCTTAACGGTCCCTGTCTTTGGGAAAAGGGTATCTGGGGAGGGGGGGGGGGGGGGGGGGGTTCTTCAGGAAAAAAGTATCTGATCAAAGTTTATGTATCCTAGAAAAATGTCTCACAAAAAAAGGCCAATTCTTCATTTTCGGGAGAAATCGTAATCTGACAAAAGTCCGTCGCCCATCTCCAGCGGGGGGGGGGGGGGGGGGGGGGGGGGGGGGGGGGGGGGGGGGGGGGGGGGGGGGGGGGTTTCGTCAAGAAAGTCTTTCATCTCAAGGAGAAAGGTGAGGTGTCTGTACAAAAAGGCCTTGCCTCTGGGAAAAGGTATATGTGCAGTCGTCTGAACTATGTCCCAGTGTCCAAGAGAAAGTCATTTGATTAACGTCCCTGTCTACTTGAGAAAGTTATCTGAACAATGACCCTGTTACCAAGAGAGAGTTATTTGAACAATGTCCCCCACCAAGAGAAAGTTGCGTAACAATATTGCCTATTTCCGGAAGAGCGTGATTTGAACAATATCCCTGTCTTTAGGAGAAAGACATTTTCCTGTCACCGAGAGAAAGTTATCTGAACGATGTCTCTGTCCCCAGGAGACAGTTATCTGAACACGGTCCTGTCTCCAAGAGAAAGTTACCTAAACAGTATCCTGTTTCCGGGAAAACATGATTTGAACAATGCCCGTGACTCCAGAAGAAAGTTATTTGAAAGTCATTGTTTCCAAGAGAAAGTTACTTGAACACTGTCCCTGTTTCTGGGATACACTTATCAGAACAGTGTTCCTATCTCCAAGAGAAGATGGTTTGAAGATTGTGTCCCTGTCTCCAAGAGAAAGTTTTCTGAACAATGTCCCTCCAGGGGAAAATGATGTGAACAATTTGACTAGTC
>CM031595.1:105353960-105366460 GCA_018398815.1 Conus ventricosus | reverse complement strand
CCTTTCCCTGTGCCGTTCTCCGTCGGATGTTTTCTTTTCTTCTCTCTCTCTCTCTCTTTTTTTTTTTTAAATTTTTTTTTTTTTTTTAAACGTTGCCCTCAGGCAGGCCTGGATGAGCTGGTCTTTTAAAGCAGGGTATAGGATCTGGGTTATCCTTATCCTCGTTCTGGCGCGCCTGTTGTGGGGTTGAAATGCGGACAGGCAGATGGCTTGGAAAGGGGAAAAACAAAAAGGACAGAAAGCCCGGTGAGCTAGGCGAAGGGGTGCATTACATGTTGGAAGGCTTTGCGCTGCTGTGGATCGAAATGACGCTTGTCTGTTAAAAAGGGTATGCTGATGAAAAGGAAAGGCAGTGGGGCGTAGGAACGTTTTCGGAGCTGCTGTTAGGATTCACTCAAGGAGATTGTTTGGCCGCAGTCGTGGGATCGGGGTGCAGTGAGTAAGCGTGACTCTGGCTGTGAGTTTTGCAATTTACCTTTGTGTCTCCTTCTCCCCCCCCCTCCCCTCCCCCCCCCCCCCCCCCCCCCCCCCAGAGTAGTGCGGTATCACGTGCTTTTTCCCGTGCTCAACCTGCAGTGTGCATGCTGGGCATGCATGCACGCTAATGTGCGCTTGCTCGCTCACATGCATACAGAGACACGGACAGACAGGCAGACAGACACACTCACACACACAGGGACACACACACAAACACACACACACACACACCACGCACATGTGTATGCTTCGCTCTCCCGCTCAGCTGACAGTCATGCCTTAAATAGCTGGAACTGCTGTTGCCTTCAGTGTGGATTTAGACTTCACGGTTGTGTGCAAGTTCTGGTCTGATCAAAAGTTGTGTTCTACAAGGCTGTTTGTAGGCATGAAAGATTGGCGTATGGACGAGAAGGAAAGGGAAGAGAGAGAGAGGGGTTTTCAGCAGGGATTTCATAGCCTACGCTTTTATGTAGCTGTGAGGTTTGTTGATTTTCAAGTGCAGTCACCTTCCAAGCAGCGGTTAAATGAGTATGTCTGTGGGTTTTTTTTTCTCCCTGAATGTTATTTGAACAGTCTGAAGATTTACAATATTAGCTTTTTAAAAAAAAAGAAAAAAAAAAAGGTGACTGAAAAATGACTGGAAAAGACTTGACTAATCCCTGCTACTTACTATACGCTTTGCACTTGAAATTTGACGTAAAAGAATGAAAAGGGGGGAAGATCAAAATAAAAATCAGTAAAAAACTTCTGACTATGATATGGTGTTGTGGTGGGTTATTAATTCAAAGGTAAAAACCGAGATCTTAAAGGCTAAGTCATAGCCACCTGTAACTGATGTCTGATAGAATTTCCTAATTTTAAACATCAGTGCAGAATTTGTTTCTTCAGTATTGTGTTAGTTTTGAAAAAAAGACGTATGGATTATATAGTTGTATTTACCTAAAATGAAATAAGTAAAGATGTGGAGAACAAAAGCACGTGAAATGAGGGGGGGGAAAATGGTATTGGCTGGTTTTTCCAACCCATGCGTTGTCATGTTGATACGATATTCTCAGTGCATGTGCACTAAGTGATTCCTCAAAACAAGAGGACGCCGACTTACCTGAAACTGTCATCTACCGCAATGCTCTTAGGAGAGATGGAATCCCTTCCTCCTCCTGCCCCCTACCCCTTCCCCCTCTCCTCAAGGATTAATGATGTGGTTCCCAATGTGCTAGCTTTGTTTAGCTCGAATTTGGTGAATATGAACTGTTTGACATTATTTTGATACGAAGTGTTGACCAAGAAGAACGCGCAGTGTGTGTGCTTAATCAGTGATTGTGCAAAGAATTGGATTCTGTGTGAGAAAACGTGATAACTACCGTTTGTGCCTTGTACTCGCTTAGAAAAAAAAGAGATTAACTGTTACTGAAACAATATTGCACCGTTTTGGTTTAGAAAGAGGCATCATTTTAAAAACTGAAGTCTCGGCTACCAGTCCAGCAAAAAGCTCATAAGCACATGTCTACAAGGAAAAGCGCACACGCTGCCTGAAAGCTGGTCGGTAATCAGGAACATCTGTTCAAACATTTTCATTGGTACTCGGAGATTAATTACATGTCCGCGTAGTTTTAAAACTGAGGGGTTTTCAAGTGTTACGAGTGTTATCCCAGAATTTTTTATGAGGCGTCGGAAGTTTTGAAATGATTATCCGGCTTTGTTTGATTTAAACAGGGAGGGTGATGAGTGATACAGATATCCCCCCCCCCCCCCCCCCCCAAAAAAAAAAAAAAAAAAAAAAGAAAAGAAAGAAAGAAACTGTTGACGGATGCTTATCGAGGAATATCCCATTCGTAGGGTAAGGAATCATGTTGAAAGGAATGAACAAAACGTTCGGTATTCAGGACTTCAATCTGCGTGCATGGAGAATTGGAATGAGCAGCGAGGGAGCAAGGTGAGGTGGATAGTAGTTAAAGTGAGGGCGTTCAAAAGGGGGGGGGGGGGGGGGGGGAGGAGATGAGAAGGAAAAAGAAAACCAAGACTTTCATTAGGGAGAGCGCAGACCACCACCAAAGTAGAATTGAACAGTCTTTATCAGCGTCCATCAAGCCCCTGATTCAGGTTCTAGTGATAGCCTCCATGCATTGATCAAGATCTGCCCAAACTGTAGGCAAATGGCTTCGGGATTTTCGTCCACATTCTGTCTTTCACCATGTTTTGATAACACTGGTTCAGTCTTTGAGCAGTCTTGCTGACAGACAGACAAACAAACAAACAAAACAAACACGAGTGGAATATAATCTTTATTTTAGAAGGCTGAAATCAGCGATGGGAATCAACGTACAACTCAAGAGGCGTTCATGGATAACGTGGAAATTGACATTGATAATGGCAAAGTTGACGGTGTGTGTGTGTGTGTGTGTGTGTGTGTGTGTGTGTGTGTGTGGTTTGTGCACGCGCGTGGTGTGTGTACGTGCGTGCTTGTGTGCTCAAATTATGTTTCCTGAAAAGCAGTCTGTATATTCATGCTCGACACATAGAATTGACTGTACCACTACTGTCTCTCACTTGTACAAGTAAGCATCAGTACCTCGGTGAATTTGGTTGTGGGGTGTTTAAACTTGCTGCTAGACAGTGACTGCATGAAGGGAGAATGAGAGGTTCTTGTAAGTAGTTGTCATGAAGCGTCACCTGTGTGTGTGTGTGTGTGTGTGTGTGTGTGTGTGTGTGTGCATGGGCATGACTGCAGGTATATGCCTAAGAGTACGTGCATGTTCGCTGATGCATGCAGGCACGTAAACGTGTGTAAGGGGATGATGGCTGATATATTGCGCAGGGACAATGTGTTTTATGTATTGGTCTTCATGGCAGTGTGTGTGTGTGTGTGTGTGTGTGTGTGTGTGTGTGTGTGTGTTATAATAAGTTGCATTTGCATTAACAGAATATTCAGGTCTGTTTTTATTTGCGACGTTGTGCCAGACTTACAGTCATTATGTGTGTTGTTGTGTGTGTGTGTGTGTGTGTGTGTGTGTGTGTGTGTGTCCTGGTTTGATTGATGGGTTGTGTTCATCTTGTTGCATAACATTTCTTTGGAGTGTAGTTTCATGCTGTGTACTGTTTGAACCAGGCGTGACTGGTGTGCTTGTTTACATACAGGTTCGTGTGCGTATACGCACAGACGTGCGTGCGCGCACATGCACACAAAACACGCATACACACACGCACGCGTGCACGCACGCACACGCATGAACGCTCAATACAAACACACACACAAATATATTTTAATGCCTACTTACACTGTCCTATGTGAATATTCACTAGTACACACACACACACACACACACACACACACACACACACACACACACACACACACACACAAGAGTATGCATGCGCGCACGCTCACATTCACAAACACAAGAGAGAGCAAGTACACACGCGCACACTTGAACATGTACACACACACACACACAACACACACACACAACACACACACACACACCACACTAGCAGAAAAATACGCACCTTTTTTTTTCACTTGCTTTGCGGCTCGGTCATGTGTACCCCCACCCCCACCCCAACATCACGTTGTACATATTCCTCAAGAGACTTGTATCATTCCAGTTTGTTTGTTGTTTTTTTCTGCCCGACTTACTGCCAAAACGTATTTCTTCATGTGCGATGTTTGTATAACCCCCTTCTCCTTTCCCCGCCCCATCCCCTCCCCAAACTCTTCTCTCTTCTTGTATAGTTGTCTGTACTCTTTCTGCGCGCCCCCCCCCCCCCCCCCCCCCCCCCCCCCCCCCCCCCCCCCCCCCCCCCCCCCCCCCCCCCCCCCCCCCCCCCCCCCCCCCCCCCCCCCCCCCCCCCTTCTGCCTCCGTTCACTTCCTCCCAAACATATAATTTGGCCATAATGTACTTGCCCGTGTAATGCTCGTGGATTAAAAAAAAAAGAATTTGGTATGTGTGTATCATTGCATATTATGTTCCACTGATTTCTGTCTTATGAAATTGATCAATATTTATTCATGTCTTTGATAATAGTAGTCTCTCGACAGTCAATATTTGGTTCTTTGATTATATTTTTATCAGTTGCATGATTTTTCATTTGTTTGTTTATGTATGTGCGTGTGTATGTAAGAGAGAGAGAGAGAGCGCGCGTCTTGGTGCTGTTTAGTAAATATCGTATAAGGCTGTGTTAGCGTGATATGATATGTAGGACTTGGGGGGGGGGGGGGGGGGGCGTTTTGTTTTGCATTTTATTGTGTTGCGGTTAGACAGGCTGCATCCAGGTTCTATGAATGTGTTTGTGTTCTTGTACCAGTATTCAGAGATGCTAAAAACGAATAGTTTCTGAATTCATCGCTTTGCCATGAGAGTGTCAGCACATGTCGTGTAGATCGTGTGTGTGTGTGTGTGTGCGTGTGTACGTATCTCGCCCTTATTCCACCCTTCTGATTTCCTCAGCTGTTGGTTAAAAGCCATTGCGGCGCATGTATAAAGTGAAATATGCTGTTTCAGCGTATGCATGATGTGAAATAAATCGGGAGAAATATAAACCGGAGTTTGCACAAATATCCGCTAATCGACGCACCTCTGCCTCCTTCGCTCAACCCTTTGGCTTATCTGCTGTCCTTGTTCTCAGCGAATGGAAGATTTTGCAGCGGAGAAAAGAAGTGCGTTATGACTTATCCACATCGACGTTAAGGCTGGTGTCAAAGATTGCCCATTTTCCGGAGGGACGAATTTGTTTCTTTTAAGTGTTTCCTATCCCGTTTTTAAACCTGCCTTTTAAGTGTTTCCTCTTCCGTTTTTCAAGGCTGTCTTTTAAGTGTTTCCTCAATCAAGACTGCAAATCGCTTTCATATCAGACCTAAGAGTCGCAAACCTGTAGTCTGTTAAAGCAGAGAATCTGTTAAAGGAGAGAACTCTCTCCACGAACAGTGTTCCAGGTGTTCAGAATGCTCACGTAGAGGGGTTCCCGTGGAAATGCTCGAAAAGCATGTTCGATACAGTGCTTTGAATATTTGTCTACCTACACGATAGCATTGTAAAGAAGTATAGCCATCACCAGACTCATATCCCATACTAGACGTTTACGATATCTGTGAAAGGAAATCATCAGGTGAGCCAAGGAGGAAGATTAAATGTACGGTGTAGGATTCCCATCCGCACGTAAAGATGCGTCGTTATATCCACGGAAGCCATGTTTGAAATTCTGTGGCAGTGTTTCAGATTTTCTGTTTAAATCTGTGCTTATATTTCTTTTTTTTTCTTTTTTTTACGATTGAACACAATATTTTTTTTTAACGTGAAGGAAGTGACATTGAAGAACGAAAAAAGTATCAGATGAAAGCAGAACGTTGTAAGCAATTTTGGCAACCCACCCCTCCCCTCTCCTCCTGTTCAATGAACTGGTGTTAAGTTACACTAGTTTGTTTAAGGGATACTTGAAAGATATATGTCTTAAGTTTCAATTTGTAATCAATCGGTGGTAAAAAGATACTGAAAAGGAAAGACGCAAGTCATTTCACCGAACGCGGCAGAACGTCGTCAGTGGTGTGTTTTGTTCGGTTGGTTGGCTTTTTTTTTCTTCTCCGAGTGGGAGTGCCGATGTTGACTGACACTATTTTGCTGATGCCCGTTTTGTTCGCTGTAGCAATAACGTGAATGTCATGTGTACGTTTGCTGTAAGATCACCCTGACATAAAGGTTTTGCTGACTTGCAACATTTTCTTTTCCTTACCTGTGTTTTAACTGCTCGTCACCATTACTGAAATGACATTCTCCTTCTCTGTGGCCTATAATGGATGACGAGCTTGCTGCGATCGAGGTTTGATAGTTCGGGTCACAGCCAACAGACTTTTGTCACTCTTGTCATAATTCTTCACGTTCAACACTTACCATAATACAATTATGTTCATTGTGTATTTGTTTTTGTTTTTAACCAGGTTGACTTAATGTGTATTGTCCCGAATCAGAGTTGTATGAATAGTAGTAAATAATGATTTGCGTGGTTGTGCCAGACCCCCGTTTTGGATTTTTGAGGTAATGAATGAAAGACAGAAGGATCGGAGAAAAAGGAGGGGAAAGAAGGGGAAAAAAATATCTGTCTCGTCGTGTGCCATTTTTTTTTTTTTTTGGGTTGTATTTTCTTGTTTTTCTCCATAGTTTCTAACCACAGCTTCAGGTCCAAATGCAAGTCTGAACCTAAAATAATGTGATCAGACGTAGCCTCTTCATTGTGTAAGGAAGGACTTAGGGAAGGAAACTGCCCGCTAAAAATGCGCAGTTGGTATGTACCGACCTGTGTAATGATTTTGAGTCGTATATTTCCTCATTCATAAGAAGAACTCTTAGCCAGTATTCAAATGTTGTTGTTTTTTCTTTTAAATTTTCAGTTGGCAGCCATTTTTTAAAATCACCAGATTTAAAGCTCTGCTTTCGAGATTGGCACTCGTTTGTTAGAAACAGGTCTGTGCGTTGTTTAGTTATTATGGAGCTGATTTTGGGGGAATGCTTGGCGTATAAATCTAATGAATGAAAAGAAGAAAATAAACTCGCTTTTGATTACCTGTCCAGGCTAAACTTGTGGACAGAAAATCGTGAAGTCACTTGTGGGGACGCCCTACATTCTTCTAATGTTGATGAAATCAATAAAATCTTAACTCAATTTTCGCATAAAATTATGTTCTCTTTTTATTGTGTCATCAAGGATATTCCTGTCACCTAGGGTTGCTTGTGACTATAGCGCTGCCTTTTGTGAGGTGGGACTGTCGAGAATGCGTGTTGCTGTAAGACAGAGAGAAGACACAAACAATGACGTAATTTATGCACTTCGCAGGATGACGAGGAGAAGACATAGGCCTAGCCTAATGACGAAATTTGTGCACTACGTATGACAGCCTTCCCAATTTCCATAGTGGAGAGCAGACGACCCAATAAAAAGGTCTTTGTCTTCGCCGAAATCTCTTCGTTGACCCAGTTCAAAGGTGTCTGGTGTCGGTATGTGTACATGACTATCACCTTGCTCGCGGGTGGAGAACAACATCGGTTGGATTGATCTAACTCGCCTCGAGCAGCCCTCTCGTTTGAACATACAACCGATGTCGTATTCAAGAGAAGATAAGCGGTGCCAAGATTTGGTTGATTTCTTCCTGTATTCGTTCGTGACCACAGATGAAATTGCCCACTGTGATGGATCGTTGCGGGTTGATAAGAAACGATTCAAGTCTTCGTTTTTCACTCTTTGTCAGACAGATGATACATCCCGTGAAGCTTATAGTCTACAGAATCTTCACAATGATGAAGAAGGTAGCAACAACAAAAAAAGAAGAAGCTGACAAATTATTGTCAATCTCGAGAGTAGGCCTTTAACAAGATGTTGAAATTAGAACATTACACTGATCCTCCTCTCCCAAATGTGGATGAATTTGGATATTACTTGCTGGCACTTGAAAATGCGTGTCCGCACATATGAAAGAGAAAGGGAGAGAGATCGCCTCAAAAGTGAGTTCGTGAAGATTCTCAGTATGGTGCACTTGTACATTATTGGTGTTACCGTTGAGTACATGGTCAAGTGTGCATGATCTTCTCGAATGCGCTGTTTCACGAGGGAAAGGATGGGCACAGGATGTGTATTTAAGATATCGGGTAAAAAGCTCCGCTCGATAGTTATGATTGAACTTGAAACTAATGTGTCTTTGCTTGGACCGAAATGCTTTTGTACGTTTACAGGTGAATAGGATTTACTTGTGCCTGTCGACTCATATGATACTTGTGTACATTTTACAACGTTCATACGTGATTGGAAGAATGGGGTTGGAGTGACCAGCCAAATGCTTTCAATAGGTTTACATCAGATGTTGTGTTCGAATCAGCCTGGTTTATATGGTTATGCATGTGATGGACTTTTTTGTACTTGGATGACTACAGATGTTACGTTGACCAGGCTGGAAAGGGACAATGTGATCGAATGTAAATATGTACGCTTATTTGACGCCTTTGTGTGTGTGTTGTGTACTCGAATTTAGATGTATGAGTATTCACTGCGAACAGATGACTCTTTGAATAAATACATATTACATTGGAAAGAAAGCATTATTGTGTCCATGAGTAACTCAGCTCTCTCTGCGGATGTGTCTGTGTGTGTACATACATATACATGGAACAATTTAGTATTGATATTGTGTAGAATTGTGCAGAAAAGCTTTTGCTTGGGTCTCGTTCACACACACACACCACACACACACACACACACACACACACACACACACACACACACACACACTGACACACACACACACACACACACACACACACACACACACACACACACTGTGAGGGGCGGACGAAGGGGATGAAGAGGGAAATACGTGCAAACACAAAAAAAAATAATGACAATGACATTGAGAAAGAGAGAACGAGATTGTGGAGAGAAAAAGACGAGAAAGTGTAAATATTAAACCCATTTCTGACAGCAAATGGGAACCTTCGAATTCTGTCGTTTGAACAATGCCATAAAAATATTGTTCGTTTCCAGGTAGACTTGTCATCAGACCCCGAGACACGCTAACCTCTCATTTTGTGGAAGACGGGAGACGTGTCCTGCTAATAGTAGAGGCCTGTGTGGTGTCTAGAAAATATACTTGCAGGTGTGCAGGCTGGAGCGCTGTTTCGATAGAAAATATCATTTCACATTTGCATCCTTTTTTCCATGTGCTCAGGGAAAGAAAACAGAAGAGAAGCATACACAGGCGCGTGCACGCGCAAAAACGCACGCACGCTTGCATGCGCACGTACATCGCATTTTTGTATTGCACGCGCGCACACACATGTGCGCGCACACACACGCGCGCTCGCGCGCGCACACACACACACACACGCACGCACACACAAACACACACACACACACACACACACACACACACACACACACACACACACACAGAAATGCCCCTTCGGAAAATGCCAACATCAAGGTGGTCGGTTTCATTCAGCTCAAGTTGACGAATGTAAGATTTTTTCTTTTTTTTTTCCATATTCAGGTTTTTATTTTCGAAAGCATGAGTAGTAACTGGCTCGAGTGGCTTCCAGGATATACTACAATTTATAACTGCAACATTGCACAATGGAAACTTGTGGTTTTAATGATAAGTTTTGGATTAGAGCATAACATGGTCTCTTAGTTCTTTGCATGGACTGCAACATAAGAACAGTTTTTACACTATCAAGAACTCATACAGACCTGTCAGTTTAGTTTCAAAACGAAGAGACTAAGGGCGGAAAACGAAGCAAAATTTAGAACGAGAGGGGGTCTATCCGCCAAGGACATAGACAAAGTACAGGACAAGACACAATGCATTTCGACCTCTTCTTCAGGCAAAAACAAATAGCATTTAGGACAGTGAAAACGAAGAACGAGAAACCACCTATCTTCTCATATTCGGCGCACGAGACCTGTCAATGTCACGTAGAATTAATGTACATAAACAGCCTTGACATCCTTGAAGTAGGCCTACAGTGCATGTTCAAACCAAGATTTGAGATCATTGTCGCTGGCAGTACGGGTGAATTATATTTATTAAAAATTCAAGCAGATAGAGAGAACCATTAGGACATATAGAATATTGTGCAGCACGAGTGAATCGATGATATGAGAGAGATTTTTCGACACCTACCATGCGAGATCAAATTAAATAAATGAAAATACATTTTTAAAAGAACCAGAACTGAATTAAGCCAGCTACAAAATAAGAAAACATAGAAAAAAGAATGAAACACAGACTATCTAAACATTAAACTGATTTCATTGGCTTCAAAACTAAAACAGTGTTACACCCGAAATCAGTAAGTCATTTTATTTTTCACTTAAATGAATGTGAAACCAAATGGTTAAAAAAAATAATAATAAATTTTAAAAAGCGTCTAGATTTCAACATTATTGAAATGTGAAAACGACTTCTTTAATTTTCCTTGCCTTCTTTATTTTACAATAGAAATAAGTACAATGATCGGACGATATCATTCCGTGAATCAATCTGGATTCAGCACTTAAAGGCCGGTGATTCAAAATTCTACCCAATCATTGTTACTCACCAACCCAGATAACTACATATTTGCTAAACTTCTATATTTGCCCTCACTGTCAAATTTCTCCATGTTATTTCGAAAACCACTTTAAGACCGGAAGTGCTCTGTGACTTCAGGGAGTGAGTCAGCCAGTGACAGGACTCTGATGTTGCGAGATACTGATCCCCATTATCTCTGTGCTTTAAAGTTATCTTCGCGTATCTTTGAATGTTTACAGCAAGACATATGGCATATATAAATCCTACCGTGTTATCAGAACAGAAGAAATCCTAGGTCTATATATGCCAGAAAATTATATTATATTAATCAAAATTACGACCGAAAACCGCGTGAGTGCCGATCTCATTTACAAGAATGCTAGAACCTTAAAACAGCATGCACCATTGCCGAAATCTCGGAGACTCAAATTCTTCAATCATTTGACAGTATTAATCGTTGAGACACAAGGTTTTAAAATGGATGGGATACATAAGCCTGGAAGCATCACATACACATAAACAAACAAGCACACGTACAACGGAAATATGGGTTTATTTAAAAAGCAAGAAAATGTTGCAACATTAGTGAAGCAGGACACCAACCCCTTTTTTCATTCTCATTTAAACAAAAACATCTAAACAAATAAAGGGAAGAGGTGACAAAAGGAGTACCTGGAGAGGGGATGTCCAACGTTTCGTGTGGTAGACACTTCAACAGGGAATGACAGCTGATGATGGTTGACTTGGGTCACTGAACACAGTTCATGCTTAAGATAATGTTGCTTATAGCCCAGCCGACCGCAGAGGGCCACATCAGGGCTGCAGTTCATGCTTTGAAGGGGTGGAAAGGGCAGAGGTGGGAGTGGTGGGCAATATTGAGTGTAGGGGTGATCATAATTCACAATAGAAATGGGGAGTGTTAATGGACAGCAAAGGAGAGACAAAGGAAGGGGGATGGAGGGGGGAGGGGGGAAGAAGAAGGGAGGGGGCAGGGGGGGGGGGACAAGGGGGGGGGGGAGAAGAAAGGGGGGGGGGGGGAAGGGGAGAAAGAGGAGGGCTGATGGTTCATTCCCTGACATTGAGCCCATGTGGGCTCAAGGCGCTGTATTAACTGGCTTTCCATGTATTTTCTGTAGCTCCCTTCTTGACGACCATTTCTCCAAAGAGCTGCTACTCTGATGTGGGAAAGATGGTGATGGTCCGAATTGAAATGGTTTGCCACAGGCGTGTCTTTTCCTGTGAGGATGCTGTCTCTATGTTCTTTAAAACGTTCGTTTAGAGATCTGTATCTTTCACCCACATACATCTTGGGACAAAGGGTACAACTAAGAACATAGACTATATTCTGAGTCTGGCAGGTAAAGTGAGACTTCATGTGGAAGCTGCGTCCGGATGGGCCTTGCACAGTAGTTGTCAGATTAAGAAAGTCACAGGTTTTGCATTTGGGTTTCTTGCACTGGAAATTGCCTGGTTGGGTTGGGGGGGGATGAAGGGTGGAAGGTAGAGTGCATCAGGTGGTCACCAAGATTTTTGTCCCTTTTGAATGCCACCATAGGTGGTAGACTGAAAATGTTTTGGAGAGCTGGATCCTCCTTCAGAATAGTGAAGTTGCGGAGCAGAACGTTTTTCACAGGTAGATTGTGTGGGTGGTAGGTCAGAGTGGCAATGCATCGGTCATTGTCTGTAGTCATCTTTTCCTTGTCTTGTAGGAGCTGGTGTCTGGGGATGGACTGTGCTCGTTCAAGGGCCATCTGAACTGTAGCTTGTGGGTAGCCTCTAGTAGTGAAGAAGGTAGTCATGGCCGCTGCTTCTTTGGTGTAATTATCATCAGTGCTACATAGTCTGCGAAGTCGAAGAAACTGAGAATATGGGATGCTTTCTTTCATGGCAGGAGGGTGGCTTGATGAGAACAGGAGAAACGTTGGACATCCCCTCTCCAGGTACTCCTTTTGCCACCTCTTCCCTTTATTTAT
>CM031595.1:105346460-105348960 GCA_018398815.1 Conus ventricosus | reverse complement strand
TTCAAGTCAGATTAATTCACAAAGTAGCCAAAAGGACCACGGATACATTGTCAGGCTAGGAACCAAGTTCGAATTTGATCTATGTCCACTTACGAATTAAATATTAAGATAAATTAGATTTAAACAAAAAGGAGAGAAAAACACGAAAGAATTCCTAATCACGTCAGTTTATAAAAGTTATAAGGTGACAGTTGAAAACTCGACTGTAAAAAATGGTGTCAGAAAAATCTTCAAGGATGGAAGACGTCCACACAAAGTCTTCACCACGTCCATTAAAGGCTTATTTTTCTATTTCTTCTTTGTTGTGCATCACTTGCCCTTCTTCACCAGCTAAAAAAAGGCACATTTTCTCTTTTTGTCTCCCTTTTCACCATCTTTTAAGGAATAAGAAGACACCAGTGCAACACAATCTTCCCCCCCCCTCTCTCTCTCTCTCTCTCTCTCTCTCTCTCTCCTCTCTCTCTCTCTCTCTCTCTCTCTCTCTCGAGTTTAGACTCTTCATCGTTTGATATCTGCTTATATTTGTCTGAGTCTTTTATTGCTTACGCGTTTGTATTCTCGAGTTAACTGCGTATTTACAATCATCCTTTTCTGCTCTAAAGTTTGTATGGGCTGCTTGTGTATGAAACCTAGAAGAAAAAACAACAACAACAGCGGCAACAAAACCCTTGTACGAAAATAGTTTCCGTGACAGAAGAGTTCTTGCCGTGTCTGGTGTCATTAGCGGCGCTATTCCGTGGACGTGTGGATGATCCGGGTCTTCACATCTGGAGTAGATGATAGTGGCCCCACTTGTTAGTCTGCTCTGGCGTATCCCATTCCATCTAGTCCTAAAGAGCTTCAGGGTTCTGAGGCTGTAGCGTTTCATTTCGTTAGGTTGTATAGGGATCGGATGTTCCAGATCCCTTTCCTGGTTCTAGTCTTGGTCATCAGAAGATGTGTCAGCTCACCAGACTGGCTTCCTGAAGGCTTTCACCAGTGTACGTCATAGATTCTACTGAACATGAACTCTCCAGAACCATGGAGTTGTTTGGCAACGTTGCTGCTGTTTCTGTAACAGGTGAGTGGTTTTACAAGGACGGGGTTGTTAGCCCAGTGCCAAAGCCCCAACCTGGAGGACCAAAGATCGGTCTTTGTCTGGTCTCTACCCTTCGACCTATCCGGCTTGGGTGGTCCTGCCAGAAGCTTTACCTCCTGCCGGCGTTGCTGTATGGGCTACGGAGACACGGAATCTACTCGACCAAGACAAGGTGACGATCCATCTGGGATAGGCCATCCCCGATTACGTCTAATTGAACTATTAACAGCGTGAGCCGCTTTGCACATTCCGAGATTTACTTTAATATGATCAGACAAGGGATTATTTTTTCATATTTGATTCTTGTAAATCAAAAGGATTAGAATAGTTTTACTTGTTAACGCATTCTCATTTTGTTCAAATTCTTGTTTGGGCACCCCAGTTAGAACGTCTAATGCTGAAAGTTTCAGTTATATTTGAATTATACGCCGTGTGAGTGATTCCTGTTTTTTTTTTTTTTACAAAACGAACTTGCGACTGGTCAGTCAAAGAAGAGGCACTCACTGAAGTCAATTAATGTCAAAGCCAAAATCGCTTGTAATTCTAACTTTCCTTTTGTGATAATGATATTTCTTAGGATAGTAGTAAATGTTATTACTTTTCGTGTAGTTCGTGTAGAAGCACGCTTTCGAAATGCTGTCTGGATGAATTCCCAAAATACTGATGCTCTTTAACAGAAAAACGTATGATCATCGCAGGTGCAGAATCTCCAAAATAGGACTCTGTGGTGTCTGCAGTAAAATAGTTGTGTCGAGTATCGTGTTTGCCTGAATCACATTTCACTTGAACTTATTTCACTTCAGCAAGGTCCACGTGATTCGCTGCCCCGTGGTAACGCCGAAGGGGGAAGGGGGAGAAGAGAGAGAAATCGGAGAGAGGGATTGAAGGGGCGGGAGTGGGGAGTGGGAAGGGGGGGGGGGGCAGCTTTCAGTATAGATCATATCCTACCAGCCCCTGTGGTACAGTGGTTATAGCGTCGCGGACTGCTGGCTGGGATGTCATGCCCTGCTCTCACAGTGACTTCCGCTTCGATTTCCTCTCCACTCCTTACGTGCGTGGTGAGTTCGCGCTAAGGTGGCAGGTATCGGTGTGTTCGTGGGCTGGCTATCTTTGAACGGACTTTGTGGCGCCCTCACGTTGGCCCCGTGACGAAGCAAATACTGTCGTCATCAGGAGGTGGTGTAGGGGTGCGGTTTGGAGGGATGGGGGCTTAATTAGTAGGTTGGTGTCCTGAGTACAGTTAATTTCAAAATTATCCACAGTAAGACTCCTCCCTCCGCCTCCCCCTCCCTCCATGCTTGTTTTTCACGAAATGTATAGCCATCTTCTTTTGGTATTCTTTCATTAACCCTTAGATACATTCAGTCAGTGAACGATCCAGTTAGGGCCAGTTCCTAAACAGCGTTCACACTATTGACTTAA
>CM031595.1:105291460-105321460 GCA_018398815.1 Conus ventricosus | reverse complement strand
TTGTATGTTTTTCTTCTTTTTTCCTTATCTGGTTTGCTTTTGTTAGAGACGAACTTCAGACAGAGTAAGGAGTGGTGATAGGCGTTCAGTCAAATTCACGTCGAGAAGAGATTTCTGTCCACCCATCGTATTCCGGGTGTGGGTGCTGAGGGTGTCTACGTCCAACACGGTAGGTCCCACATCCGGAGCTGGTTTTCCCCAACATGATCGTTAAGCTCACACTGAGGCTGTATGGTATTATTTTCTTTGCTGGTGACTTTTATTTCTTTTTCTTAATCTTCGCCATGGATACCGTTCTTCACCTGCGTCTCTTTGTTTGTCTGTCTACTGTCAGCCAGATTGCTTAAAAGCCGTTGAGCTGACTGGAATGAAATTTGGTGGAGACGTGATATAATGTCCTGGGGAGTAAGTTTTGGTGCGGTTCTGCGTGATCCAATATCTGTTCTGCAAGAATTTTGTATTTCTTTTACAGAAATGTCCTCTGAACATGAATGCTGTGAAGTAAATGTTAACGAACGGATAGCTACCTATGATTGAAGTCAATTACTGTTGACGAATGCATAGCTGTCTATGAGTGAAGTTACTGTTGACGAACGGATAGCTACCTATGAGTGGAGTAACTGCTGACGAATGGATAGCTGTCTATGTGTGAAGTCAATTACTGTTGACGAAAGGATAACTGTCTATGAGTGAAGTTACTGTTTACGAATGGATAGCTGTCTATGAGTGAAGTTACTGTTTACGAATGGATAGCTATCTATGAGTGAAGTTACTGTTTACGAATGAATAGCTATCTATGAGTGAAGTTACTGTTTACGAATGGATAGCTATCTATGAGTGAAGTTACTGTTTACGAATGGATGGCTATCTATGAGCGAAGGCAATAACTGTTTACGAATGGATAGCTATCTATGAGTGAAGTTACTGTTAACGAATGGATAGCTATCTATGCATGAAGTCAGTTACTGTTTATGAATGGATAGCTGTCTATGAGTGAAGTTACTGTTTACGAATGGATAGCTATCTATGCATGAAGTCAGTTACTGTTTATGAATGGATAGCTGTCTATGAGTGAAGTTACTGTTTACGAATGGATAGCTATCTATGAGTGAAGTCAGTTACTGTTTACGAATGGATAGCTATCTATGAGTGAAGGCAATTACTCTTTACGAATGGATAGCTGTCTATGAGTGAAGTTACTGTTTAAGAATGGATAGCTATCTATGAATGAAGTCAATTACTGTTTATGAATGGATAGCTGTCTATGAGTGAAGTTACCGTTTACGAATGGATAGCTGTCTATGAGTGAAGTTACTGTTTACGAATGGATAGCTATCTATGAGTAAAATCAATTGCTGTTTACGAATGGATAGCTGTCTATGAGTGAAGTTACTGTTTACGAATGGATAGCTGTCTATGAGTGAAGTCAATTACTGTTCATGAATGGATAGCTGTCTCTGAGTGAAGTTACTGTTTACGAATGGATAGCTATCTATGAGAGCAGGTACTGTATACGAGTGGATAGCTATCTATGAAGCAACCTTTTTTCATGGAATATCTAAACTTTCTAGTGATAGCAACGTTGTGAAGCTATGGTTTGCATATCCTTTTGCAACAAAAAAGGGACGTAACTCTTTCAGTCCGTACATACATTTTCATATGGATGGTATATTGTGTTTGTCTGCATCTGATATGATCTTGTCAACTGAGCACATGGAGTAATTTTCTTCTAAATGACTCTTTAAAAAATTGAAATACTGCATTCTCCAAACATGAACAAACGAATCATCATCACTATTATGATCACTACTATTATTGTTAGTACCTTTTTCATTTCATTTTTAAAGATTAAAGTCATCACAAATGTAACTGTTGTTACAACTTCATAACTGTTACAACTATTATATTTACTAATATCATCAATATTGACATTGTACTTTACAATACTTCATACATTCCAGTCTACCACCCTGTACAATACTTCATACATTCCAGTCTACCACCCTGCCTTCTATATGATCAGTATCATTACTATATGGTTACAATCATGATTACAATTAAAACTATTTATATATCTATAGCATTCCATCCTTCCCATAATTTGTATCCTCCTTCCCCTCTCTGTCCCCCTGCCCTCCTCCTACCCCTCCTCCTCCTTTTTCTTCCTCCCTTCCTTACTGTTATTAGAATTAATATTATCACTATCGTTACTATTATTGATATTATTTTTTTTATCACATTTTTGTACCTTTACTTTTATTATCATTACTATTATTGTTGTTATTATTATTATTGTTATGATCATTATCATTAACACCAGTGTTATGAGTGATATTACTATCACTACCATTATCATCACCATCATTATCACCACTAATACTGTTGCCACGACAACCATGCTGTTCGACAATCTACTAACCCCTCTCCTTTCTCCCATACCGCACTGCTATTGCCATGTTATCACCAAACATGGTGGTAATCCTCTCTTTATTACTTTTTGCAATACTTCTATCATCATCATTATCTTTATTATTATTGATATCAGTAGTAGTATTACTATCAGAAAAGGTATATTTCAATGATATTGTTTTGCGTTGTGCAAGATTTTTTGTTTTCTTCCTCATGCTCTGTTGAAAAATAGCCTGTTGTGTTGTTGTATGGTTCGTGGTGTGGTGTGGTGTGGGGCGCTGCATGGTGTGTGTGTGTGTGTGTGTGTGTGTGTGTGTGTGTGTGTGTGTGTGCGTGCGTGCGTATGTGCGTGCGTATGTGTGTGTGTGTGTGTGTGTGTGTGTGTGTGTGTGTGTGTGTGTGTGTGTGTGTGTGTGTGATTTTAATACATCTATTCGTTAATTAGATGTTGATGCAGCAGCCATCGAATTATGCTTCAGGTCGGTAGATGACTTGTATTTACCCGTGAAAAACGTTTGAGGAGAGATGGCTACACACAAAAAAGATAACAGAAGGCAATATTGTTTTATCGCAAGTGCCCCAAATACGCGTACCTCAGTGCCGGCTGCATTACTTATTGCACATTGCGTTTCTCTTAAACCCGAATATACTTTTGTATTTGATCATGATAATTGTATTGGCTCAAGCAGACTAAATTTATCAAATTCAATGAAATTATTGAAAAGAAGGATATGGATATTTCCTTCATTTCATAAAAAAGGCATTGTTTTGATAGACGTTTATCATCATAATAAGTGAGTTTCACTGCATTTACTTCTGATTAATGTCCTCCATTATTCAAAAGGGTGCCAACCAGTATAGTCAAATGTGTGTGTGCATGGGCGCGGTGTGTGTGTGTGTGTGTGTGTGTGTGTGTGTGTGTGTGTGTGTGTGTGTTTGTTTGTGTGTGAGAGAGAGAGAGAGAGAGGAGAGAGAGAGAGAGAGAGAGAGAGAGAGAGAGAGAGAGAGAATGTACCTGGACACCTAGGTTTTCTTTTATTTTCAATTAACGTAAAGTCAATGAAACTTTGATAAGGAAGGGTATTAGTCAATTACCGGATGAGTAAATGAGTAAACAATGTCGCTGGGTACTAAGCAGGTTATAGAGAAATGAAAGTTTTTAAAAGAAAACAATCACGAAAAAGGCATCGTGAAAACGCAGACCTCCGCCACGTTCGAACAGCCCCCCCCCCTCCTCCCCGCCTTTCCCTTACCCCTCGCCATCTGAGGTACCCGTCTTCCCTCACCTCCCTACCTCTACCTATGGACGGACGTTATTTGGTTCACTGGCACCAGGCTGGAATCTGGTCTGCATCCAAATTTACAAGTTCGTTGACGTCAAAACATCCAAATTTTCTATACAAGATCCATGTGATGTTTCTTTAAAACAAAAACAAAAAAGTTTCAAAGTGCAGGCGGAAACTGAAACAACCTTAGAAGAAAACATACTATTCCACTGGACGAAAGGGACTGACAAATTACAAGACAAAACACGACGCGTTTCGACCTCTTTGGTCTTCTTCAGGCAAGATAAACAACATTCAGGACAAAGGAAGCCCAAGAACGAGCCATCACCTATCTCCTCCAATTGGGCGCACAATGGACGTAGAATGAGTTTTCGTTATTTTGCTGACAGACAAACCAACCTACAAACGCAGGTGAACACACAAACCTCTTTGGCGGAGGTGCCCGTTACATAAAACTATGGCATTTCAACGTTTGAATTAAAGAGCGTGCAATTAAATCTGAGGCTAATTTTTAAAACAAAGTGGGGGGCGGGTGGTGGTGAGCAAATAAATGAAGAAAATAGAGAGCATGTAGTAAGTCGATCAGTCAAGTAATCAATAAACATGAAGAGCATTAGGAAGAGAGCAGATCTCGGCCAAAGTCGAAAAGATCCTGGCGACAAAAAAAAAAAAAAAAAAAAAAGTATATATATATATATATATATATATATATATATATATATATATATATATATATATATATATGATAATCACCAAAGAAGGTAATAGTAGGTACAGGTTGAAAGATTTACGACCATATTGATAATCGTTAGAAAGCTTTTAATGTTCCGTAACACCGTAGACAGTTATTCATTCGTTGGCATACACTTCAAAGCGTCCATGCTTAGTGAACCATATGCAATAATCTTGTTGGATCCGGATCCGCTGCTAAAACGGATCCGCACATGAATGTCCTCCAAATTTTCATGGAATCGTGTTTTAGCCACATTCCGTCCCTCTGTCTTTGTGTCTATGTATGTGTGTATGTACGTACGTACGTGTGTATGTAACTGTATGTATGTATGTACGTACGTACATACGTATGCATGTATGCATGCATGTATGTATGTATGTATGTATGCATGTATATATGTATGTATCCATCCATCCATCCATCCATCCATCCATCTATCTATCTATCTATCTATCTATCTATCTATCTATCTATCTATCTATCTATCTATCTACCGATCGATCTGTCTGTCTGTCCGTCCGTCCACACCGTCCATCCGTCTGTCTGTCTGTCTTTCTGTGTCTCCGTGTCTCTGTCTATCTGTCTCTGTTTCTCTCTCTCTCTCTCTCTGTCTCTCTCTCTCTCTCTCTCTCTTCTCTCTCTCTTCTCTCTCTCTCTCTCTCTCTCTCTCTCTCTCTCTCACCTTCTTTCAGTCATATCTTGAAAACAGGACCCAGCGTGTTTACTTAAACGGTACTTATTCCTCTGAAGGAATAGTGAGCTGTGGCGTTCCACAGGGCTCTGTCCTTGGACCTCTTCTCTTCTGTATTTTTATGAATGACCTACCGATGCACATATCTCACAATGATGTCATCTGTGATCTGTTCGCTGATGACAGTTCTCTTCACTGTAGTGATACAAACATCATGTCTGTACAAATATTGTTACAACAAAGTATAAATGATGTCTTAGAATGGTGCAACCGAAACCGAATGGTCCTTAATCCGCACTAAACAAAATGTATGGTCCTAGCATCGAGACAGAAACATCAACGACAGCATCTTATGTTGAGCCTAAAAATGAGTGAAACCTTGATCGAGCAGGTTACCGAACACCGTGTCTTAGGCGTGATTATTGATGATAATTTTAAATGGCAATCACATATAAATCATGTTTGCAAACAGTTGGCTCGCAATTTGTTTTTGCTCAATAAACTCAGTTATTATGTTGAACCACACATCCGGAAATTATTTTTTGAAGCCCATTGCCTTTCTCACATCAACTATGCGTCCACTGTCTGGAGTGGTGCCGGTGAAAATCACATAAAAAAGATCAACTCTATGCATAGACGGGGAATTAAGCTGATTCTTCCCGACAAGTTTCTATCAACCACGGGCAAATTCGCAAAACTAATGATGCTACCACTGCAGAGCCAACTGATCTATAATAAGGCAGTACTAATGTTTAAAGTCCATGCAAACATGGCGCCAACATATCTTGCTGAGTTTATCCAAATGGCAACAACGCGATATGATTCAAATAATTACATTTTACCACGTGTCCGCATTGATTTGTTCAAATCTAGTTTTGCATTTTTTGGTCCATCTGTGTGGAACTCTCTTCCTCCATCTGCCAAAACATGTCAATCACTGCCGTCCTTCAAATCAGCAATACATAGACATTTACTTGAACAATAAATCTAACCTTTTGATCATAGTCTCAACGCCCAACTTTTATGTTTGCTTCTATATTAGCTGATGAAAATGTGTATGTATGTATGTATGTATGTGTGGGTGGGTGGGTGGGTGGGTGAGTGTGTGGTGTGTGGGTGTGGGTGTACGCGTGCGTGCGTGCATGTGTGGGCGTGTGCGTGCATGTGAGCGCGCACGTACGTCTCTGATTATGTTTGTGTAATTTTGTAATGGAATTTTTTTTTTTAATCATTATTATTCTTATTACTATTGTTATTGTTATTATTATAATGTTGCTATATTCTTCATTGTTTCTACCATTATTAATATGTGCAGTGTGTTTAGTTGAATGTTGTAGAATAGCAAGGACAGATTGGAAGAATAGGCACTGCCTAAAATCTCTATCCTTGAGTAATAAAGTTTTTGAGTCTTGAGTCTTGAGTCTCTCTCTCTCTCTCTCTCTCTCTCTCTCTCTCTCTCTCTCTCTCTCTCTCTCTCTCTCTCTCTCCCCCGTGTCTCTCATTTGCAGTTAGTTTCACTGGCAATATAACTGCAAACACTTCTACCGTTGTACGAGGCTAGCAGCCACCTTGTTCGTGTTGTTTGATTGTTGTGAAGGCTGCAATAAATTGTGATTAGACTGTTCTTGTAAAGAAAAGAAAATAAAATAAAAATAAATAAAAGAAAAATCAACGCAGGAGACTTGGAGATAGAAGGACGGGGAGGCGGGCGAAAGGGGAGAAAGCGGGGTTTGGGTGCAGGAAGGAAGAGGGGGTGGGCGGGAATAAACATACATCAAACAAACAATCAAAAAGAAAGAAAGAAAAAAAAGAAGAAAAAAAAAGAAACCCTCACACGCGGTGGATACATTTTGTCAGGTCACCATCCGTGTTGATAACATGTTCAGCAGGTGACAGCTTGATTTGAGTAAAGCGACACATCTAGCTGTGTTTACCCCAGCTGATGTCAGTTAATTTCCAGATCCAATCAGTTAAGCGAGATTAGGATCCGGACGTGGCGAATCTGTGAGCCAGATCTTCTTTCATGTTAACTGCCCTGTTTATATCTGGCTATGTGGAATATGCCTTTGTCAACGTAGACCGTAAAACTATTGAAAAAATTAACAGTTGTCTGACTAGACAGCCCAACGATTGCTAGAATTTAAAAAAAATAACAATACAGAAACAACGCGTTTCGACTGTTGAGGTTTCGCTAGACGAAGCAAACGAAAGTGACAGGCAGAGAGAGAGAGAGAGAGAGAGAGAGAGAGAGAGAGAGAGAGAGAGAGAGAGAGAGAGAGAGAGAATGATAATGATGACACACATACTGTCTATAGCATAGACACGAGGGTGAAATAGATAATTATGAGCATATATCAGTCCTAAGCACTGATGTCACACGCGCGCGCGCACACACACACACACACACACACACACACACACACACACACACACACACACACACACACACACACGCACACATACACATTATTGACACAGTATCATCCTAAAGGTAATCTCTTTGAAGTTAACTGTCATCGCCGACTGACTTTTTATTTATTCTTTCATATCTTTATTGCTTGTGTTACCAGCTTAGCAACACATTTGAGAGAGAGAGAGAGAGAGAGAGAGAGAGAGAGAGAGAGAGAGAGAGAGAGAGGAGAGAGAGAGATTAATGACTGAACGGTTCAAAGAGAGCGTCTTTTAGCAGGTGGAAAGGGAATATTTAGAGAATCGATGATCATGACCTTGAAATAGATTAAACTGAATGAAAACGGAAACAAAAAGGTCTTCTTCTTCTTCTTTCTTGACTGTCCACCTTCATCCAGTTGAAGATTCCGACAGAAGAAAAGGGTTTCCGGTAATAACAGAATAGATATGAAGATGCTGCCTGGATCAACAGCTTGAAGTGGAGGGGAGGGGAAGAAAAAAGAATTATCATCCGTAAATAGATAAATCGAAGTAAAAGCGAGAAAAAAAAGGGGGTTGGAACACCTATCTTTTAATTTTAATTTTAATTTTTTTTCCCATTAAAGGCATGAAATGAAGAGAAGAGGGAACTTCAGCTTATTCCAGAAGACGTCTAAGTGTTGCGCTTACTGGAGTCAATCCATCACTGCGTACAACTGATGGTCACATTCTCCACGCACCCTGTTCTGTGTGGTACCGAGCAGTCGGCATCGACGCCAAGGGACACGATTTCAACAGGGCTTCAATGAAACCTCCTTTCTCCCCTCCGTCCTTTCTCCGCCGGTTCCCCGGTCCTTTCCCTCTTTACTGACCGCTGTCACGTTTGGGTCAACAGTCTGCTTCTAATGTCAACAGCGCATCCATTTGATGTGCTGATTGCTCAGTTCTGTGGAACTGTGGAATACTGAATGTCGCTCTGTCATGGCATCGTATAATCGTCGTTCCGTCTGCGACAAGCTTTAATGAGTGGGTTTTACACTTAGAAAGAGAGAGAGAGAGAGAGAGAGAGAGAGGAGAGAGAGAGAGAGAGAGAGAGAGAGAGAGAGAGTGTGTGTGTGTGTGTGTGTGTGTGTGTGTGTGTGTGTGTGTGTGTGTGTGTGTGTGTGTGTGCGCGCGCGCGCGCGCGTACGTACGTGCGTTTGTTTTGAATTACGACAAAAAATGCAGTTCGGTAAGGATCGAACTTATCACGTGAGGACAGGGGGCCTTGAAGATCTCCGAATCCCCATATTCCTCGTCAGAACAACTGCGCTACCTTTTGGCGTGGGATTAAAATCAACATCAACAACACTGTCACCGCCACCACCACCGCCACCACCACCAATAATTATAATGATAATGTAAAAATTATTATCATTCTTCTTCTTATTTCAATGATGTACAGATTTTCATTAATTGTAATAATAATGATGACGATGGTGATGATGATTATGATAATAGTAATAATAATAATAATATAAAGCGGACGCAACAAAAAGTAACTTTCTCCAGCAGATCAAAGCACTCTATGCAAGGGTTTGCCTCCGGAACAGTCACTTCCGCTTTCACTTCTAATTATGTGTCAGTACAGATTAAACGCCATCCTTCCGTTTCCGGTGTGAGAGTCGGCGAACAGAAGGCAGAATCGAAAGCAAAAACGAAAAGTATAAGCAACCAAGTTTCTGATGCCTCTATTCGGTTGTTTTTTTCTTTCGTTCATACCCCTCCTCGGCTTCAAATACAAACAAGATGAACTAGATAAATGGTATGTTCAATGGTTGGACGTCAGACATGAAATATGTCTGATAGCGTGCCGATTACGATCTCCCCCCTATGCGACGTTATAACTTGTCGCCTCCTCAGACCGCGCAACTTTCATGGTTTGGCAATGTAATGAAATCTTTCTTTATGATGGGCCCAACATCAATTTTTCCCCATGGACTGTAAATCGTCAAGTTCTTTTGATCAGGGAGTGTTCTTACTTTGCATATCTCTCAGGTTGAAGAGTTCCTGTTCCCACCTCCGACTATGAATGGGAGTTTCGGTGTTTTTTAAAGGTGTCAAGTTCATTTCTTCCACTCCCGCTTTGGGCCCTTCCCCCCCCCAACCCCTCGGGGAATTTTTTGAAAGGGGGTTTAAATTCTGGTAGCATGCCCCGCGGGGTTCCCGGGTGTCCCCCCCTTTGTCCCCCGGGGGGATTTAAAGAGTCGGGTAACGACGTGCACCCAATGAGGGGGAATTTCCCCGTGTTACGCTTTTGGACCAGTGGGCGAAAGGTTTTTAAAAATTCGGTTAATGGCGTACCCCTTGATGTTTTTTACAAAAACTTGCAAAAAATTTAAATGGAGAGAGGAGGAGAGAGAGAGGAGAGAGAGAGATAAATCCTGTTTTTACCCCAGTCCCCCGGGAAAATTGATGTGAATGGCCCTTTCCCTTTGCCCAAAAAGCTTTTAGGGTTCTTTTGTATTCCCATCCAAAGGCACTTTTTCTTTTTTTTTTTTTTTTTAAATTTGATCTTTTTAGGGCCTATTTAAAAGGGGGCACAGTGGACCCCTTCTATGGGGTTTAAAGGGTTCCTCGGGGTGGGGGCTGGGATTTGCTTTAGTTTGGGAAAAGAACTGCAGAAGACATGTTTTTTTCCCGCTGCCTCAGAACAAAGGCCCTCTCTAGGGCTTTTTTTTTTTCCTCTGCGGGAAATTTATCAAAAGCACTGGGGGTTTTCCGTAAACCCATGGTGGTGTGTGGGGGTTTGGGGGGGGGGGTGGGGGTGGGGGGTGGTGCGGGGTGCGTGCTTTTTCGGGGCCGCGCCACCCCCACAGAGAGGAGAGAGAGAGAGAGAGGTAGGGAGAGGAGGAGTGGGGAGAGAGAGAGAGAGAGAGGGAGAGGGTTTTAGTCACAAAATTGTTTCGATAAAGGGGGTTTAAAATAAATTATTTACACTGTGGTTCATCTTCCTCCCCCGTTTTTGTCCGAAATATCTGTCCCCCCCCATGTTCCCTTTTTTTTTTTAAAATGAATTGAAAAACTGTAAACATTTTCAAAAAAGGGGGGAATCTTTTTCCCAGCTCTCGTTTTTCCCCCCCTTTAGGCTATTTTTTTTTGCAGAACACCCACACAACACAACACCACACATTTCTTTTCCCTTCTCTCTCCTCTCTCGCTTCTCTCTCTCCCCGCTTCTTTCTCTCTCTCTCTTTTCTCTTCTCTCTGTATGTGTGTGTAAAGTGAGTGTGTGTGTGTGTGTGTGTGTGTGTGTGTGATCTTGAAAACGTGGAAAACAAGTCCGGCAACAGGGGACAGGGAGGGGGGAAAAGGAATTTAAAATAATTCTCGACCCCCTGTTTGCCTGCGTCCCCTCCGGGTCTAAAAGGATGGGCATCTCCAAACTTTGGATAGCGTTGAATTTTTTGACTAGTGTCACACGGGTTTGGGCCCCCAAAACCCTTTGGCTTCGATGTGAAAATTAACGAAATGCAGAAACGAAAGCATGTCCTTTTTACCCTGTGTTACAAACTTCAAAAACCCGAATTCGTTTTCGTGCCGCCGGGGTTTAGAGCAGGTTGCGTCGCGGATCGTGGGGGGAGATCTTTGGGGGTTCCGATTCCGTCACAATTTTTTATTTTTTGGGAATATTGTTGGCCCCGTCCAGTGCCTCCCCCGAGTTGAGTGGCTTTTTGGCCTCAAATTGGAAGATGAAAAACGCATTTTCAGCTTAACCAGCGTGCCCCCACACTCCCCACACGCCCCGCACGCACTCAAACCCCCACACCGTTGAAATGTACCACACGCACCCCCCCCGCCCCCAACCCCCCCCCCCCCACCCCCCCCCCAACACCACACCACTCACTCATTCACCGCGCGCGCGAACGAAAGAAACGCACACACGAACGCAGGGTACACACCACAAAAAAACCCCGGGCGCGCGGTGCGGCGAAACCTTAATGTTGTCACGAGTTTGCACAAAGGCCTTTTCGTTTAAAACCCCATCTAGGGTGGGGGGAATTATTCGTTTATTTATGGTCGTTGTTGTTGTCGTGTTTTGTCCCTTTTTGTGGTTGTGGTGGGTTTGCCCCTTAAAATGTGTCGCTCAGGTTGGGTTTACTTTTCTCTCTCTCTTCTAATTCCACTGCCCGTGCAATTAAACTGCAGGTTAAAGGGTGGGGGGGTTCCCTTTCGCTTGAACTGGCTTTTCCCCTATCGGCCTCTCCCCTGTCTTTTTCCTGCCGCCCCCTTTGCGTTTCCCTTTTTAGACTTGAGGTTTTCCCTAAATGTGACGTAGGGTGGAATTTTGGGCCCCCATCGGTTTGGGGGTTTTTTATCTTCACTCGAGCGGAAGTTTGCCCCGGGGGAGCCCCTGCTCCGGTTTTTGGTTGTAAAACCCACTTCGTCAAAGGGACGGTGGGGGTACTTCATTCCTACAGTCGGCCTGTGGGGAAGGGACATCATCTCTTTTCCGCATTGCTCTGCTGCCCTCTCGACTGGACGAGGGCAGGGGTCGTTTGGGGCCCCGCCACTTCGGGGGCCCCCCAGGGGTTTGTGGTAAGCACCCATTTTTGTGGTTCTTTTGGGTTTTTGTTTTGTTTTTTTTTGTTAGCCGGCCAAATTCTCTTTTTGCGCTTTTTTCTTTTTTTTTTTAAAAAATTATAAAAGAAATATTTTTTGAGCCCACTTTTCTCTGGTTAATTCAATCTTTAACCTGGCCGCAAAATATACCCAAAAGTCTTTCTCTTTTTTTTTATGCATCTGGTGAAGGCTGGTAGTCGGTGGGGTTGGGGGAAAACCCTGGTGATTCGGGGTTTGGGTTTTACTTGCGGGGTTTCTCGCTCGCCCGCCCCTGTCAAAAATTCCCCGGGGTTCTCTTATTCTTCGGCCACCTTTCTGTTTGTGGGGTGAAGGGGAACGAGTTCTTTTTTGCGGGAAATTGCGTAGGGAAATGTTTAGTCGTTTGGGTGCGGGTTGGAGAATTGTCATTTTAAAATTGTTCCCCTAAAAAATTTTGGGGTTTTTTGGTGCCTTTTGGAATTATTTTTTTTTTGAAAAATTTTTGGTGGCAGTTTTAAAGAAATGGTTGCTGTTTTTAGTTCAGTTCCTAAGAAAGGAAAATGTTGAAGTGAGTGAGGGAAGGATGAAGATTTTAATTTGCTATTGTGGGGTTTCCCCTGTAAATTGTAATCTCTTACCTGTTTCGTGTGAGGGCCCTTTAGCAAACATTCCTCTTTTGGGTTTGTTTTACTGTGTTATGCTGGGGTTCTGTTTTGGGGCCCTGGTGTTTTGTTTGTGTTCGGCAGCCCCCCCTCGCCCATCATGCGGGGGGGCTTTTTTAGGTTTTTAACAGCTTTATGCCAGACCGTACTGACTGCGGGGGTTCCAGTCCCCTTCCTTTTTTCCCTTTTAAAGTTCCTTCCGTTTCCTCTCCTCCGGGGGGTTTCCCCCGAAGCTTCCCGCTTTTGGGGGCCGCGAAATTTGGTTGAGGGACGTGGATTTTGCGGGGGTCCTGACCCTGTCGGGGACCTTCAGCGACAACCCCTCGCCCCCGGGGAACGCGTTCTCCGCGGTCCTCGGACTTCCTAGGGCCCATGTCCCCGTGGGGTTTCGTTTAGGGTGTGTGTGATTTGGGTGTGTGGGTGTGTAAAGGGTTGTCGGCATTAAAAGAAATTCTTTTCAAGAACCGCCCCGGTTTTTTGGGGCACCTAAATTGGGGACTCTGGGCTCACAGGGGGTTTTGGAGGGGCAGGGGTGGGGGGGGGAAACCACACAAAACCCGGGAAAAGGGGAATGTGTGCGGGGAAAAATGCTTATTTTGGTTATGTTGTGTGGTTGAAATGTTTGGGTTTGCGCTATGGGTACGTCTGTGTGTTGAAATGCAATTTGGGTGTGTATGTCGTGTGTGTTAAAATCCCTTTGTTTGGGGTTTTGTGCTTGTTGGGTTTTTGGGAAAAGCTTATTTGTGACTAGGGGGCGTTTTGGGTTTGTGAATAAAGGGGGTTGTTGTTTTTTAATCTTTCTTTTTGTGGTCTCTTGCGGGGGTGTGAGTTCAGTCACTCCTTTCACCCCCAACTAGACCGACCGGGGTCGGGCCCAGACTCCGGCGGTTCGTAAACATTTTTTGGGGGTCGTCCGGGATGTAAAAGGGTTTAAACTGTCTCCCTCTTTTCGCGGAAGAAACCTGTCCAGCCCTGTTGTTTTGTATACTTTTAGTCAGTTTTTTAGGGTTTTTGTTTGTGGGTGGTTGGGGGGGTTTGACTTTTGCGTTGTAGGGATCTTGGTGGCAAAGGGAAAAATTCTGGGGGTGACTGGGGGGTCGAGGTGAGACCAAGGGGAATCGCCCGCGCCCAGACCCCTTCCGCCGGGTTGCCTCCGAAATCCCGGGCCGTAAGACTTTCCTTTCTTTTTCCCACTCGTTGTTCATTCCTGTTTTGCAGTTAACCGTTTTTTTTCCCGGGTGGTTATTGAGTAAGGGGGGTTTGTATGGGGGACTTTTGTGTATTTTTTCCCTCTCTCCGGATTCCTTTTGTCTTTTTTTTTTTTTTTTTTTTGTCGGTGGCCCCACCCCCCCCACTTTTGTCGTGCTGTGGGCGCGGTGTCCCAATTTGGGGCAGCCTGGACATTTTTTTTTTTATTTTTTTTTTGTCGGGGCCCCACCGCACTGTTGCTCGTGCTGGGGGAGCGCGGTGTTGCCCGAGTGGGAAAACTTGGCCCTTGTTTCGTTGACGTTTTTTTTTTTTATTTTTTTGTTTCTCGTCAGTCACCAAGGGGACGTGAAAATATCCGGGGCGGTATTTGTTTTTTTTCAAGTGGGGAAATTTTCTTCCCCTTATTTGAAAAACCCTAGGATATAGTTGTTTTGCAAAAGTCTGGGCTGGTGGTTTTGGCGGCGCCCTGCGTCGGGAGAAAAAGGGGGTTTTTAAAATGTAGTCCCTAATTTTTTAAAAAAAAGCATTCGAAATTCAGTGGGCTTTACTTATTCCGGTGCTGTAGCCGATGGTTTCCCGCGAGTTTTTTTTTACTTTCTTTTTAAATAGGGGGTTTCCTGGGTGAGACCCCGATGGAAATTCGCTCGGAAGCGTCAGGTTTTGTGAAAGGGTCTGTTTGGGGTTCTGTTTGGGCGCAGAATCCGAAACCCTCTCTTCTCCATGCTTTCCCCTTTTGTAAGGGGGATTTCCCTGGGGGGCTTTCCTCATGGGGAAAATCGAGACCCAAGGGACGGGCCCAAAGGGTCATCCTCCCGTGTCGGGGGGTGGGAATATGCTCAGGATATCGCCTCGGGGAATGTGTTTTTGGAGCGACGCGACGAGGGATGAGGGCCCCCCGTAAAGGGGAAAGGGTGCCCGGCAGGAATCCTGCGTAAGGAAGGGGGCTGCCAGGGGAATTTCCCCCCGAAGGAAAAAGGGGTTCCAAAGGGAGGAAGCCCTGCGTAGGGGGAAAAGCTAGACAGGATGGTAACCCTGGTTGGGAGGGGGCTAGCTGCGTAGGGAAAAAGGGGTTTTTCAGGCAGGAAAACCCTCCGTCGGGGAAAAGTTAGTTTAGCGTAAAAAGAGGAGGCTGCCCGGAAAAGGAAGGTCTGCGGGGAGGAAAAGGGAAAGGGGGCCCGCCAGACAGGAGGCTTGCGCCGGGAGGGATGGGGAAAAACTTCTTTCGCGGCCTCCCGAAAATTTTAAATCAGGGGGTTGATCGAAAAGGCCCAAATGATAGAGTTTGAGGCCCCAAAAAAAAAGTTCCAGAGTTCAGACCTAGTGAGGCATTGATATGTTTTAGAGCATTTTTACAATTTTGCTAGTTAAAAACCCTTTGTTTCCCAAAGGGAAAAAAAGGCCATGCACCTTTTTTCCCGGATTATCAGGTGCCCGCAGGGAGTGTGTGCTTACTCTAAAAGAAGGCGGGGTTTTTTTTGCAGAAAAGCGTTGGGTGGGGTAAAAGGTTTTCCCCCTTTCCCCAGAAACGTACCGGAGGAAATTTAGGGGCCATGAAAAAGAATAACGCGGACCTTTTGTTTCATTTGGGATAGGTGGCAAAAAGCTTGGGTTTTTGGGGTCAGTTGGCTTAAACTGGGCTGGAGGATTGATTTCATCGAACAGCTTACCAACACTGTGTCCCCAAAAGTTGAGGATCCGTATAGGGGGACCCGCACCAAAGGATTTTCGCCCGGGTGCCCATTATTCCGCTGAGGTGTTTGCTGAAGGGCCCCCAGAGCCCTTTTTGGGCATCGCCCCGTTTGGACAGGAAAAACCCTCACGGGGTTTTGTGGGGAAAAAGGGGCTGACGGTGCAGCGGGGGAACGGGGGAGGCAGTTCTCGGGGGGGTTTAGCACCCTGACGGGGTTTTCTTTGGGGGTCGTCCCCCGGCCCCTTTTGGAAAAAAAATTTCCCTAAAGCCGCCGGTTGTCATGGGGGCTAGTCCTTTCCCGGTCTCGTGCCCCGGCTAACGTGGGGTCCTTCCGCTTTGGTGGTTTTGGGGGTGCCAGGATTTCTTTTCTGTTGTTGGTTCTTCCTTGGGGCGACTCCCTCGGGATTCGGGGAGCATCAAAGCTCTTTTTTGGATAAGGGGTTTGGGTTTTCCCTTTAGGTCCGGGGGGGGGCGCCAGTTATGTTTTGTGCGGGTTGGAGGTGGTTTTACCTCCCCCCGTCCTTCGGGACTCGTTTTCCCTTTTTCCCCCCCAAATTTTGTGGGAAGTATGGGCCCTTCGCGGGGGGAGCGACCCCGTATTCCCTTTTCTTTGGGAAAACCCTCCCTTTGGACGGACGCCCGTAGTTGTGTTTTTCGGATTGCCCGTACAAAAACATGTGTGGGTTTTTACCACGCGCGCCCAAAAATAAAAAAAGCGGGGCAGGGGTTTTGGGCCCCTTCTTCAGCCGATCTTGACGAGGGGTTTTTGCAAGGGCTGATCCCGTACCCCTGGTTGTCCTTTAGGCCGGGACGGGTTTTCCAACGCCCCGCGACAAATGGTGGGGGCGTCCCCCCCTAGTCTGCCCCACATGCCAAGGTGAGTTTTTAAACCCACAAGGGGGAAACCTCTTTAGGGTCTTCATCAGGAGTTTGGGTGGCCCCGCAGGTCGTCCCCAAAGGGTTTAGAGATTTTGTTCTCCCGGAAAAGGGCCCTGATTCACCCCTGGAAAGGGCCCTTTGGGGTCAAAGCCGGGGCTCTTTAAACGGTTAGACAGGATTCTTCTTTCCGGGGTGAACTTCAGGTTAGGCAGTACGCCGCAGTTGGATGTCTGCCCAAAGGGGCAAAAGCCCAAAAGGGGCGCTTGCGCGTTTTTCCCTAGGAAAACCCGTCGGAACCCACCCAAAATTTTGAAGCAAATGTGGACCCCCGACGATGTGGCCTGTTGTCAAGGAGGAGAGTCGTTTTGTGGGATTTGCGCAAAAAGCCTTTGGGGACACTTGCCAGCTTGCTCAGCAACATTTGCATTTGGCAAAAACCGTACAAGGCTCTGTGCGATGGCGTAGTGTTGAAAGGTGGTTTGAGCCCGGTGATGAGGTGTTGGTTTCCTGCCCCAAAAAAAGAAAAATTACAGGGTTGCTGGCAGGGTCCCTTCGTGGTCTGCAGGGGGGTGGGTGACTGGACCCATCGGTTCCGTGGGGAAAGGGGCCCGTATCATGCCAACCTTTGAAGGGTACGTTTCGACGAACTCGTTTCAGGCGGGAAAACACCCCCGTCCCTCGTGGAGGTGGCGATGGGATGCAGTGTCGGTGATTCGGGCCCTCCCCAATGTTCCCCTTTGTCGAGGGAAAAGTCGTGGGAGGATGTTTGCTTTGGTTTTAAACCCCCTTTTCCCGCTCAGAGGATCAAAATGACCCGGGTTTTGCCCGGGTTCCCGGGCGTACCAAGAAGAAGTACGGCCCGGGAAATTTGTACTGGGGGAGCGTAAACATCCTTCCCGGGGCCCGGACCGGATCCCCGGGCCAAATCAGCGTCGACTCAAAAGGTTTGGCAGTGGAACTGCGAGTATGCGTTCATTTTGCCATATTTTAAAGGGTTTTCCCGAATACGGATGCTGACTATCTCAGCGGCTCCGTAGTCAGCGCACCCAATTTGGGGAAAAACAAATCGAGGGACACTTCCCCTTTAACCAGGGTTACCCCCTTTTGGGTTTTCTGTTTCAGGGGTAGGGGGCCCGGGTTTTTTTTCAGTGATGTTAACGGTTTTGTGAATCATCACCCGTCTCGGATTGCTACTTTATTCTTGGAAAAGGTTTTCCCTTGTTGTTTGTTTTAAAGTTTGGGGTTTTTGTTTTAAACTCCCCGTGGGAATTTTTCGTGGAATGTTTGTATTGGATTTTTAGTACTCTGTCGATTAGGAGGGATTGGGGGTTTAGTCCCATTGTTGTGAAATTTTCACTTTCGTCAAGGTTCAAAAGGGCACTGTATCTCAGGAAACAGATGCTTTTTGAAGGGGGGTTTTTCAGGGTTTGTACGAAAGGGCCCTTTAGGGTTGACCCTTTTTTAGGGTGGGGGAATTATTCGTTTATTTATGGGCGTTGTTGGGTTTTTGTTTTTATACGGGCCCTTTAAAGTGGTTTTTTGGTGTGTTTGCACCTTAATGTCGCCCGCTTTTAGGTTAGGTTTACTTTCTCTCTCTCTCTCTCTAATTCCACTGCCCGTGCAATTCATCCTGCGGGTTCACGGGTGGTGGTACCTTTCGCTTGAACTGGCTGTCTCTATCGGCCTCTCACCTGTCTTTTTACCTGCCGCACGTGCTGCATTCCTCTTAGACTTGAGGTATTCTCACTGTGACGTAGGGTGGCATGTTGGCCGCCATCGGTTAGGCAGGTTTTCTCTTCACTCGAGCGGAAAGATGTCCCTGGGAGCGCCTGCTCCGGTTCTGGTTGTCAACCACTTCGTCGAAGGTACGGTCGGTACCTTCATTCCTACAGTCGGCCTGTAGGGGAGGGACATCATCTCTTTTCCGCATCTGCTCTGCTGTCCTCTCGATGGAAGAGGGCAGAGAGTCGCTTGACCCGCCACTTCTGGGTCACCCACGGGTAGTGGTAAGCATCAGTGTCCAGGACGGGGAAATCGTGATGGTATTGCTTAAGTGGCACTAAGTTGATGTTTTTATTAGTCAGGCTTAACACACCAAGGTTATCTTTGCATCATACACGCATATGCACACTCATGCGCCCACCAAACATTCACCTCTCTCTGGAAATGGGATGTCACGCATTCGTTTCTCTCCAAACACGACTGAGCACAAGAATTACAATTTCTATGCTACTTATAATCAACATGAAAAATCCAATTACGCAAAATGAACAATCAGCACATGAAAGATCAATACTTCCTAATCCCGGGTTATAATAAAATGACTTCTTACCTGGCCAGGTTTTCACACACACAACCACGCTTTCACACCACACCACAGTTCTTGCAAAAGTTTCTTCACGTCTTCTTCAGCACTGCTTGATGGTGATGCCCTTGGTTGACTGGCTCCAGGCTTCAGGACTGGGTTTCGTGGTCGTCTCTGGGATCTCGACGTCGAACTCTTCTTCTTCGTCTTCTTCACCCACCTCTGGGTTCAAATTCAGTTTGTCTGTCTTCACCCACCTCTGGGCTTAAAACTTAGTTTCCTTCTTTTCCCAGTTGTTTTTAACTCTAAGACCTTGCTGTCTCTTCTACCCCCGGGACCAGGGTTTCTCTCGACCCTTTCTTGTCCGGCTCACCCTCTCCTCTCCTCTCCCTCTGTCTTCTCTCTCTCTCTCTCCTGGTGTTCCCCTTTCCCCCTCCTTTGTTTCCCTCGTTTATATAGGGGGGGAAAAACAAAGGTTTCCCCCCGGCCATCCCTTTGCCCACATGTTCTCAAACCCCTATTTCACAAGTACCCTAAATTTTCTTTTCCCGTACTTTCTTCCACCCCTCACCCATTTACACACACCCCACCAAATTGATTAGAAAAAAACCCCCACACTTTAGCCCAAAAGGACTTTGGGAAAAATTTCCCCGCCGATTCGGTGGTTACCCCAACACAGTAATTATTTTAAAGGGAGGGTACTAAAACCTCCCCCGCTTTCCCGCCCCCTGAAAATGGGAACCCAAACCCCCGTGCCCCCGGGCAACACCATCCGAACACCCCCGCCCCCTGCTCTTCACTGCCCGTTTCCCAAAAGAACCCCCGCTGCCCGACTTTTGGGCCTCACTTGGAACCCCGAGGTCGTAGGGGTTAAAATCCCCCCCCCTTTCGCCACGGGGGGGGGCAGGCCCGAATCTCCCTGGGTGTTGTTTATCATCTGGCCATTGGGCCTTTTTTCCCCAAATTTTGGGGCCGTGTGCGAGGGGAAAAGGTACCCGGGTTAAGGGGTTTAAATTCCCTATTTGTATATACGTAAAAAGTCCCTTTTTCCCTCCAAGCGTCTAAAGGGCCTTTTGTGAGGGTTTTCCCACCGGCCCCTTGAAAAATTTCCCCCCCACCAAAGGAAATCCCCTGTTGGCTAAAATTAACATTCAAGGAGAAACTCCATAATTTTCCCATTTAAACCAATAAAAAATATCGTCCTTTTCATAAGCATTTACCCCAGAGAACGCACGCAAATTTTCTTGTAAAAAAATTTAGAAAAAATCAATACATACCACTATCCAAGCAAAAGAACCATAAATCTGAAAACTCCACCAGCTCTAAGGCGTTTTGGCCATAAAACTATTAGTTTTTACGGAAATTCTCTCCCCCTTTTCTTCATACACGTGGGGCCCCCAGCCCGCCCCTCACGCATACCGACACTGCACAAAACCCCGCACCCCCCTACATATTTACAGTGCCCGGGGTTTTCGCCCGGGCCATTTTATTTGGCCCACGGGCCCCCTCACTCTTTTTTTCCTTCAACCCACGGTTTTCCCTTCCGCCGACATGTGTTGCAATGCGCCCAAAAAACGCCCGAATTCCCCCAAAGGGTACCGGGGCCCGTAGTACTCCGGGGTTACGGCCCTTTTTGAGGCCCTTTTTTCCAGATGGGCCCCAGGCCCGGGCGTCACATGTTTTTCTAACATCACTGCCTTTCCCGCGTTGTGGCACAACGATCTGTCCTTTTTTTTTCCCCCCAAATCAAGTGAGAGGGGAAAATTCGGGACAAAACCCCCCCTTTACTCAAACCCCATTGTGCCCCTTTAACCTTTTCTTCGGGCCCCCTGTGAGCAAAAACCAAACCCGTTTTCTGGGGCGGTAAACGCCCTTTTGTTCGCCCAAATGAGTGGGTAAAAGGGTTTAGGGAAAACGCTCCCAAACTTTTGGAGTTTGGGGTGCCTGAGGGGTTTTCCTCAGTGATTCCTTTTCCCCATTCAAAAACAGAAATCCCCCCTCTGGGGCCCCCACCCACTGCTCCTGGGGTGTTTCCCAAATTTCCAAAAAATAGGCGGCTTCGGGGGAAAAGCCAAACCCTTTTTAAAATTCCCTAAAAAATGGTTTATCACTGAAACCAGGGCCCTTTTGAATTCTCACGTTCCATTAAATTTTTTTTACACCTCTGTTGTTTTTCCCATGAATTGGGCCCTTTTAACCAGGGGCTCCTTAAACCCTGCCCCCCTGCAACCCCGAGTCTCTTGCCAAACCCCATTGTCCCTACTCTCCTTTTTTTCCACCATGTTATCGCCTGAATCGGTGAAACCCCCAACACAATCCAGACAAAATAAAACTGCCCTTTGGGGGTCTTTTTCCTTTTCTGCCTCTCTCTTGGCCGTTTCCCCATTGCTGCTGCTTTTCTGAGGTCTAAATCGGGAGTCCTGCCAAGTTCCCGTCTTACACACAGAAAACAGGTCCCCTCTTCCCAGCCACGTGGGTATTGGTTTTTACCCTTGTTTTTCACGGGCGCTGGGGCCTCCCGGGGGTGTAAACTGAACCCCTTTTTTTGGTCATGGGGCTGGCCGGCCCTCCTCTGAAATTTTCTTTGGGGTTTCCCCTTGTTTAGGGAAATCCCCCTCGCTTCCCGGAGGCCACGGCCAAAACCCATAGTGGTTTGCAAAACCTTTTTTCCCTTTAAGGGGGGTGGAGGCCCGGCCCACAACCCCAAGTATCGGGTTTCCTTTTTCACCCGGTCTTTAGGCCCTTTAAAACCGGGCTACCCCCTAAGTTTACCCATTTGTTGAAATTGGGAAACCATTAACACCGAAAAAGTGTGTTGTCTTTACCTTTTTTCGATTTGCCTCGCGAAACCCTTTCGCCTAAAAAAACCCTTTTTCATCAAAAACATATGCCTTTGGGACTCTTTTTTCACCTTTTCAAAATCTCTCGGGTCACCTTTTTGGGAAAGGGGGAAACGTGTGGTAACGCCGACCCGTCAACAAGGCAGACAGGTTTATTTGGGCCCCGCATCCTTTGGGCCCGCCCTCGTGCTCGGGAAACGATTTCAAAAAAAACTGAATAAGGCCCCAATGAATCCCGTTTCTTTTCGGGAAAAGTGGGAGTTTAAAGGGCCCAGGGGCCAACTTTGTCTGGGGGCCTACTGAAATCAGAAGGGGGTCTATTTCCCTCGTTTTCCCGATTTTATTCTTTTTAAAAACGGGTTTGTTTGGCAACGGGATTCAGTTTCAAGTCTAAGGCTCTTTCCCCCCGCCTCGGGGTTCTTTGGGCCCGTCGAGCTGTTCCTTTTCAAATTCCCCCACCCTTTCCCTCTCTCCCTCCCTTTTTCTGGAAATTTAATTAAAAAATACCGGGGTTCATCTCCTGTAATCCCATTTTTTTCCCCCCAAAAATCAGGGGTTTTTCTTGGGGGAAAAAATTTTTTTCGCCATTTCTTTTTTTTGAAATTTTAAGCACCCCAAAAAAAGTTTTCTTTTTTAAAACCCGGAAAAAAAATTTGGGAACAGTTTATCTATAAAAAGGTACGAGTACAAAACCCAAACCCTGGAATGTTTTCCCAAAAACCAAAAGGGCCCCAATCTTAAACCACAGCTTCCCGTGAGATTTAAACAAACCTCGTTCTTCCGGGGGGTCTGAAGGGCCTTTGGGTTAATTAAAAACCACCCCGCCACAATCAATATCAAAAACCCAAAAAACTAAAGGGAAAAAATTAAAGAGCAATTAAAAATTTTCCCCTTTTGTGGATGCTTCCCCCCCAGTACTACTTTTAGTAAACCCCCTTTGTTTTTCCCGCCCAACCCAATTTTGGGCCCGCAAAACCGGGCCCGCTCCCCCCTTTGTCCAGGACGGGGGGAAAACGTGATGGTATTGCTTTAAATGATAAGTTGAAGTATTATTAATTTAGGCTTAACACACCCCAAGGTTTTTCTTTGCACTCAACACGAAGGACACTCATGCGTCCCCCAAACCTTCCCCTCCGGGAAAGGAAGCAGCATTCGTTTTTCTCCAAAAACGAAAGGGGCCAAGAATTTTCAATTTTTGTACTTTTAAAACCAAAAAAAAAATCCAATTTCGCAAAATTAACAAATCAGCACATAAAGACAAAACTTCCCAAAACCCCGGGGTTTTAATAAAATACTTTACCCGGCCCGGTTTTTACACCCAAAACAACCCCCCGGTTTCCCCCCACACCACAGTTCTTGCAAAAGGTTTTTTTCATTCTTCTTCAGCACTGCTTGATGGGGATGCCCCTTGGTTGACTTTCCCCAGGCTTTAGGGGGCTGGGGCTTCCCTGGGCGTCTCGGGGTCTCGACGTCGAACTCCTTTTCTTCGTCTTTTTCACCCACCTCGGGTTCAAATTCAGTTTGTCTTCTTCACCCCCCCCTGGGGCTTCAACTTTGTTTCCTTTTTCCCTTTCCCGCTTGGGCTTTAACTCAAGACCTTGCTGTTCTTCTATCTCCCAGACCACGTTTCTCTCGACCCTTTCTCTGTCCTGCTCACTCCTCTCCTCTCTCTCTCTCCTCTGTCTTCCCTCTCTCTCTCTCCTGGTGTTCTTCTCCCTCACGTTGTTCTCCCTCAGTTTATATAGGGAGGGAAACAAAGGATTCCCCTCCGGGCCATGCCTTTGTCCACGCTGCTTCTCAAACCCCTAGTTCACAAGAAACCCTGAATTCTCCATTCGCTACATTCTTCCACACATCAGCATTTACACACACCCCTACCTAATTGATTAGCAAACACACACTTAGCCCCAGATGGACATCGAAAAATTCCCGCCGACTTCGGTGGTTACTCAACACAGTAATTATCTTAAGGAGGGCTACTACAACCTCCACACGCATTCAGCCAGCCTGACAATAGAACCAACACAGTGACCCACGGCAACACCATCCGAACGACTCCAAGACCCCTGCTCTTCACTGACTGTTTACAAAAGAACCTCAGCTGACCGAGCATTTAGCGCTCACTTGGAACGCCGAGGTCGTAGTGGTTACATCCCTTCCCCTTTGCGCCACTGGGCAGGGCCGAACTCTCTCCTAGGTGTTGTTTATCATCTGGCCACTTCGGCCTTCTTTCACACAGTTCGGCCGTGTGCGATGGGTAAGGGACCCTGGTTAATTGGTCTATTACCTATTTGTATACTACGTACAACGTCCCTTTTTGCCTCCAAGCGTCTAATGCCTTTTGTGAGAGGTTTCACGCTCCTTGACAATCAGTTTCGTGGTTCGTTTGTTTTGTTTTGTTTTTGTTGTTAGCCGGCTAATTTCTTTTGCGCAATTTCTTTTTTGTTTTAAAAAATTATAAAAGAAATATTGTTTGAGACCACTTTTCTCTGGTTAATTCAATCTTTAACCTGGCCAGTCAAAATTATATTCCAAAGTCTTTCTTTTTTTTTTTTAATGCATCTGGTGATGCGGTAGTCGGTGGGGATGGGGAGAACCGTGGTGATTCAGGGTTGGTACTTGCTTGGTCTCGCTCGTCCGCCCCTGTCACAATCACCGGTCTCTTATTCTTCGGCCACCGTCTGTTTGTGTGTGCAAGGGAACGAGTTCTATGTTTGCGAGCGTGCGTACGCATGATTAGTCGTTTGGATGCGTGGTTGGAGAATGTGTCATTTGAAATGTTGCTATAAAATGTGGGGATAATTGTGCCATTGAATTATTATTATTTGCAAATGTGATGGCAGTTATAAAGCAATGGTTGCTGTATTAGTTCAGTTCCTAAGAAAGGAAAATGTTGAACGTGAGTGAGGGAAGGATGAAGATATAATTTGCTATTCGTGTGTTTAGCCTGTGAATGTAATCTCTTACCTGTTTCGTGTGAGGAGACCTTTAGCGAACATTCCTCAGTTGGTTTGTTTACTGTGTTATGCTCGGGTCTGTGTTGGGCTGGTGCTATTGATGTGTTCGGCAAGCCTCCCCTCGCCCATCATGCGAGGGGCTGTTAGGATTTAACAGCATATGCCAGACCGTACTGACTGCGGGGTTCCAGTACCCTTCCTTCTTTCCTTCCAGTTCCTTCCGTTTCCTCTCCTCCCGGGGGATTCACCCGAAGCTTGCGCTGTTGGGGCCGCGCACTGGTTGAGGAGCACGTGGACTTTGCTGGAGGATCCTGACCCCTGTCCGGGACCTTCAGCGACAACGCCTCGTCCCACGGGACGCGTTTCTCCGCGGTCCTCGGACTTCCTACGGCCCATGTCGCCAGTGTGGTTCGCTCTGTGTCGTGCGATTTGGGTGTGTGTGTGTGTCAATGGTGTCGGCATTGAAAGACACTTCGTTCAAGAACCGACCCGGTTTGGGGCACCTGATGCGACTCTGTGCTCACAGTGGACTTTGGAGAGGCAGGGGTGTGGGGGAACCACACGAAGCACGGAAAGGAATGTGTGCTGGAAATGCTTATTTATGATTATGGTTATGTTGTGTGCGTTGAAATGCTTGTTTGCGACTATGGGTACGTCGTGTGTGTTGAAATGCTTAATTGTGTGTATGTCGTGTGTGTTGAAATGCTTGATTGTGATTGTGCATGTTGTGTGTGTTGGAATGCTTATTTGTGACTATGTGCGTGTTGGTGTGAATAAATGGGGTGTTGTATCGTAATCTTTCTTGTGTGGTCTCTTGCGGGGCGTGTGAGTTCAGTCACTCCCTTCACTCCCATCTAGACCGATCCTGTCAGGGCAGACCTCCAGGGGTCGGTCGCGACACATGTCATCCATCCATTCACAGATATAACTGCGGGTACACCGAGCCTTTTTTCATTAAAAAAAAGACAGTGTATAATCCATGAAGATTAATGCCTCTCTCTCTCTCTCTCTCTCCTCTCTCTCTCTCTCTCTCTCTCTCTCTCTCTCGCCTTGTTCTTCATGATTTGAGGATAAGATATATTCAGCCTAAGTATCATAATGACCCATGTCAGTTCAGGTTTAATCTACTTATGGCATGTAGAAATGAGTGTATTATCTAATGTAGCACTATTCACTTATAAAGCTTTAAAACGTTTGTGTACTGCTTCAACATAAAAAGCACCATTGATGGACCACATACCAATGACTTTATTTCTTTGGTTTGCTTTGTTATGCTTTACTTTATTTGTGTTTAGTGCATGACAAATGCTTTATGACCAGTGTCTAAATTCCATGTTATGTATATAATGTATGTGTGTGCGCGTGTGAGATAATATGAGTCGGTGAACGACCATCCCCTAAAGATAGGGGCCTAGGCCTAAAATCTGAATAAACATTCGCATTCTCTCTCTCTCTCTCTCTCTCTCTCTCTCTCTCTCTCTCTCTCTCTCTCTCTCTCTCTCTCTTGTAATCCCGGACAGAAAAGGAAGCTTCTTTCATTTTGTATCTCTGTTCTAACTGGTGAAGTCTGAAGTTTACATTCATGTGGATCTGGACCAGATTATCCGGTATTATGCACTGGGCCACTCTTAAACATAAGTTGGCTTACGCATCTGGTACTGCACAAAGATTGTAGGCCAATAAAGAACGGGTGTTCGTTGACCTTTTAGGCAAGTGGCCGCTAGGGGGGAACCAAAATGCTTGGGGCACTTTTGCAGTTCAGCTTGGAACCACTGACAAACCTTTGTCAGTGGTGTACTACAGGGCAAGACCTTTGCCATTCTTCTCTGTGCTTTTGCTCGATTATTTCACTCGCAGCCTCTTTAGCTTGTAAACAAGGTAGCCTAGCATATATCCGCTTGAGCATCGAATTTGCTTTCCTCCTTAGATTTTGACATTCTGTGTGCGTGTGTTTTTGTTTGGGTCAAGTGCTGCTTGAGTAGATTATCAGCGTCGGAAAATACACGCTCGACAGTTTCAACCTTGGTCCGTTTCAGATAACACTGCACTGTGTTCCTGTTGCGAGATGATAGAGCTGACATCTTTCGGTCGCTTGGAGAAGGAGCACTCGCCGCATTTTAGTTTGATCGGTGTCATAGCTGGACAGGCAACTTGTTAGCTTTTGCAAGAGATGGTGACGTGTAGGCCAGGCGCGAGTAAGGAGGGAAAGGGCGTTTGTTTGCATAGGGGAGGAGAGAGAAGGCGTTGGGGGAAAAAGGGAGGGGGGCATAGGTGAGGACCCCTCTCCCATTCTCTTCCTGAGCCTTTCCACCCCAATTCCAACAATGAAATTATTGATAAATGAGTACATAAATGAATAAATGAAAAGAAAGAAATAAGGAATGAACAACAACTATGGAAAGCGAGCTCATTCCGGACAAAAATCGTCATTCAGTACGTAACCAGTAATATTGTAGACATTATGCCAATCATGCACTCACCCTTTCACCTATCTACTCCCTCCTCCGCATAACAACTTCTGTTGTTTTCCTTCCTTCCTTCCTTCCTTTCTTTCTTTGTGTGTGTGTGTGTGTGTGTGTGTGTGAGAGAGAGAGAGAGAGAGAGAGAGGTCCTTGTTCGCCGAATGAGAACAAGTTCTGCCGTCACATACCCAACGCCTTTCCTCTTCTACCGCCTTTTTCTCCCTTTCCCGTTCAACAACATTTTGTCACGTGCACTTCATTTAGTGAAAAAATTCGTTTAGTTGCCCCCCCCCCCCCATCCCCACCCCCCACCCCCATCCTCCACTTCTCTCCCTACGTCTTCCTTCCTCCCTCTCCTCCAACAATGCTGTAGCCACAGTACTACAAATCTCCTATGAGCCCTTTTCCTGTTTCTACACAAAGTGATCCGTTCCTGTTTGCTGCTCTGTCATCGTCTGAAGTACTGTCAACCATCAGAACAAGTGGGACAATTTGCCTGTTCGACTCACGTTCCTCTCTTATCAGGATGGCCAATCCAGCACGGGATATCCGCTTATAGGGTTTCTTTGTCATGAAGCGAAGCCAGCAATGCGCTTTGTGTGTGTGTGTGTGTGTGTGTGTGTGTGTGTTGTCTCATCTTCTCACTCCAATAGCCTTATCCCCATATCGCTCATTCCGACTCCCCGTCCACATTGACGCAGTGGCTTGTCCCGTTGCCCTGATACCACCAATCTACAGGGAGAATAAATGCCAAATCGTCATGTGGCATCCCACCAGAGAAGATACTGCACTGCTGCAGAGTCACTACAGTGGTGTTCAGGAGTTCCTGCTCTGACCCAGTATACGCAGAACACCACCTGCTACGCTCTCTACTGACGACAACAGAGTCTCAATCGCAGAGACACTGAGTGAGGAGGGGACCACCATGTCCGTCTTAGGACACTCCCCATGAATTCACCGCTACCATAGAACTCGACACGAAGTCGTCAAGGGCATAGTCGCGGAGAAGAAATCGAAGCCGAGGTCACCATTAGAGCAAGGTATGAAAGGCCACAGAATTTGAGACTTTTTTCTCATGCTGATCGATGAGGATGAGGAAGATGATGCCAAAGATGATACTATGGAGTTTTATTTTTATCTTAGGTAACATGACTGAGCAGTGCTCCATGCATTCTTTCATAATACAATCCGGCGTCAACCGAGCCCGAGAGATACAGACACCTGCAGTGTTGGTCAGGAAATTTGAGCAACACTCTCAGAGACGCATCCATTAAGTGGATGAAACTAGATTCTGTGGTTCCAGTCTTTCCAACTGAGCTCATAGAAAACTCAACTCTGGGTAGGAATCGTTCATAAGCCAAAAATCCACAAATATGAAGGACTCGGATGGGAATGAAACATATGATCTCCCAGCAGGGAATCCACGTCGCTAACTACTGCACCACGAAAGCGTGTTCATTTCTGAAACTCTTCAAATGAAAGCGTGTTCATTTCTGAAACTCTTCAAATGAAAGCGTGTTCATTTCTGAAACTCTTCAAATGAAAGCGTGTTCATTTCTGAAACTCTTCAATCAAAATGTGTCCTTTGTGTGGAGACAATGGGTACAATAAGGACATAAATCCGACAATATGAAAGGGATGGCGGTTCGGAAGGTGGTGAGGTGTGTATACATGCTGTACGTTTTTCTGCCCATATTTTTGACGCCTGGACTTTCGCCACTCAACGGGACATACGTCACTGAACAGGAGACGAAAAACAGTTTTCTCCGGTTTACGTACTGCTCTCTCTCTCTCTCTCTCTCTCTCTCTCTCTGGCATTGGTTTCTACATGCCTTCAAAATTGAAGATGATGACACTGACGAACAGACAGCTAGTGCTAAGGTCTTTGATTCCTGGGAGCCTCTTCACTGGCAGCTCTCGTATTCAAACTTCAGTAGAACAGGCTGAATTCTATTTTCTTTTACTGACGCATAAAGCGTGGTTATTCCGATCAGGGTTTGTCCCCCTTTGCTTGCGGGCATAAACGTCACTCGAAACATTGGAGAATCCATGGCTAAATATAAATCTGTCAGCGTTCATGCTTTGTCGGTGTGCATGCTCTGACACAAGGAAAAATCCACAAAGTTTCTCGTCTAAACGCTTCAAAATATACGGTGCAAAGTGAAAAGTTCCTCATCGAAGACACGTACCCGGAGCGGCAAAAAATACGGCGGCGAAGGAACAGGTAAACGGCAGCGAAAGCACAGGCGGCGAAAGTATATGTCCCAAAGGGGTGCTGAGATAAAGAATGGATGGAAGGGTGGATGCAACCTCTTCGAGGATTCACTCACAGATGGAAAGGGCGTCCACACACCACCCAAACCCAAAGCAGTGTCGCCTCCTGACCAATATTCAGCCTTTCCTCACGGGTTTTCGTCCCTGCGTTTGGGATCTACTTACATCATCTGCTTCCGTCACAGCTGGATTTCGTTTCTGTTAATTGACGCTTTCATTTCTGACCTTTCCACGTTTGGCCCTACTATTTACATTTTGTTTGCTGCAGTTACGTGTGAGATTTTGGTAGGCCTACTTGAGGTTTTTATTTCGCTACTGTCATGTGATTACGTGATTCTCAATGAATGGTGACATGGGGTTTTTCCCCCCATGATATTATGTTTGGCAAGATATGTTTATAATGTGACCAGGCTGTTCTATATCTAGTGAGGTGTTTATTAAAGGTGCTCCACTGTTTGATACATATTACATGAAACAACTTCATCCAGACAAAGATTTACGGAATATTTGTAGTAATACATGCATAAAATATCGTTTAACATATTTTTTGTCAGTGTACGATGACTGATTGTATTTTTTAAGAAACCGTCGATATTGTTATATTTGAAATATTTCATAATATTTTCAAACAAGG
>CM031595.1:105253960-105286460 GCA_018398815.1 Conus ventricosus | reverse complement strand
TCAGACACAAGATTCTCAAAACAATCCAGTCGCTCCAGTCTCTAAATACTCGGCTCTTTAAGCAAGGTTTTGGAGCATTATGGTTTTTGGTGTTCAGCCATGCCAGGGGGTTAGGTGATCCACTTTTTGTCATCGGTAATGAGCATTTTAATAGGTTGTTACGAAAACAAATTGGTCCGGAGGTCTATTCATACGAGTCTACATCATGCACGAGCGTGCGTGGATTGCCTAAGCATACAGATACAAATCGTACGTGAAAGAGATGATGACGATAGCAGTGACGGTAAAGTTTGAATGTTACAATGGTAAAAGTAATGGTTTATTTATTATTCTACTAAACAACAAAAGTAGTACCGACTATCACACCTCTTGAATCAAAATATGTTTTCCATGTTACACAGTATGTACTATTTCGTATGCACACACATACATCCACACACACGCACGCACGCATTCACGCACGCGCACACACACACACACACACACACACACACACACACACACACACACACACACACACACACACACACGGCAAGAACAGATAAACAAATAACCGACGGTACATAGATGAAAAGTAAAAGTATTTAAGTTAATTTTGAAAATTAAGGGCATATCTGAAGAAAAAAAAGAAATCAGAAACCTTAAAAATAAAAAAAAACTTCACGAGCTCGCTTCTGCATCGCATTCGGCCATAATGAATTTCGTCTCTACCCCCCTCCACCACCCATCCCTCTTGCAGGTTCTACTGGTTCATCAATGTGGGTTCGCTGATCGCCTACACCGGAGTGGCCTATGTCCAGCAGGAGGTCAGTTTCGGCTGGGGCTACGTTGTGCCTCTGGTCAGTATGATCTTCGCCCTCATCCTCTTCGTCGCCGTCAGGTCCTTCTACGTGCTTGAGACACCCGGCGGTCAGTCAGTTCACTGTCTGTTCTCGGTGTGGTGGTGGTGGCAGTTTGTTACGTGTGTGTGGTGGTTGGGGGGGGGGGGGGGGGGGGTGGATGTCGGTTCTGTGGGTTGGATCTAGATGCTGTTCAATAACCCAAGCATTGTCAGCGGCTAAGAATTGTGCAGAACAACCTTTACTTTACTTGATTTCCTAAGAGATACAATCTTCCACTGATTGACCAAACAATATAATGCTGAACAATTAAATAGTGGGGGAAAACAAGTGCAGAATAACAATTCTTTCGTCATTATAGTAATGACTTGGCAAAGATTTGAACTTTGAAAAAAAAAGGGGGGGGGGGGGGGGGGGGGATGAAGAAAGAGGGAACAGAAAATTAAGAAAATAAGTTATAAATATGAAAGTCCTTCACTAGCTGTATGAGGGAACTATCGTAATCCCTCTTGAAAACAGATCTATTTATATTGCCTACTCCTAGGCCTTTCGTCCGCTGGATCGGACTCATCAGGGAGACGCGGCTGATTGTGCCTGTGCTCTTGGTGTCAAATAGAGACGCATCACAGTCCATAATTCTGTGGTGTTCTCACCACCAAGGGTTCAAAAAAGAATCCAAAAGCACCCATTTAGCAGCCAGCGAAGGGTAGTAAATGAAACAAAACTAAAGCGTTGAGAGGAAAGTTGCTGAAAAACTAAAAACATTATACACACACACACACACACACAACACACCACACACACACACACACACACACAATATATATATATATTATATAAAATATATATATATATATATGTCGTGCCTAATTTGTAAATTTGCCTAACTTGTAGACTAGGCAACTGATTTGCCTAGTCTGTAAATTAGGCAGTGGCGTTGCCTAGCTTGTAAACTGATTTTAAAGCCGTGCCTAATCTACAGACTAGGCTGCCTAATCTACAGACTAGGCAGCCTACTCTGTAGATTAGGCAAAAATTACCTAGTCTACATATTAGGCAATTAGTCTGCATTTTAAGCAATGCTTTTTTTCTTTTTTCATAGGCCTATTAGATTATCCTTTCATTTGTTTTCTAATATACTACCCTTTCCGACCTCACTCTTCCTTTTACAACCTTGGTCTACTTTTAGACTACAAACAACAGCTCACTTGTATTGCAGACACTGTATTTGTAAGTTCGGGCTAAACGTGCCTTTCACACGGCTGTAATTGAACTTGAGGCACAGATGAGGTGTCACTTTTAGACTACAAACACCAGCTCACTTGTATTGCAGACACTGAACTTGAGGCGCAGATGAGCTGTCACTAAAAATAAAAAAAGTGATAAACACTCAGAAAGGCTATTTCTAATCAGCCAAGCATTGAGTGCTCCATTTGAGAGTCTGACTTGGTTATTCAAACTGAAGCCATGGCTGAGGAAAGAGTGCTTTTTCGGCAACGATTCGAAGAAGGATTGGATGGCACCACATCGAACAGTTACATGTTGCCTGATGTTGAGATGTATCAGAGTATGGGGGATGAACTGGCACAATCATCCAAGAAAGCCTACTATCTCAAGCAAAAGTTTCAGATGATTCAAATTGCAGGACGCAAGAAAATAATCAAGGTAAACATTTCCGTTTTGTATTACAATCTCTCTCTCTTCTCTCTCTCTCTCTCTCTCTCTCTCTCTCTCTCTCTCTCTCTCTCTCTCTCTCTCTCTCTTCTATCTTCCCTTCCTTTTCTCTGTTTGTTAGCACAAATTCGACTTTCACTGTCTGTCAGTCTGCTATCTTCACTGTCTTTTTGCTCACGCCTCACACACCTCGCACTATTTGTGTGTGTTTAGCGGAGGAAGAATGCAGACGAAGGCATCAAATACCTGCTAACGAAATCGGAGATGTTCGACATCCTGTACGAAGCTCACCTTTCGACTGGGCATGGAGGAGAAAAGAAGCTGCGACACGTTCTATGCGATAAATATTGCAATATCAGTCAAAAGATAATTTCCTCCTTTGTGACAAAATGCGAAACATGCCAAAAGAAAAAGACAAAACCAAACAAGGGACTTGTCGTGCGGCCTTTAAAAAGTAAGACCTTTGCCGAAAGAGGACAGGTAGATCTCATTGTAATGGAATCAAACCCTGACCGTGGATTTAAATACATCTTAAATTACCAGGATCATTTCACAAAGTTTGTAGTGTTGAGGCCAATGAAGTCCAAAACCGCAGCTGAAACGGCATACAATCTGATTGACATTTTTTGTTGGATTACCCCCCCCCCCCCCCCCCCTCCGGCAGTACTGCAATCAGATAACGGTCGAGAATTCACCGCATCTGTCATCAATGAAATGAAACTGATTTGGCCACAGATGAACATCGTCCACGGATCCCCAAGACATCCACAGTCCCAGGGGAGTGTTGAGAGATCGAACGCCGACGTGAAACAGATGTTGATTGCCTGGACAATAGACAACAACTCCAGTCAATGGGCTGAAGGTCTGCGGTTTGTAATGCTGCAGAAGAACTCCTCCCCCACAGGAATCTATGCCAAAGAACACCCTTGGAAGTCTTTTGTGGTCGAAAGGGTCAATCTGGTCTTGAAAGAACATGTCTGCCTAAAGAGGTCATAGAGAAGTTGGAGAAAGAAGAGGAGCTTGACCAGTTTCTCGCAGAATTGACAGGTTCAGATGAAGCTAACGAAGCTGAAGTTGAAGTCAGAACAGAAGAGGGTGCAACTGGTGTTGACGTTGTAGCAGAAGAAGGTGCAACTGGTGTTGAAGTTGTGGCAGAAGAACGTGCAACTGGTGTTGAAGTTGTGGCAGAAGAACGTGCAACTGGTGTTGAAGTTGTGGCAGAAGAACGTGCAACTGGTGTTGAAGTTGTGGCAGAAGAAGGTGCAACTGGTGTTGACGTTGTAGCAGAAGAAGGTGCAACTAGTGTTGAAGTTGTGGCAGAAGAAGGTGCAACTGGTGTTGAAGTTGTGGCAGAAGAAGGTGCAACTGGTGTTGAAGTTGTGGCAGAAGAAGGTGCAGCAGGATTTGAAATGGTAGCAGAAGAGGGTGCAACAGGATTTGAGGTTGTAGTGGAAGAGGGTGCAAGTAGGGTTCCAGAAACCGATGCACAGGTTTTGGGAACAATAGCAATCTCTTTAGATACTTGCAGACGTGATGCAACTAAGGGTCAGGAAAAAAGCAGAGCTGAAATGATGCACACAACTCAGGAAAAGCTTGTACCTTTGCAGGAAAATGATGTAGTTCTTGTCCCTGTTAGTGAGTTTGACAGGGGTAGATTAGATTGTCGGAATGTACCCGGTGTTGTCATGGCAGTTCGAAATGACAACTACCAAATTGGTACAAAGCATGGCATCGTGAAGGGTTGGTTTTCAAGAAATCATGTCATTAAGCAGACTACGAGATAATGTCACGGGACATGGTTGATGAAGTTAATGTACTGCCGTTCAGACGCATCACAACACTTCATTCTAGGCATGGTGGGCAAGGCTTTACCAAATGCTCTTGCCAAGGTCTTTGCATGACGAAGAGATGTCAGTGCAGAAAAAAACAAACCATGTGCCACAGCCATTGCCACCCACAAAACAAAACGTGCAAAAACAAATAACTTATTTGATAGAATGAACTGAACAATCAACTGTCCTTAGTACAAATAGCAAATCTTCAGTAACACCATGACATTTCTTGGCGCTGATAAATAGAAAGGATTGTATGACATTTGTGTGAAGATAAAATGTTTGGTGTAAAGATTAAAATGAATCATTAATCAGAGCTCTTGCTTTAGTTTTTGGTTTTTGTGTTACAAAAGGATAATCTATGAAAAAAGTTAGGCAACGCCACTGCCTAACTTACAGACTAGGCAATTCAGTTGCCTAATCTACAATGAAAAGAAAATCACAGCATTGCCTAATATGTAGACTAGGCACTTTTTGCCTAATCTACAGAGTAGGCTGCCTAATCTACAGACTAGGCTGCCTAATCTGTAAATCAGGCACTGTTTTAAAATCAGTTTACATGTTAGGCAACGCCACTGCCTAATTTACAGACTAGGCAAATCAGTTGCCTAGTCAACAAGTTAGGCAAATTTACAAATTAGGCACGACATATATATATATATATATATATCCCTCCTTCCCTACCTCCCTCCCCTCTCTCACTCCCCCCCCCCTCTCTCTCTCTTTGTCTTGGCACCTCTCCCATCCTTTCTTTCTCTTAAATCCATACCCTGTCGTACATTCTACATTTACTTTCCATTTAAGAAGCGCCCCCCCCCCCCCCCCCCTCCCTCCCTCCGCCTCCTCGCGGATAATATTCTAAGGATTCTTTTGGAGAATTTCCGACCGATAATATTCCACTGCAGTACGGTCATTTTTACTTTTCTTTGCATTCCTGGCTATCTTCTATATCACATCTGGAGGCTGGCGGCGAAGACTGCAGTTTGTCCCAGTAACCCTGCCCACAGATTGTGTGTGTTTGTTTATCTGTCTTTTTCCATCTTCTCTGGGTGTGAACGGCGTCACCATCATGCTGCGTCTTCCGATTACACTGATACACACAACCACGTCCCCCACCAGACTCGTTCTGTTGCAGTCTCAGAATTAGCAGATCTATGGAGCAGTCATAGTAGGTCACGAGGAGGCAATCTACCGGAGGGGACGCCGCGCTGCTGCCGAATCACTTCGATGGTGTTCGATGAATCTTGTTCGGATCTAGCACACGCGAGACACCACCTACAAAGCCTGCTACTTTCGGCAATAAATTAGTTCAGTCGTGGAGCCATTCTGAATGAATGTCCCTTTCCGGAGAATGCCACCACGTGAAAACAAGGAAACATGAACTTGGTGATACCGACGTGTTTGACAGGAACTCACCATGGACGTGGGCATGGACGTGGCGAAGAAATCATCAATGTTTTTTGTTTGTTTTGTTTTGTTTTGAGTTGATTTAAAAAAAAAAGATTTCCCTCTGCATTCGTCTCACTTTGCAACTAGATTTTTTGGGGGGTCATGTTTTGGAGCTCCACTTGAGTGGACCATCTTTGGTCGAACCACAGCCATTGAAGGTGGGGCAAGACTGCAGAAACTCTGGATCTGGAATCCGTCAGCCAGAACCATGCAGGCGTTAGTCCTTGTAGGAAATCTCGATTCTGTGGAGACAGGAGATGAGCCCGCTGGCTATGTCCTGCTATGTCCCGGCCAGAAGGAGGTGACTTGACAGAATCGATCCAGTTGGTTGATGGTATCTTTTCCAGTCTCACAGTGAAGGCGTTCTTTCCGTGTGGTTCTGAAGTGACGCTTCTGGCTTGATTTCACTTCTCCATAACTTAGAGGGCGTGTGGTCTGTTCCAGATAACTTCCAGCCTCACAGAGTTTGCATTTTTCGTTGTCTATGACACCACATGCACTGTGAACTGGACCTCACCGTTTACTCCACCTTGTTTATTTATTTATTTATTTATTTATTCATTCATTCATTCGTTCATTCATTTATCAGTTTATTTATTCGTTTATTTATTTGTTTTTCGTTACCATCATCATCATCATCATCATCATCATCATTATCATCACCACCACCACCATCATTGTCATCGTTATATCATTGTTGTTATTTTTTTCTTTCCAGGCAGTATACTGTCCACGAGCGCGGCAGTGGTCTGGCAGGTGCTGACCAAGCCCAAGCCTCAGGTGCCCCCAGGAGAGAAGTCCAGGTTCTTTGACAAGGCCCGCACCAAGTACGGCGGCTCCTTTGACGACGAGACAGTGGAGAGCGTCAAAGCGGTGCTGAGGGTACTGCCGGTCTTCCTGACCATCATCATGTACTGGGCCATCTACATCCAGGTGGGTTTATTACACGTCTCTCTCTCTCTCTCTCTCTCTCTCTCTCTCTCTCTCTCTCTCTCTCTCTCTCTCTCTCTTATTTTTAGCCAATGGAAGTGAATCTCTTTCTACATCCCATGTGAATCTCTATATCCAAGTGAATCTCTTTCTACACCCGTGTGAATTTCTACATCCAAATGAATCTCTTTCTACATCCATGTGAATCTTTACATCCAAATGAATCTCTTTCTGCATCCGTGTGAATTTCTACATCCAAGTGAATCTCTTTCTACATCCATCTGAATCTCTACATCCAAGTGAATCTTCTTTTCTTTTTTTCTTTTTTACATCCAAGCGAATCTCCTTCCACGTTCATGTGAATCTCTTTCTATATCCATGTTACTATCATGCACGTCTGAGTTAATCTCTGTATTCAAGTGATTCCATGCATGTCCAAGTTAATCTCTTTATACATGCAGGTGATCCAGTCTGCAGGTCTAGGCGAATATCTTTGCACAGGCATTTGAAAGGCACGACATACAGCCGAATCGCTCTGTGCACTCCCCAGGCGAATGTCTTTATGTATGCTCGTGCATTTCCATATCCGCATGATTTCTTATGTATATCCAGGTGAATACATTTGTAAATGCAGTTGCAATATAGTTGTAAATCCCGTGTAATTTTTGGTACTTCCATGATGATCTTTTTTGGTTGATTGTTTGTTTGTTCGTTTGTTTGTTTGCTTGTTGTTGTTTTTTTGATAACCCAAAGAATGTTGGCATGGATCACAGAACCATTTACCGCGTGCTGGGATCCGAACCAGAATGCGACGTATAGATTAGGAGTAAAATGCTCTGTCAATTCGACCATCGCACCAAGAAGCATGATTATTTATGATTTATGTCCCCGACAGTAGACCTACTTCGTGGGAGGGTTCCTTGACGAGCAGTCAGACTTGCAGGCAGTCAGCGATCTGTAAACTCCTCGGTCCTCATAGCAGAGGTGTAGTAACAAGTCTAGGCCTTTATGCTGTCCATTCACGAATCCTTCGATCTTCCTCCAAATCGTCCACCCTCCACTCTTCCTTGTCAAATGGTCTTGGAGAGGAGGTCGTGGCGAGATACATACATGCCCATAACTTGCCACGCTTACATCGGTAGGCGATGTAACTGCAAAGAAAAGTGTTCAGTGTGTACACACGGGGTATGCTCTGTCCCCAGATGTCCACCACGTTTCTCTTTCAAGGCGAGCGGCTGGACGTGAGTGTCGGCAGCATCAACATCCCGGCTTCCGGCCTGAACGCCTTCAACACTATCATCATCATCATCCTCATCCCCATCGTCGACAGAGGGTTGTACCCCTGCATGGAGAAGATTGGACGCCCTCTGTCTCACCTTCAGCGGATTGGTAGGACAAGTCTGAGATCAGACTAGGTCAGGTTATATCTGGTCTGGTCTGGCTATGGTCTTGGGGTCTGGTTATGTTCTTGGGGTCTGGTTATGGTCTCGGGGTCTGGTTATGGTCTTGGGGTCTGGTTATGGTCTTGGGGTCTGGTCTGCTCTAATCTGTTCTGGTCCGGTGTGGTTTTGTTCAAAAGTAAATCTCTAATGAGGCAGGGGATAGTAAACAATTAATAAAGAAGAAGTAGGGTAACTCTTCGTCCCATGATGATCCATTTACACGCCCATAACTCCACAAACGAATGGCGCTTACGACACCATACCGCACAGCAGGAATGCCAACATTAAGCACACAAACAAACAAGGAGACAGTGCAGGGTATATATGGACAAGCTTGGAACGTTCTTTTTGTTTTGAGGATGTTTCCTTGTTTGTTGTGTGTGCTATGTGTTGGCATAAATGCAAGGCGATTTGGTATCGTGAGTAGCATTTGTTCGGAGTTATTGCCGTGAAATTATTTCATCATAGGAGAAAGAATTACCCTCCCTGTCCGTTACTTGTTGGTTTAGTTTAGTTTAACATCCATACATATTCCAGGTGCTCTTTTTGATAGGAAAAATCATCCCAAGAGAGTGGGGCTTAGAAGGCTGGGGGGGGGGGGGGGGGGGGGGGGAGTGCTTATCTAATACCATATGTATACCACCAGAGCGAGAGCGGGGGTAGCGAAAATGCCTTAAAATTTATTTTTTTTCCGGGTGCCTTGGACTTGACCCAGTAACCCCTCTGATTACCGCCACAGTGTGGTTGTGACTAACTGAGCTGTTCAGGCGTCCATGGGGAGTCTTAACCACCGCGTGATTGCTGCTTTGCACTGCAGTCGAATCGGCCGCCAAGTGCAATTGCAGGTTTTTACCTACCCCCGTATCCTGCCGCGCAGGCCAGATTGGTGTGTGTGTGTGTGTGTGTGTGTGTGTGCGTGTGTGTGTGTGTGTGTGTGTGTGTGTTTTGTGTGTGTGTGTGTGTGTGTGTGTGTGTGTGTGTGTGTGTGTGTGTTTGTGTGTGTGTGTGTGTGTGTGTGTGTGTGTGTGTGTGTGTGAGAGTGCTTGCGTGCGTGCGCGCGCGCGCGCGTGCGCGTGTGTGTGTGTTCTAAGGTGTCGTTCGATGTGTTGTTTGTCATGGTGTGTGTGTGTGTGTGTGTGTGTGTGTGTGTTTGGACAGACAAGAACCAGCACCGTTTCAGACAGTCTAGTTGGTACTGACATGCTCCATGCCATAGCTCTTCGCCCAAAACACTGAAATATACCGCAGCATCACTGAAAACCTGCCAAATTACAAACGCTGATTCACTAAACAAGGTGCAAGACAACAGCTCTATCCTTCGGTGCCAGAATAGGGCAAACTGCCTTGAAATCAGACTCTGGTGGCCACTGAAGGAGACTGATCGTTTCTCCCTAGGTCTTTCATACATTTAGTTTGTTTTCCTGCATCTGTATTAATGTCATCCATACCGTTGTCACTCAATAACGATTTGCCGTGCATTACTTGCAGTCGATTTCATAACTCCCATCGCAGGGAAGGCGGGAAGTTGAAGAGGTTACTATCCAGGGGAAGTCACCGAGCATACGAATTTACTAATGTACCATTGTGAAAATGTGTGACCACGAAGTGAAAGTCCACGACCCCAGAAGCAAATCTTCCAGTTTAGACAGAAGTTGTGATAAAGACAAAGGATACGCACACGTCTGTCCTTGGCTCAGCAACTCGCCGAAGAGTTCGCCGAACACTTTTCCACTCTCTTTCTCTCGCCGCCTGTTGACGGTCTCTGACCTGTGTGTGACTCGGACGTTGCAGGCATTGGGTTCGTGCTGGCGGCCATGGCCATGGTGGTGGCGGCGGTGGTGGAGATCGCCCGCAAAGACCGCATGGAGGAGCCGGGGGTGTGGTGATGCAGGACCTGGGTGGGGAGACCTTCGAAGCCTCCTCTCTGTCAGTCTTCGTGCAGGTGCCACAGTTCGCCCTGGTGGGCGCCAGTGAGGTGTTTGCCAGCATCTGTGGTGAGTGTGTGTGTGTGTGTGTTGTGTGTGTGTGTGTGTTGTGTGTGTGTGTGCGTGCGTGCGTGCGTGTGTGCGTGCGTACGTGCGTATGTGCGTGCGTGCGTGCGTGTGTGTGTGTGTGTGTTTGATGTAGTCCCATTCCTTTGATTTCAATTTGTCTGCCTGGAAATAGTCTACCTAGCATATATCTTGATGGGCGTATGAAATTAAAGAAAAGAAGGGGAATCAACTTTCAGACACAATAACGAATCCCAGAACAATCTTAACGGACATAATGAAACAAAAGAAGGGGAAGTCAACATTCAGACACAAAAAGAATTCAAAGAACAATCACAGCGGTCATATGAAAGAAAAGGATTGGTATCAACTTTCAGACACAATAAGAATTCCCAGAACAATCTTAATGGGCATATGAAATAAAAGAAGGGAAAATCAAGTTTCAGACACAATAAGAATCCCAGAACAATCTTAAAGGGCATGTGAAAGAAAAGGAGTGGTATCAACTTTCAGACACAATAACAATTCCCAGAACAATCTTAATGGGCGTATAAACGAGAAGAAGGGAATCAACTTTGAGACACAAGAAGAATTCCTACAACAATCTAAATGGGCATATATAAAAGAAAAGGAGGAGTAAGCTTATCAGCTTTCAGACACAATAAAAATTTCCAGAGCAATCTAATTGTGTCTGTCTGTAAATAGCTGACTCTCGAGCGAGGAATCGCCGCGTTAGTTTCAACAAGAAAACCCATTTTAGGTCCAGTTGCTATGGCTTTGGCGACGTCTAGTATCTCTCTTGGTAGAACGTTCTTATTCTTCAAGGCTGCAGCGTAATCTGATGTCAATTACTCACTGAGTGACTAGCTTATCTTCCAGGCTTTGGCAGTGGTTGGATGACGCTCGTCTCGCTGTGACTCCTGTCCAGAACTATTCATGCTCCAGTGGAGGGTGGAGTTCCAAAGGCAGACCTGAGAGAGATGCCCGAGTGGATGACAGAAAGGACTGGAATGGCTGCTTCTGTCTTGATGCGTATGACTTAGGACATAGGATTGTACAGATTTTTAACTGCTCAAAAGTCCTTTCATGGCACCAGTGTGAAATGTCGTTTTCATAAATCAATCAATTTATCATCACCATCATTATTATCATGATCATCACCATCACCATCACCATCATCATGATTATCCTCATTATCGTCGTCGACATTGCAGGACTGGAGTTTGCCTATACCCAAGCGCCCAAATCCATGCAGGGAGTGATCATGGGCCTCTTCCTGGTCACCTCAGGTCTGGGAGGGTTCCTGGCCACGGGGATACTGAACGCCGTGCAGGCCGCCACGAAAGACTGTGAGTTTTACAACTGCTGCATGGCTGCAGACATTGAATCTTTCTGTGTGTTCGTTCTTTCTTTCTTTTCTTTTTTTTTTTCTCTCTTCCTTGTCTTCTCAGTGGTAATATCCCAATCTTGCTTACTCTGGCCATCTTATGACAGCCTCATCCAGCAAGAAGTGTTCCAGTCCCAGCATTGGCAGTCTACAGGAAGCAGTCAGTTTCAGTATCAGTACGTCACAGGACAAATTGTCAAAAAGGATTCGCTTCGCTTCTGTTGAATACTTTGGTAAGAGTTCAGTGGTGCTTGTTCTGGTCCATCATACATACAGCAGGACACACACAACTACTAAGCCCCTTGTCCCAACCGAGCCGCTTCATTGGTGACAACAGTAGACAATGTTCCGAAATGTTTGTGACACCAGTGGAGGACAAGTGTATGCAGTCATGGTATCATTGTACACACGGTTCTGTTCGGTGCATTTGTACTGGTGGACTGCACGCGTGGAATATACATTCCTCAAAAAGGGTTATATTTTATTCTTTCTTCTTCGTCCCTTCTTCTTTCTTGTCTTCTATTGTTGTTCTTGTAGTTGTTTTTAATCTATCTATTGAATTTCTGCCAATCTGTCTATCTATCTTTCTGTTCCAGCATTTTCTTTCTATATCAGTCTTTCTTTGAAAATTAATGGACCGGATCCTTTCAACAGCCATATCCTATTTTCATTTTTAATTCCCTCTGCCTCCCCCCCTCCCCTCCCCCAATCACTTCCCGATTATCTTACTCCACCTTCACTAGCATGTTTTACTTTACTTTGCCCTTGCCTTTGGACCCACCACCACCACATCCCCACCCCCACTACTCCCCAATTGTCCTAATTCACCTCCATTTCCATGCTTTACCATATTTTCCTTTAGTGTGTTCGTGTGAAATGAAGCTAAGGATGTTGAAAGCTGGACTTTTTTTTCTGTGTGGAAAACAGCCTATAATTTCAAGGAAGTCCTTGCATTTCGTATGTGTCCGTGCTGATGTTTGAAGTTATGCATTAGATCGTGAAGATCGAAATGACTTGTGGCACACGCTTTCGTACTTCTCAAACAAAACTTAAGCTGTAAATTTCCAAGTGATGGTTTTCATAATCTTTCCATGTTGTTTTCACACAGAAAAATATATCCGGCTTTCAAGTCTTTAAGCTGGAGTCCGTAGGTCACATGCGCGCACAAAAGAAAGGAAAATATATCTTTGTAGCCAGAATCAATCTTCTTCTTCCAGACCCCTGGTTTGATGACGAGATCAACAACGCACACGTGGAATACTACTTTTTTCTGCTGAGTGGGCTGATGATTCTGGACTTCCTCGTTTTCCTGGTCATCGCCAAATTCTACCGTTACAGAAACACCGTCTACAATGAACTGTCTGGGGACGAGATCCACGTGGAACCGGGCAAGGGCGAGATGGCCGACGATAGTACGCAGTTTTAGTGTGTGGGGTGTGTGTGTGGGGTGGCCGGGGTGGGTGGGATGGGTTGGGTGATTGTATCAGGAGGGAAAGGAGGAGGGGGGGGGGGGGGGGGCATCCAGAAACGATCCCTATTCTAACTCGGCATAACACGGTCTCGCACTACGACCTACCCAAGTCGAGTCATACTGAACGTGGGGAGGAGAGGGGGGGGGGGGGGGGGGGGTCCTCTCTGAACACCCCTCACCTTGTTCTGTGACACTCAAAATTAAAGTTAATCCCAGGGGGTTGCCCCTTTCTTATAATACCTGTCACTAAGAGCGCAGGGGTGGCTCTTCACCTGAAATGTAAAATAAGTCCAGTTTCTAGTTCACATGAGAGAAAGTGGTATGAGAAAAGTACTTATCGGCTTCATTGTAAAGCAAACTACTTACAGAGGCTGAAACCATTTAACCTTTACCAGACTCCTGGGGTCACCCACGACCCCACAACACACAAAAAGGGTTATATCTCTAAACGTATTTGAGCAATCTTCATGAAATTTAATGACTTTGTCAAATACGTAATTGGCTTTAGGTATGTAAAATTTTACATGTATGTATAACTTACGAATGACGTAATTGGACGCATCTTTTTAACTATCTTGAAAACGATGGCGGGGGTCGCGGACGACCCCTACAATTTAAAGAGTAGAATGCCGCTTATGCCTAAAGCGATGGCGGGGGTCGCGGAAGACCCCAAACTCGCCACAGAAGAAAAAAGTGTGTGTGCCGTTCCTTATTGCGCGTCTCTTAGTGGGGTAAACCACTTTTGAGGAATCACCGCCGGCACACACGCTTGCAGCCCACGGCAGGAACTGAAAGAAACGTCAGACAACAGTTTTACGTCTTGTCGGCATCCAGCATCAAAAGGTATGTAATCTAATAAAATCAAGTGAAAATGAATTTCATGTATTGTATTATCTGAACAGTCATTAATCCATACTAGGCTAGTACACTGAGTGTAAGATGTGTGCTACCTCTACTTCCGAGCGGCAATGCCTTGGAGGAGGGGAGTGGGGGTGGGGGGGGGGGGGGGGGGGGGGGGAGGTGCCGAAGAGAGAAAGAGAGAGAGAGAGAGAGACATTTCATTTATGTCTGCATCCTCCTTTTTAGTAGCCAAAACATATGCAAGTTTAGATCAAAACGCTTACATTCTACAGATCTGATCTGTAAACCTAGAAGCCTGCTACACAAACTCTCTTTGTTTTCAGATCATTACCATCTCTGTATTGGAAAGAAAATGTAAAATATGTGAAATGTTCAGAATTACCCAGCCATCTAAAGGATTGTGTGGACTACTGTACTTGCAGATTTATTGTTGAAAGACTTTATGAGTAGGCCTAACATTTGACAAAAGTATCACTTTTGCGACCCGACATGTCAGCAGATTTTGCAACATTGTTGTGCATAGCTGACGTCAAAATTTTCCTGGCCCAGAGAAATTTGTCTAAAGGCGGTCATTTACTGCAGTGACAGTGACTGGTTTGGGAGGGACTGTGTTTGTGAATCTTGCATTTCTTTCTTGTTATCTTTTTGACACACCAAGAACTGTTCGTACTTTTGTGTACGAAACACCAGCAAATTTCTCTGTGACTTGCCTCCAAACTGTTCTAGACCAGATCCGAGATTTTCAACAAATCTATGTTTTACTGTCTGTGGTGCCTCACTTTCAATCAGAACTGGTTTTCCTCTGAAATGTACATTTCCTTCTACAAGAAAAAGTCATGTCTGCGTCTTTGATACTGCCTCACAGTACTTTATTTTCCACAGCAGTGCGGTTTTTCTTTGGAACTTTGACACGTGTCACCTCACGATCACATGTCAAAGGTTAGGTTGACCCTGCCCTAGGATTGTCAGGTAAAAAAAGGTTCTCTCCACCCCCTCCACTCCTCTCCCTTCTCCCCCCTCCCCACCCCCTCCTCTCACTTGAATTCAACATCGAATTAATTATTCTGACATATAAGCAGGACTTAAGAAAAGAAGAAGAAGAAGAAGAACAGAGAGAGAGAGACAAGACAAGACAAGACAAAATTCTTTATTTACGAGGATAATAGATAAGCACTAACGTGCTTTTTTACATCCAGTCCTCGCCCTGAGTAGGGACTACAACATGCAGTGAAATCAATTTATGTAAGAAATCAAAGAAGCAAGCAAAGCGGTCATATAATCATAGAGGAACATCAAATGAAAATAGAAGATAAATGAAAACAAAACAAAAAAAATAAGAATAATAATAAACAAACAACAACAAAAAATAATAATAACAAAAAAATAAAATAAAATAAAAATGAGAATAATAATAATGAGAGGAAGGAGAGAGCGGGGGTAGGAGTGAGGTGGGCTGGGGAAACATATGTAAGTGTACTACAACGTACAAGATTGGCATGTATGAAAACAGACAGTGAAGTGAATGTGACAAAGTGCGTACATATTTTTGAACACACAAATACACGCACGTTTGCACGCATAGAGAGAGAGAGGAGAGAGAGAGAGAGAGAGAGAGAGCAAGGCACCACATGCATTCATTTTTCGCAAGGCATGAAAATACGTAGAACGTATTAAGCAAATCACACACACACACACACACCACACACACACACACTACGAAATGTTCTGAAAGAATTGGAAGTTGTGAACATCACTGTACTCCCAGAAGTTTACTGTCACATCTGCGTATTATCATGTCTGTTGATCATTTCTGTTTACTGTCTGACTGACTGACTGAAACCAATTTATTGTCAGATTAACTCAAGGTTGTACTGACATTTAAGAAAACATTATGAACAGAATATGAACGTTTTTCATTCAAAGCAAAGAAGCATAATTAACACACAAAAAATACGTGCGCACACATACACGTACACACACACACACACACACGTACACACACACGCACTTACATAAATACACAAATACACACATCTCAATACAAACACACCCATACCCTCACATATACTCAAACTTACACACTCGCACACACAGACATACACACGCCCACACACACACACCGCACACACACCCCCCGCGCCCACACACACACACACACACACACACACACACACACACACACACACACACACACACACACACAACACACACACCACACACACACACACACACACACGCACGCACACACACACATTCATACTCGAGCACTCGTACACACATGCATTCACTCTCACAAACACACTCTTTCACGCACACATACACGCGCGCACGCACATACACACCCACGCTCACACACACACACACACACACGCACACGCACGCACGCACGCACGCACAGAGAAAAAAATTCTGCCAATTATATACAATCCTGTACCCTTTGCACCTCCCCCCCCCCCCCCCCCCCCCCTCCCCCAGCCAGGAGCGACGGGATCAAGAGAGATCGGAGCAGCAGAACGGACGACATGAACAGGTTGGAGCTGGTCTCGGTACCACTTGTGTCGCGAATGAACTGGCCGTACCTAACACCGAATTGGATGAACATAGTACACAACACAGGAGGAACACATCAAGCCGATTCGAGATGGTGGAGGCACTGCACTGTGTAAGCACGTGAGAGAACTATAAAACCTTCATTCTGGGCCACTTTCGCCCTCAACCAGTTTTCGGGCGAAAGTGACCCAGAATTAAGGTTTTATAGTTCTCTGACAAGTAAGACTTCAATAACCAAAAAATAACGATTATCTACAAACAAACATACTGTGTAGGGTTATCCGTTTTTAATACTAATTTACTAAACTTTTCAGACTTTAATTTTTGTTTAATTCCTGTGTTTTTCCTGATCATTTTCAATAACATCATTTTCACGCAAACATTCATCAAATGAGTCTCTGTCTTTCATGTGAAATAAAACTACAGTCTTTAACTGTTCTCTAAAGTCTTTTAAAACCGAGTTATATTTCTGGCATAAAATCCACACACTTATTCCAGCATGCCTTCCACTGAAAGCTAGTTTCGACAAAGTGTTTCTTTTTTTAACTATGTCTCTTTCTGCTGAACAGTCATCTATAATAAATAGTGTTTGCGTTCCTTCAAACAATCTATAAAACTGTTCTAAACACTCACTCAGTTTATTGCTAGGATCAACTAAATATATTTCATCATCTGTCCATATAAACCTATCATGATATGCTTTGTTCCATTTAAGTGTTGGACAGAAAATCACAATATGATTAAAATTATAACGATAAACTGTTTGTAACAGGTTGAGGATAAATATTGTTTTTCCACAACCAGTTTGTCCACAAATTAATGAACAATGAGGGGTTTTTGTTATAAAGTTTAACTGCTCCATAGTTTTATAACAGAATTTAATCTAATCCAGTTATTATTTTTATCATACTCTCCGTCAAAACTTGTTCAGTATAATAAAACCCTATGAGGCCTAAATGTGTAAGATTAATCCAATTTAGTTCTGTAAGATTGTTTCTATTTAAGTCAACATTGATTTTGTTGCTTGTTGTTATGATCTTAATATCCTCGCCATTGTGAAGAACGACGATGGTAACGTTAAGGCGTTTAACGTCTAAGTTTTGCCAGCTAATATTAATTCCTTTTATAAGGACGTCACTAACGCCCACAACCCCATCCCTCTCCACATCTTTAAAGACAGAAATTTCAAATATCATTGTGAACGTGTCTCCTAATTTTCTGCTTGGAAAGAACTGTAATTTTGTAGAAGCTTTTTTTACAACTGTTTCTTTTCTGTGGAGGATGTACTGTTTTTTCCCATACGGCGTTATTTCAATCTCTTTCCGACTATTGTCGTCTGGCATAAGACTTACATGTAAAGGGCCAGAGTTGGATGCTTTTCTGAAACTTTTTTGACGGCTAAAATATGTAAATGGGCTTATGAATTCAAATTTTATGTCCCATTCTAAATATGGTTCTAAGTGCCATTTGAGGTCAGGTTTTCGAACTATTTTATATTCATACTGGCCAACATTATTTGCCTCTAGATTGCGCAGTTGTTCTAGTTTAGGAAACTTTTTGCTGTCGCCAACCTCTTTGCGTTTATAATCACCATCTTTAGTGTACTCAAAACCATACAAAGCGCCTATCTCACCATTTTGTTCAAAGTCCGCAACATCTGCAAGGTCTTTTAATTCTAAGGTTATACACCTTACAGGCGCTAATGTAACTCCTGATTCTTCTGGCCCACGCGACATTATTTTTTAGTAACGTATTATTTTATTTCCAAAACAATGTGCAGGTTATCACATTTCACAACTTTCCCTGCTTTGTCTTTGATTTTTATATTAAAATGATCCGACCTCCCACAAACTAATCTTTTAAACTGTAAATTAGGGAATTGTATAATTTCATAATCGCAATATGCAGCTTTCCCTGACGGAAGAGCTCTTTAAAACAGTTGAGGGCCTTCCATCATATAAGTTTTCATCAGTGCTCAGCTCGTCCAAATGAACATAGAGTAATGAATGTAATGCAAGATCGAGCGGATTTTCTCCCTCATAAGTAGTTTTGTTTGGTGTAACTCTAAATCTATAATTGTTAGCTGCAAAGCCTAACATTTTAGCTAGCTCTTTATCAAAATAGTAACCTCCTTCTTCTTCAAGCTTGAATGTTAACATTGTTTTTAGATTTGCATTGTTAAGTTTGAGAGTAATGTCAAAGTTACTCATTGCTTCTTTTAGTGAGCAAAACCGTAATAACCATCAGGTATTGTTAACTGGCTAACTTTGGCCCCTGTTTTGTCAACTTTTAGAACCTTATTATTCCCTGGCTTCACTTATATTAACCATACGACTTTGTAAAATATTTCATGAAGTGCGCCCGTTCTGCTTCCGCAATTGTTATTAATAGCATGTTCTAAAAACGAAGGACGGTCTTGGGTTGTTATTGTTACAAACATTTTTTAAAAACAAATTAAAAATGAGTGCATTCAAATATACTGATGCAAAATATTCTGTTGGGCCGCACTACAATCTTAAAAATATAACAACTGACACCCTCGACATTTCTGTGACCCAGACTGACACCTTTCATAAAAAGGTGAGTACTCCATTAAAACAGATATCTTAACCCTCCTATTAAAAAAGACTACATCGCAAAAGTGTGGTTCAGTCATCCGATGCAGTTTTATAAAAAACCCAGTTAAACTTTGCTGTGTTTTGTGCATCAACTGGGTGTGGAGGTCGTTATGCTGATCACTTAAATCATCCTGATCCTTTGGTGAGGTCAGTGTACAGATTTCATTTTTATTACACCTTCAGGCGTATTTTGACTGAACTGCAAGCGCCATTGCCAAATGACAAACCGTTTAATCCATTCAGCAACAGAATAGACATGAAGGCTTTTGAAAGAATCTGTAACGAATTCAATATTAACATCAAGACAGACTTTAGACAAAAGTTGGACCGCAATCATGGTCTAGGCACCCCTTATTTTTGGGGCGTGCACAGAAAGTATAAGTATGATTGGAATCCTCCTTACACATCTTTCTCTTCAGGCACAACTGTTCACCTAGGGTCCATAGAGCAAGAGCATAAAACAGCATGGACAACATTTATCTTAGACACTTCTAAGGGCCTAACTAAAGCAGGAATAGAACGAATAAATGACTCTATTCGTACTTACGTTTGGTGTTTGCTAGGTTCACAAGCACAGGCAAGATCGAGCATAACTGATCCTTCTACTGGCTTTGATGCACAAAAACAATACTTAGCAAATTTAGAGGATGCCATTAATTCTACAGTTGATTTACCTTCAAGTATAAAAAGGTACCAAGATGTTTTACAATACGCAAGATCAAAAGTAGACTTTGCTGTTGGCACTGGTTTATACATGCTACCTTCTGACCTCAGACTCCAGATAGGAAAAATAATAAACTACAATAATGAAATCCTTGTGGCAGGCAATGAACAGAAGGTCGGGAAAAAACGAAAAAAATTTCTGAGCCAGTAATATTGCAAGCATAAAAAACAAGATGACCCCCCAAGAATAAGTCATCCAATCCCCGTGGTCCAAAGCCGAAGGCCGTTGAAGACGCGGACTCTGTTCGCGAAGTCAAAAATAATGACCATGAATATGAAAAGACAGCGCTTGTTCTTGGATTAACTGGCCTAGGATTACTTGGTCTTTATCTTACTAAATAGTAACCCAACTATTAAGAGAACTAATGCCCATAAGTGCTCGGCCATAAAGCCAACTACTTTGCTTGCAGTAGACAAAAGCCAGCTAACAATACTCCCTAATATACCTGGTAAAGAGTCTATAGCTTTACCAGCTAATTTTTTTTAATAAACTCGCAAGATGATCAAGCTGTTTTTTTACCCATGATTTATCAGGTGGAGGCGATGGTGGCGGAGGCACTGGACTTTGACCTCCACCGCCGCTGTAATAGCCAACACCAGTGTACTTATTGCAAAATCCTAAGGCCGTTATAACGCTTGCTAATGTGACTCCCTGCTCTCTAAACAGTGTTCGTATTCGTTCTGCTAGCGTTGTGTCTTCATATAAAATTCTTTGGATGGTTTCTCTTATTCTGCTCACTTGAGTTCGTAATTGTTCCCGGTTAGTAGACAGCACTTCTAGTCTTGCTGATCTTTCTTGCTCAAGATCTTTTAGTCTTTGAGTTATTCTTTCTTTAACACCAGGCCCTAAGTTGGCGTCATCAGCCTCAACGAGTTTTCTTTTTCTCTTTTTATATGCTCATCTAGTTCACCTAGTTTTGCTAAATTGTTTGTTAATTCGCCTCTGATGCTTCTCAAAGCATGATCAAGGGCCGCTATCTCTCGCATGGGTAGCGGCGGGTCGTGTATAGTTTTTAATGCTGTTTCTTCTGAAAAACTGGTTTCTGCTTCTATTATTTCGTCTGCTGCCTGACCTAAATCTTTAAGTTCCATGTTTTGCATTTGGTTATCTGTCGGGAGTTCCTGCAGTGTGTTTTGAAGTTTAGAAACTGCCTCCGCCCTTAATTTCGGTCTAACAAGACCAAGGCGATTTTGATCTTTTACACTGAGTCTTTGTATAATTGTACTCTTGGCTAAAAACTTTGATGAGTCTGGTTTAGATGTAAGCTGAACAAGTTGTCCTTGGTCGCTCCTCACAAACAAATGGTCATCTTTTACTTCAAAATCATTAGGGTCTATAAATTCGGGAGGTTCTTGGCCTAAACTTTGGTACAATGATCTAACCTTACTTTCTGTTAATTCACGCCGCAATGAGAGCGCTGAGCGATGCTGTGTCAAAGGGATCATTTCACTCATGTCGTCTCCAGGATCAGGAAACATCAAAATTCTTCATCTTCTCTGCCTGCCATATTTTTAAATAATTACTTTTTTATTTTGTTTTATAAAAAAATGTCACAAGCATATGGCTCGATTCTTGACCCCATAGAAGACTGAAAGAACCCTTTGGCGTGAAGGGAAATAAACGGAATATTACTGTTCCAAATAATCCATCTACTATTGATGCGGATCAAATTCTTACTGTTAAATTTCCGGACCTAGGAGCAGATGATGTGATTGTGCCAGGCTCTGCGCGTCTTACTTTCAAAATAGTACTCGCTTCAACAACAGACCAAACAGGACAGTTGTACAGAATCTGGGGCGGGCAATCGTTAAGAAAATTTCTATAAAAACTTGAGGGGCAAGAAATATTTTCTTTACACAATGCAGACTTTATTTTTAACCTATTCTGATCTATGGCAAACCCGAGAATGAAAGGGCTGATCTTGCGTTTCAAGGAATCGAAAATGAAGAAGCACTAAAACATAGAATAGGCGCTGAAGATGCTAAAGCGGCAAAAGGTTTGTAGCCGTAAGTTATGCGTATGGAAATCGCTTTTTCATACCCTAGATTTTGAGTTGTTAAAAGCGCTTTGCCCCATACTTTCAAGGAGCATTAAAAGACAGATTGTCATATGAACTAACTTTTAATGACCACAAATATGTTATTATATCTACAGACCCCGGAGCAAAGTACAGCATTTCTGACATCTCGTTAGAGTTTGACACTGTTAGCAACCCTGACTTAGCGAGGTTGATCCAGCAACAATATCAGTCAAAATTAGCAATATATTACGAAAGAGTGATTCATCATTCTAAATATCCTAAAAGCAAGGCAGACACTATATGGAATTTTAGTTTTAGTGCCACAGCAAGATCGCTTAAAGGTATTTTATTGCTGTGCGAAGATGAAGAACCATTCCAAAGACAAACTGAAAATTTTGTTAATCCTAAAATAACGAAAGTGCAATGTACAATTGGGGGCAGTCCTAACCAAATCTACTCTAGCGGGCTTAAACCTTATCATCATTTTGATGAAATAAGAAAACTGTTTGGAGGCGGGAGGTGTAGAAATCCGACAGTTGACCTTGTGTCTAAAGATCTGCATCTTCACAGTGTTAGACTTGATCATTATTTAACAACGAAATACGGTTTTGGATTGACCTAAGATCAACGGAGGATAATCGGTTACATGGAAGCGGGAGAACTGTTTAGAGACATAATAAAACATTCAAATTGATAAAGAAAAAGAGGCCGATAAACCGCTTAATGTGTATTTGTTTTTAATATATGATGCGCAGCTGAATATTCAAGATAATCAAAATTAGAAAATATACAATACTAAATTATTTTTTATTTTATAAAAGCGTGTCTGTTAGGTTTATCCAAATGTGCCTACAGCGCCAGAGTTGCCAAGAGAAGAGATAGCCCCTGACATAAAAACCTTTAGATTAACAAACATTACACAAATGCAACAAAAACTAGAGCAGGACCTTTCAAAATACAGCAAAACCAAACGAAGGTATTCTGCTGCCTTTAATGCTGTAACATATGTTAATACTGGAAACATCAACTATAAGTGCACTATCAGCAGGAACGAGTGTAGGCCTCTTAGCAACAGGCATAGGTGCACCCGCGGCTTTACCTCTAGGTGGTTTGTCTTTAGCTCTTGGCCTGTGTTCATTAGCTGTAGGTGCTGCTAGCAAAAAATTAAAAACTAAACTCCAAAAGCACACAGCTATGGTTCAACTAATAACAGCTAAACTTAGCTCGTTCAAACTGACAATAAATAAAGCGCTAGTTGACTCAAACATCACGGATGAAGAATTTTAATCGTTTACAGGCCGATTTTGATGACTACAAAGACAAAAGTTTGATCTTCAAAGAAAGGCGAGGACAAGTTTTTCTCAACAGCCAGACGCCGAGCAGATAAAAAAGGAATGCTTAAAAAAGTAAACGAAACATTAAACTCTGTTCTAAACAGCTCACAGTTAACAACATCGAAGGGTGTTTATACTTTAGTTTATGAGTCCAAGCAAAAAAAGACCGTTGATATTGATTCTGATTAAGCCGTTGTTTTTTTTTAATTTAAATAAATATGTTGGCTTAGAAAAGAAAGACAGCATGGCTAAGATATATGAAGGACCAGACGAATTGTTTGAAGGAATGCTCGAGAAAGAGCGTTTGTCAAGAGCACTGAATGATATTGATTTAGAAGTTATTAATCCAGAAAACGTGCGGGCAAGCGTTGTACATGCAATTTCTCAAGTTCCAAGTAAACTAACCAATAGACCCGCCAGTTTAAAGTAATGTTACTGTTTTAATCGACTATATAACAATAAATGAAGAAAATCTAGAAGTCTGGGTCTCAACTAAACAGCAGACTATTCTTTCTCATAATGACTTAACACCCGGTTGGGCAGACGAACTGCTTACACAGTTTGACGCTGCCGCTGAAGAAGCTAAAATGAGAGGCTCTGGTTGGTCAGAGGGCGAAGTCTTAGAGATTAGATTAAAACAGGCTAAGTATGCACCGATTGTAGGCAAGGCTTACATTCCGCTACCTCGAGAGTTGGTTTCAAAGAGAGCAGTTTTAAACATAAAGAATTCAGACGACAAATGTTTCATGTGGTGTGTTCTTGCAAGGCTGCATCATGTCCGCGAACACGCAGAGAGAGTGACTAACTATCGGCAATACACCAAAGATCTTAACTTCAATGGAATATCCTTTCCTGTTAGTGTAGATCAAATTGATCAGTTTGAAGAACAAAACAAACCAATAACTGTTAATATTTACACATGGATGAGGAAACAAATTTGGTGCCAATTAAAGTGTCCAAGAACAGTCCAACAATAGGCGAACCAGACAAAAATCATGTTGACTTACTCCTAATGTCTTCGCCAACAGGGCTACCGCATTACACATTGATACGAACAATGAGTAGACTAATGCAGCATACTTCAAAAAAATCATGGAAAACAAGAATTCTGTAGAAAATGTTTAACAAGAATTCCATCTGTTAAAAGCCGCGAGCGAACATAAGAACACTGTATCGGCCCAGTTGACTGTAATACAGAACTAATTACACCCCACCCGGATCTAAAGTTAGTTTTAAGAACTGGAAACGGCTGCAAAATTTCTCCATATGTTGTTTACGCAGACTTTGAATCACTCATTGTTCCTTATGAAGGGCCAGCGCCACAAAAACTTCGAAAAACAGTCTTAATGAGTAATCATCAGATTTGTTCATTTGCCTTCATTGTTGTCAGGTCGGATGGCGTTCATTCAAAGCCAAATTGTTATAGAGGCCCAGATGCTGCAGAATACTTCTTAGAACGCATGCAGAAAGTGCGTAATGACTGTTCTAATAATCTAAACTTATCTGAATCATAATGACGCCTGAAGCCCAACAACAGTATGACTCGGCCACACATTGTTGGATTTGCGGTTTAGAACTCAGGGGAAGAAGCAACAAATCCAAAAGTAAGAGACCATGATCACATTAGCGGGAAGTTTAGAGGAGCAGCGCCACAGTAAATGCAATCTTCAACTAAAGTTTGATCCTAAAACATGGAAGCTGCCCATCTTCTTTCATAACTTGCGAGGTTACGACTCTCATCTTATAATGAAAGCAGTGGACGATGCCTTCAGGGTGTCATGCATTGCACAGTCATCAGAAAAGTAATGTGCTTTAATCTAAATAACATGTCTTTTTATGACTCTATGCAACACATGATGGGTTCCTTAGAGTCACTGGCTATGTCCTTAAAGTCCTGCCCAATAACGGAAGAAACATTTGACTCAACTCTTGTTAGAAAGGGCGTTTACCCTTATGAGTACATGAACAGTTGGGAAAGGTTTGATGAAGATACACTTCCACCTAAAGGCGCGTTCTTTTCTAGTCTTAGAGGAAAGGACATCAGTGATTCTGATTACCAGCATGCTCAAGATGCGTGGCAGAAGTTAGAGTGTAAAACAATGGGAGACTATCATGACCCCTACTTGGGGGCTGACGTTTGTTTGTTGGCGGACGTCTTTGAAAATTATAGAAAGACCTGCATGAAACATTACAGCCTGGATCCAGCGCATTATATTTCTGCGCCCGGGATGATTTGGGGAATGCTTTCTTAAAGTTTACTGGAGTACAGATTGATTTATTTTTTGATTTACCAATGATTCAGATGATTGAAAACGGATTGCGTGGAGGAATTAGTATGGCGTCGCATCATTACGTAAAGCAAACAACAAATACTTGGACGACTATGACCCGAGTAAAAAGTCTAACTATCTTATGTATTTAGATGCAAACAATCTGTATGGTTGGGCAATGGCGCAATCACTTCCATTACGTAACTTTAAAATGTACACAGGCGGCGATCCGAATAATATTCAAAAGGGATTAAAGTGGTTGGGCAGTTTAGCGCCTGATCAACAGCGTGGTTTCATTCTAGAAGTTGACTTAGAATATCCTCAGGAACTCCATGACCTGCATAATGACTATCCATTAGCAGCAGAAAGTCTAAAGATGGATCCAAGAAACCACCTAAACTTGTGCCTAATCTTCGCGGCAAAAAAAATTATGTCTGTCATTACAGACTTCTACAATTTTATTTAAGACATGGTTTGAAGTTGACAGCAGTTCATCGCATAATTGCTTTTGATCAAGAACAGTTCATGAAACCATAAAATCATGAAGAACACTGATCTCAGAACTAAATCCACAGATGCTTCAGAAAAGACTTTTCAAGCTGATGAACAACAGTTGTTTCGGAAAGACTATGGAGAATCCCCACAAGCGCAAAGATGTCAGATTGGTCACCAGAGAGAACGAAGCAATTAAGCTGACTTCTAAACCTAATTATCAGGACTTCAGAAGATTTCATGATCAGCTTTTTTGGGATAATGATGAAAAAAAAGAAAGTCAAATTAGACAAACCTGTATTTATTGGGTTTACGTTTTAGAATTATCAAAGCTTTTGATGTTAGAGTTTCTTTATGACTACTTTAAGCCCTCGTATCCTGAGTCCAGAGTACTTTACACAGATACAGACAGTTTTGTTATAGATATCCCTACTGAAGACATCTATAAAGACATGGAATTAGAAGTAGCTAAAGGTCATGCGGGATGGTATGACACGTCCGATTATCCTAAAGATTCGCCTTTGCATTCAATTACTAATAAGAAGGTTTTAGGAAAGATGAAGGATGAATTATCTGGAAAGGTGATCAAGGAGTTTGTTGGTTTAAGGTAAAAAATGTACAGTATTTCGAGCCAGGAGAAAATTATTAAGAAAGCAAAGGGAATATCCCGCAGCGTTGTGCAGTCAAACATATCACATGACAACTACAAAGAAGCATTGTTTGGCAATAAGACTTTTCATCATGACAACGTAAAACTGCGATCTAATCTACATGAGATCAACACAACAGTTGTAACAAAGAAGTCGTTAGATAGAACAAACACAAAACGAGTATTTGTTAATCCAGAGTTTTCATATGCAATCGGGCACTGGAGGACCGCATAAACAGGGGGTTTATATTTTTCATCAACTTTTATTATAAGATCGATCATAGCTTCATCCAATTCATTTAAATCTTTTCTCATGTTTGCTTGATGCGTTCGAATTTTTTTATTATTTCAAGATATTCTTTTTCCCCAAATTTGGGGGTTTGAGTTGTAGGTGATCTGGATGATTTAGCATGCATTGATTAATCCCGAAAATGTTTCCTTAATAGCATTACACGCATGAATGATTCCCGTATCATTTTCAAGGTCTCTTCCTTTACCATTCTTGTTTCGTTCTGCACTTCCTTCTGAGCTTCCATTTTAAACTCAAATATATTTACGTAAATTAATTAAAGCGGAACTGTGTCTGGTGGGATTATCTGCAGTTCTTCTTTCACAAAAGATCTTTGAGGAGCTGGTTGTTTTGTTGTGTCAGTTTCTCGTAAATAATACACGGGCGGATTCATCTTTACAATTCTTTTTATTTCATATGGATCAACACTCCAAACTGGATCTGTTGCCTGATGCGAGTGTCCCCTTCTGCTTCCCCCGGTAAATAAAGGTACCTTACTTTCAAACCAAACGGTAATAGTTTGCCGGATGAACTGACGTCTCTTCAACAACATTTATTGTTTTTCTTTTGATTGCTTGTACTGGTTTTAGCCCTTTAAAATTTTTCATTATTCATTGCGCGCAAAACTGAGGGCAGTCTTCTAACCCATTCTGTGTTGCGAGAATTGTCAATCAGCTCTCTGTGATACTGGTAGGAAAAAAGTCTTTCAGCTAACTGTTTGTTAAAGTTTTCAACTAAAGCCTGTGATCTGTGAACTCCCGGAATGCCTCTTTTAATGGTAACTCTATGTTTCAACAATAATTGATTCACTTGGCCTTTAAATTCTTTTCCATCATCGACTTGAATCATGCGAGGATAAGTTAGCGGGCCTCGTTGGTATATCAGTTGTATAGCAACAGCAACAGCAGAAGCACTCTTTTGTGTAAGGTTCCGCATCTTTGTATCTTGAAGCCATGTCAATGACTGTGAGTGCGTACTTAAATCTTTTTCGTCTAATCGTATCAGAGGGTAAATACAGAAGGTCCATTTTTATGGGTGTCGTTTGGAGTTGTATTGACAAAGTGCGGTCTCTGTATTCGTTGGGCGCAGGTAAAAAAAATTTGCCAAATCGCTTGTTTAGATAACCATTCCTTTGCTGTTTGTTCACTGACTCCAGCTGCTTGCTTAGCTTTTAATTGCTGTTATTCCCTTCCAATATCCTTTTGGCGAATAATAGATTTGTTCATTTTTTACTCAGCCAATATTATGTGCAACAAAAATACACAACAGTCATACCAAAGGCAATAAACGCGATTTCTTGCATCTTTTGTTTTTCTGATGTTGATAAAGTCACTGAATTTTGGTGGGGGCAATGTTTCGATTGGTTTGCCTGTTACAAGATAATATTGTTTTATTTCTTGATCACATCTTTAAATGTGTAAGCTGCATGCCCCTGTTTTTTCAATGTGTTATTAATAAATCTAACTGCTCAATTCTGCTTTTCATAGCGATCTTGTGCTGCGGCTAGTTGCTCCACAGCTTTGTTATGTCTTTTTCTCTCGCCTTCATCTCGCAGTTTACTAAATGCGTAATTACTTCCACTAAAAGCGAGCGCATTAACCACAGCGCGCCTATCATCATTACGAGTGAAGCCATTTTTTATAATGTATTTTTTATTTACATATTTATACTGTCTGGAATTATTCCTTGCTTAACTAGAAAATCTTTCGTGGCAAACGAAGCTGCAATAATAGCAATCAGTTTTGCTGAATCCTCAAAGTCTAGTTTGCCAAGATCTGCCGTTTAATTCTTAACAAGCTTTTACCAAGCATTGAGTATCCTACACTTAGACCTCAATAACAGCAGAATGGTATACAAGGTTAGCAACAGTTTTTTCGGTGCTCATTTTTAGAAAATAAAATAATTATAATTAATAAAAAACATGAACAGTGATGATCTACTAAGCTACAGGGCGGCCTAAACCTTCCTGAACTTATGAATGACCAAGTTGATGACCAAGCTATTATGCCAAAAAGGAGAGGCCGTATTCTTTGCAGCAGTGTGGAAAACAAAACAGTTCCTCGGAACTGAATTCAGCATAGAACGATTCAACAGATGTCGCCCCAAGACATTTTAAAGTATCATAACAGGTATGAAGCGCAGCTGGGGTCTAGAATGGTGAAAAGTGTGGGGCAAACGGTTCTTAGTTTGTACACTAACTAGTCAGTAGATTTGCTCCATTGATTCTGAACAAGATCTTACGTATGATTTAACGCAAGATCCAGTTTTAACAAAGTCATTAGAGTCTCTAGGGTGTGATCTGTATTACAGATTTGGAACATTGTTATCGCCATTAATCATGGGATTAATTACTTTTAATCATATAGACTTTAAATTCCCTTCAAAATGAACGAGTCGGAAAATCAGCAGAATCAGGAAACCCTGAATCAGAAAACATTGAATCAAGTCGAGAAAGTGACCAGTAAAACACCTCATCCTGGGCGTGTTAAAGCAGGAAAAAGATAGCGGAGTGGAACAAACAAAAAAAATTAATGTTACAAATATAGTCATAATGAAAACATAACGCCGCCAACGCCAGAACAAGTTGATTCAATGCCAGCTATAAAAACTCCATGTGATTCAAGACCTACAGCGCCAAAGTCTTCATGGAATATTGAACTTAAAACTGTTGCCATTTTTGGCGCCCTTGCTGCTGCTGGGGGCGGTTATTACGGTTATAAAATATATAAAGAATGGCAGCCAAACAAAAGCAATCAAAAAATCTGAACCGCTAAATACAAAAAACAACAGCACGCCAGCACCGCCAATAACAAAAGATCATTTTGATCCATTTCAGATGGAATAATATTTTAAGAACTTAATTTTAAATTTTTTTTTATAAAAATAGATCATGGCGTATTATAAATGATAAAGTCATAAATAAAGACATGGAGTCTATAAAAGACATTTCCATAGACCAGAATTTGTAATCAATGCGGTTGCTTAGGATGTAAGAACTTCATTAAGATCTATGCAGAGAACGCTGAGCAAGATATTCTCAGCGATGACGCGTTTTTTGAAGCGTGTGTGTACTATATTAGACATCTACTATTTAAAAATAAAAACATAGATTGTATTTTTGATAATTATAAGATAACTTGAATAAGAACTTGGTTGTACTTAGAGATGACTTAGTTATGATCTTAGGTTAACTTGAGTAAGAACTGAGGATGACTTGAGGACGACTTCAGTTAAGAACTTAGAAGTGACTTGGGGTGACTTGGGGTGACTTATGGATGACTTGAGGACAACTTGAGAATAACTTGAGTAAGAACTTGAGGATGACTTAGAAGTGAACTTGGGGTAACTTCAGTTAAGAACTTGTGGATGACTTGAGTGTGCGTGCGTGGGGGGGGTGGGGTGGGGGGACGTGCGTGCGTGTGTGTGCGCGCACCTTTGATTATTTTTAAGAAACGAAATGTTCAGAATAAATAGTTATTACAGTAAACAACAAAACAACAAAAAACAGCACACACGCACAAACATTTAAAAAATAGGGAAGTGCTTGCATGGGAAATGGAAAGGGTTTTATGGTTGGCGCTTAAGCGCCGTAAATTCAAGACGCTGTCAGTCTCTCTGTCAACTGAAGATTATTAAAGCAGCCACCAAGTGGGATTTATCAAAAGCTTGATTTAATAAACAAGACAGTTGAATAAAGTACACTCTGTGGCCGCCGAAAGGGAGCCAAAAAAGTTGAAGCAGGACGTTGAAGCGAAGCAGTGAAGCCAGTAATCACAGCAAATATACAAAGTCATGAGTGCTTGGTGGAAATTCAAGGCAGTCAGCTCTAAATATAGTACCGTTCATGCATGAACGTACTATATTTAGAGCCACGTCAGTGGTAGGCCTGCAGTGGTCTTACAGCCGCGCGCACTGTTGCTAAAACGCCACACAACCCTGCCTCTAACAAACCCGACCGTTCATGCATGAACGGTACTATATTAGAGCCAGTCAGTGGTAGGCCTGCGCCTCGCGGAGTTGTATCAATGCTGGCAAAAAGCCAGGTCAGCGGTAAATAAAACTGCGCTGTGGAAGTGGCTCTATTACTCCTGCCATGCAAGTTCAAACGTCATGTGTATCTTGCCAGAATGCTTTAAAGTTGGGGTTAGATTGTATGTATTTCAGAATGAGTTTTCGTTTGGTTGTATAACTCATTAAAAGAAATCGCGAGTTGTAAAATTTTGGATAAGAATAGAAACAAATGACAACTTCAATTAGTCTTCTTGCAGAGTTAGATCAACCAGCAAATCTTCTTTCAGATAAGACTCCCAGTTTTTTGTTTTTGACTGTTTCAAATTGTCTTTGCTTTCTGAAGCCAATGCCCTAAAAAAGAGCTGAGAAAGAGATTTCTTTCGTCATCTTTCACAGAGTAACAAGCACTCTGTAAGATGGGAGTCATTTCTTGAAAAAGTTTCAAAGGTTTTGGTTTCATCAATGGTTTGGAATGTAGCTCACAAAGCTGTGTTTTCAAATATTTGTCAAGATCCCAACTGATAGTTCCGTTTTTTGTTGCGGAAACAAAACGAAATGCTTCCTTTTAGCCCTTTTAGGGAGGAGAACAAGGCCCGCCACTCAATTCTTTGCAAAAAATTTGCCATGGCCTCATGATAAACAATGTATTTTTCCACAAGATCGGTCTGTTGATCAAAAGTTTTCCTTGCGAAGATAACAACATTCAGCCGTTTCTTGAGTAATATTAGCGTCACTTCCAGCACTAGCAGAAGGCATTGAAACATCACTTCCCTGATCGCCATGTTTTTAAACACACAAGTTCTCTCTGAAAAATGCTAGCCACACTCGCACAGTCTTTACAGCAGTCTGTCAGATGTAAAATGGTAGCAGTTGCCACAACAAAAAGCGTCACGTGATTTAAGCTCACACTTGATTTGATAGAGGCTACACAGATCTGGCACGCAGCAGGCTCGCCTGTCACGCGGTATTGCACTTGCTAAGTCATGAAGCCCACAGCACAAATTAAGTGATCAGGTGTCACCTAATGGCGGGTCTTTGCAGTATTCTGTATGCGGATTCCTTAGGCAGGTTAACAATTAGCAATTAAAGGCTTACCTGCCCCGACGTTTGTGTATGGGGACGCGTTCAGCAATGCTGGTTTTCCCTACGTTACTCTATGGGGAGTGTTCAGCACGGCTACTTTCCCCTACGTTACTACGCTACGTTTTTGGTTATTGAAGTCTTACTTGTCAGAGAACAGGAAAACCTCATTTTGGGTCACTTTCGCCCGAAAAATGGTTGAGGGCGAAAGTGGCCCAGAATGAAGGTTTTCCTGTTCTCTACGTGTGTAGTTGAAAGGTAAAAGACAATCACCACCCGATGGCCAATCAAAAGATTATCATGTAGTTTTGAGAAAGATAGAGAGAGAGAGTGAAAGAAGAGAGAGAGAGAGAGGAGAGAGAGAGAGAGAGAGTAACTGTTTTGTTATTGTTTTTACCAAAAAATTTGAATAAACTTTAAATGAATTGATTATAATAATAACCTTCTCACAAAAACTGCAATTCATTCAGAAATTGAAAAAAAGTCTGTAGGTACTTTTTATAACATAGGGGTTCACAAAGAACTAGAACAAAAAGAAATCCTGATCAAAACTTTGACGTATGAGAAGGACGTGTCATAAGCAGCAT
>CM031595.1:105216460-105251460 GCA_018398815.1 Conus ventricosus | reverse complement strand
ACGTGCGACGCACATATGATTAGACCAAAAACTCTGAAACACAGGCGTAAATTACACTCACCGTACATTTTTTTATTTTCCAAACGAATTATATCAGTACATACATTATAAGCATCAAACAAATATACATTCACTCGTCTGCATAGTATTTAATGCACCAAACACATAATGACTTGAGAAGTCTTTAAAACCTCTTACAAGTTTCAGTATAAAACTCTGTGTGTGTGCGTGCATTGATGTATGTCTGTGTGTATGCATGCATTTATGTGTGTATGAATGCATACAAGTATACTGAAACAGAGTATAAAAAAAGCAAGTTTGGAAACAAAAAGAATCACATACTGACTCACACTGATAACTTGAAACGCCTTTACCTTTCTGAATAACGAAACTCACACCCAAGGCACAATAATTAACAAGATCTATAGCAAAGTGCAAAATGAAGATTAAAAAAGCCTCTTATTACCCAGCAGTACTACAAACCAAAGAATTAGGAGATGTAATGAAAGGACTGAAAAGGGATGAAAAATACAAACTTGGAACAAAGCATATTCAGTCATTCAGTTATATTACAATAGAAGGCGGTATGTTACTGCCAAAAAGTTTTTTTCTCTTTTTTTTTGTGTCTTTTTTTTTGTTTTGTTTATTTGTTTTTGCCTGCAGAAATCAATGCTTTACTAAAAACCAACTTTTTTTCATCCTGTCACAGTGTCTTCCTTAAGTGGTCTGGCGATAGCGTCTCACACTTGAAAGCTCTGATCTGTGACCTACATCACGCAGTGCGAGTACTGCTCCGTGATAGTAGTTTGTACCTGGTGTCTCTTCTCTATTCAAGGAGAATTCTTCTTTAGTGTGTTACTGTTATAGCCAAGCCGACCTTACAGAGCGTGTTTACAAATGCCAAAGTCAAAAGAGGGAATAAAGTTCCCACCTTGGGAAGACCAGAGCCTGAAAAAGATCACATTCTAAAACAGAAACTATATGATCCATGATATGGTAGCTGTATTATTGTTGTATCTAAAGCCGGCGAGTTCAGAATGTAGCGGGAGTGCCAGTCATTTCTGTTCATTTATCGAACTCAGGAGTTTTAAAAACGCATTAAAAAAAAAAAGTGAAAACATTTATATGCCACATAAGAAGTACATGAAAAGCTACATACAGACAGACTGACATGGCAGAACGGACAGCTATATAGTGACCACTCTGCACAGTATTTGCAAGTTTTAATACCTAGTCGCCAGATTACACACACACACGCACAAAGAAAAGAAAGAAAGCTGTCATGTCAAAAATCGTGACGAGAAATAACCGAAAATGCATTTCTGTGAGAGAGAGAGAGAGAGAGAGAGAGAGAGAGAGAGAATGGTCCATGACAGGGCAAAAATAGGTCAGTAAAATTTTTTCTTTTTTTTTTTAAGAGAGAAAGAAAAAGATGGGACGAAGACAGCAGTTTAAATGCGAATGTTGCGAGTACAGAACCTCCCAGAGGGCAGGGAGCTATTTGTACTGGAATGCCCCCTCCTTCCCCCTCCCCCTCGCCTCCTCTGCATCCCCACTGGGATGGGAGAGCACTCTCATACCATGCAATTTAGGCCACAGATCTGATCCTAAGGGCGTGGCCACGCAGCAGACGACCTGAGGAAGATTCCAAGCTGGATTCAAAAGTAGAGATGAGCAACACACAGATTTCTGAGGTAAGTAGCTGATATGCATGTATCATTGGATTTTAATTTGGGTAACACTTTAGTGATCATTTTCAATAAGGTGATTATACTTAAAGTTTCTAGACGAAAAATTGGGCTTGGTGATAATTTCCAGTAAGGTGATCGGACAAATCAGACGAAAACAAATGTTGAGCAACAAATACCAAATCGTGGATGTTGTACACCCAGGTACATAGACAAACCCTGCCACTGACACGTTATTTAATGAAAACGATTTGTACTGCAGCAACGAGCCAGATGAAAGAGAAAAGACCTGGATGTTGTACATCCAGGTACGTAGACAAACCCTGCCACCGACACATTATTAAATGAAAATTTGTACTGCAGCAAGATCTTTGTCTTGCTCAGTGTTTTCATTATCACACACACACACACACACACACACACACACACACACACATGCGCACACACACAACACCACACCACACCACACCACACCACACCACACCACATAACACACACACAGATAAAAGGTACACATACAAAAAACTATGTGGTATATATACATTTCAATATAAAAAAAATTCCATATACAGCTGAAATAGCCGCAATACAATAAGCATGTGTCCAAGAAATTAAACCAATACATAGCTGAATAAAAAGTATTCATCCAACAAAAAATGTCCATACACAGCTGCAACAACCACTATATAATATGCATGCATATGTGATTTGCCAATCTGCACAAACATTACTGTCTACTATTGAAAGGATAAGAAATCATATTTGATAATAGTATACAAAAACTGAAGTCAGTTAGTGACAATGATAAAATTTAGGATCTTGTTAAATTCAGATTCTACAGCAGTGCCCAGGTAGCCAAGTGGACACACACCCAGTTCTCCTGATCCATGATTCCTTGGTTCAATTCCTGTTGGTGACATTTAGGTTAGAGATTTTCTCTTCGGAGTCAACAATCGTGCAGACTCCCAACACCCTACAAATCCTTTGGATGAGACTCTACACCAAGGTGCATCGTGTGAGTCACTGCATGCATGTAAAAAACAAAACACAAAGAAAAACAAATCTGACTACCTTTCATATCTCATTCTATCTGTCACAGTAGAGTAAGCTGTTGTATACAACAGAATGCGGCTACTTTAATGGTAGGATTAGAAATATTCACATATATGCAATAATGTCATCCATGGTGAGCCTCATAGTTCAGTCAGTGGAACACAAATTTTAAAGAAAATATTGTACAACATTCTACCCTGGTTAGAGACTAATTATAAAGAATGTAATGGAAAAGCATATTTTTTTTAATGGCAAAATCTGAGGAGATCTGAAAACGGGGCACACAGATTACCCAAAACTGGCATGGGAATAATGTAATTTTTTATAGATTGTAGAAATGGTAAAACATTTCCAGAATTTAAAAGGAGAGTGCAAAAATCAAAACTGACAAAACAGTGACATTCATTTTGTGAAAGTGCTTTCTTTTGTAAAGATTATTTAAAGAAGTGCTTGAACATATATTTAATTTATGAACTGCACAATTCAGCATGTCTCCTGAGTTATGTGGCCCTGCTAGACTGGACACTTTTTTAAAAGGTTAATCTAACAGGATTTCGTGTTTGGCCATTTATGTTTGGAACACGGAAATGCATATTGCAGAGTGTGTGCTTTGATCTAGGTGTATTTATTGAATGGGTATGCACTCACAACCTGGACAATAACTGTATTATACAAACTACAACACATCAGCAGTTGGAAAAAATAAAACATAGCTGTCTGTGTAGAATGAAATGAAAATGACATCAATAAAAGTAAATATTTCAATAAGATTAACTTACTGAGGGATGAACGTTTTATGAATTGCACTGGAATTTTTTTTTAAAAGCATAAACATAACGGGACAGGTATAAGCTAAGTTCTACTTGCGCTGCAGCTGTTATCATGATTATGTCACACACCATTCAGTGTCCCATAACATTATTTTAAAAAGATAGTGCAAATATGTTAAGGCCATTCCTTAATGATGATTCCAAAACATCACAAGGCATAGGAACAAGAAGACACCAGAACACACTTAGAACAAATAAAAGTGTAAGACATAAGAAAAAGTGTATATTAAGGTCAACCGTAATAAATGTTGGTATCTTAACACAAAACTGCTCTACATCTTTATTACATACAATTGTCAAAACTCATCATGCTTGCATGGACACATGATGTGGGACTGGGACATAGACGGGAGGGAAGGGCAGGGGAGGGGGGGGGGGGGGGGGGGGGAGGGGGATAGATAGCAAGAGAGACAGAGAGAGAATAAAACTGTAGAAAAGACAAGAGGAAGTGAGATGCAGTGTAACCATCTCTTAAAAATGAATAATTGGGAAGGGGAGGGAAAAAGAGCAATGGAGTGTGTAAAGCTAAGACAAATGAATAAAGTTGTAGGACTGAGGAATGTTGAAAAAGAAGAGGACAAACTTGTGGATGAAAAGAGTGGTTATGACGACGAATTGCATCAAGAAAAGGAAAGGAAAGAAGAGAGTGTGGGGCAAATAAAGGATGCTCATAATATTGACAAATAAATAATATGAAAAAAAAAACTCTCTTTAATGTAGTGTTTTCCCTTAAACATGCTTGCATTCTTTCAGAAAATCTCCATACAAAATATAGCATACAATAAAATCACATCATGACATACTTCTGCAGGAGAAATTTCTGACAAAATGTTGAAGTGGAATGCAATTTTCAACACCAAAATTAACTGGAAAATAACATTCAAGAAGGCCCAAATAAACATGACACAAAATGAAAGCAGTTTCAGATCAGACTAGTCCATACAATCAGTTAATTGCAACATATGTGGTATTGGCCCTCAAGATGTGGTTTCTATCATTAAAAAAAAATAGCAGTGAACACATATTTTCGAAACGTGAGCTCATTTAAATGTTACCTTTTGGCAACATTTCATGCAACAGTAAACAACATAATCAAAAACATCACAACATGTTTCTTTAGTGATTTACTTGTAATTTTTTTAAACACTGAATGCTTAAGTTTGACAAAATATGCTATTTCATTTTTGTTGCGCAAAATTCTACGTTCACAATTATAAAATGAATAAAGAAATTGCTTATTCAACACATTCACACAAAATTTTAACAGATAAATCTGTTCTTACAGTAGCCTACCGTGTAACTGTAAAACGTAAGAGATCAGTTGAAGTGATTTTCATGTCATTAGTAAGATTGACGGGGTCAGAGTTGAGCGTGCCACACCACAGATGGAAAGACTGGAACCGCATAATGAAGTTTCATCAACTTAATGAATTCATCTCTAGAAGTATAGCTTACAGTTTCTGACCAACACTGCAGGTGTATGTATCTCTCGGGTCTGGATATGCTAGGATATTCGACTCAACACACACCACACACATACATACTGCAAAACAATGAGTGACAGTCAAGAAACATGAACCTTCTAAAAAATACCCAGAGTCACAGAAACCAGAAAATTACCTGGAATGGATTTCCCGAAGGTGGGGACTCGATTCATAATGAAGAGTCCTCACTATACCCATGGGTAGAATGGTGGAAGGGGAGGTGTGGGGAATAAATAAAGTAAAAATGACATGCAACCAACAATGAGATCAAAACTGTAGTATACAGGAATGACCTGTGCTCCATATTGCGAGGGGAAAAAAAAGGAACAAGTACCAGGCTGGAAAAGTTTATCGAAAGGACAGTTGTGCACAAAAGAATTTTTCAGGAACAACCTCCAGAATCTTCATTAAGATGTTGCACTCTATCGAACAGAAGCTAATGTAACTGCTGAACAATGGTTATCAATATATGAACAGCAAAAATGCTGGTGATTAACAGAAACTCAATAGTTGAGAGCAAAAATCACCGCAAAATGGTGTCCAAGGGCTTCTCTGAGGATAATTCCCATCTTAAGTCTGATTTAGGATTTTGATGCAGAACCATGGTTCAAACACGCATAAAAAGGACAAATACTGATGTCTTCTGGATCTCCTATATCTTAACAATTCCATTCAATTTCTATTTTTCATTTTCCAGTGGTATATACCTGCTGACGGCAGGGAGCCATATCAGGGCTGTTAACATGTCAACATCAGTTCCATTCAGTTCATACGATTTCTAGGAATACACATTTCTTTGCCCAAGTATGTTTCATTCACTGCTGCTTATTGCACCATATAGACTAATGATCAAATCTATCAAACTAGGACCAATCTATAAAACACAGTATGTGCAAGTTTTTATAAGCTGTCTGATTTATAACTACAGCAAACTGTTAAATAACCAGTTTGAAATCTAGAGAGATTCCAGGACCAACTGGAAGTAGAGGTGCCATGATAAACTCTAGGGTCAAGTCTGTCCGTCCTTCTTTGACACTGGTATCAATTATGCACTTTAGGGAGGAGAAGAGGAGAGTGGGTGGGTTGGTGGGGCGGGAGCGGGAAGAAGGGAGAGTGGGAGTTATGACTGTATACCAATGCCTATGATCACATCTTCTTCCTCCTCTTCTCCTTTTTCTTTTGTTGTAGTGTGTGTCTCATCTCTGCTTGTTCAGTGAAATTACTCTTCCCCAGCTCACTGTAGCCCCCCCCCCTCCCCTCCTCCCCCACCCCTGTCCCTTACAGTGTCACATTCTGTCACAATTCCAGCACCATCAGTCCACAGGAGCTACCATTATATGGGGGTCATAGACACCCCAGCAGAGGAGACTCTCACGGCCATTCAGTGGGCAGCTGAGAAATGCTTTCAGAGCCTATTGCTTTCCAAACATCATGGTACATGTTGACTGTTTACGCACGTACTGCTTTAGCCCACAGAAAGTAGCTTTGGGGATCTCCGTGAGTGTACCTGACCTTCTGTTTGCATATACATACTGGAGTACAAGAAGTAGAATTAGTAACTGTGAGGGAGGGAGTGTGTGTGTGTGTGCGGGGGGGGGGGGGGGGGGGGGGGGGAGGGGAAGGTGTGCCTCCCTCCTCAAATCATGATGGTAGTCAAAAGCTATAGTCCCAGAATACTGATGCTGCTGCTCCTTTTAGGCAAATCACATACAAAAAGAAGTGTGCAATGCAAATGCTGTATTCCCATCACTAAACACACAGATACCACAATTGCCTTTTTCCTACACTGTTTCTTATTTTCGGTTTCTGTTTTCGCTCTATCTATTCCTTACTTTGGAGGGAGGGGGGGGGGGGGGGGGGGGGGGGGGGGGGGGGGGAGTCAAAAATAGGAAAGTATTGTGTAAAATAGTAATATGAGTCAAAAATAAGAAATCACTGCATAAAACAGTAATATCATGATGGAGATGAATAAGTAAAACTTGCTAAAAACTATGAATAGGAGGCACTCAAGCCAGTGGTTCATGCACATTTTAACCTGGGAAGTCAAGAAAAATCCCATTTTCTAAACTTAATCCACAGAACAGCCCAGTTTCATACTTTCACTGCCATTGGCAACAAATACAAACAGTTCAAACAGTGTAGCATGTTGCTGTTGGCAACACTTGTCGACAGGTGGCAATCATCCACCATATCATAACTTTAAATTCCCTCTCTGCTCTCTTTCATCAAAGAAGAATAAGATGCATTATCATGACTGTGACATATTATGCAAGGTGATGGAAGTCTGAATAGGTTGCGGGTGAATTTGCTGGTTTTCCTTGTTCTGTAAGTGCTTACCGAACAGTTTTATTCTTCCAGTCTGTGGATCACATAGCCAGCTTACAACCATAAAATATATCTTTACACCATCACAGTTTTTTAGACAATGTATTTGTAATTAATATGCAAAAGGAATGATGAAAACTGATTTTGGTTAGTCACACACAGTTGACTGAGTGAAGTAACCCATAGCAGTGCTAGAGCTATTGTCAGGCAGTCTGGCATTACTGTGTACTGCAAACAGGTACACTGTCTCAACAAGCATCCAGCTAGTTAGGCAGGCTAACCAGGAAAACCATGAACTTTCAGGTGAGAGTCATATAGTCTTGACTCTTGGACCAGCTATTTTTTTCTAACGCATGTTATTCTGACTTACAAACCAAAAGACTAAAACCAGACTTGCATGAAAACAGTTTTAGATGTGGGTGGAGGATAAATCCTATTTTAAAAAATATATGGGAAATATATTGCACACAAACACACACATACCATAACAAACATGGGTGCATGCTTATGAGAATGCACCAAGAATAAACGAAAGTAATTTTCTCAAATAGAAGAACAAATAAAATTCACACTGAGCTACATTATTATTTTGATCCAGCACAAATTCACTTTACCCTGGATTTCATGAATGATTGCTGAAAACATCATATCATAGAAAACAAATAATGAGATAATTTACACAACCAAATAACCAGTTTCCAATTCACCTTGATTTTTTTTCCAATGAGATACATGAAAATGGGATAGAAATAAAAATAAGGACATATCACTTCAACATAGCATCAGTATATCACATTACTTATATCAACATGTGTTCTGAATATTTCAAATAACTTAGACAGTACTCTTTCAAATTGTGGAGACAAGTGAAGTGTAATAATTATGATGTAATAACATAATGGCAATGGCTGTGATGATAAGCATGATAATGGATTCTCTAGTAACAATGATAACAACAATAAAGAATGTTTATTAGCACTATATCTCAAATTGTAAACAGAGCTCATTACACTCATACAGAAAGTAATTCAGGAAAAATGTGTATACATATCTACAATAGCAAGACTTTCAAATCACCTTTGAACAAAATGCCAAAAGAGAAAAAAAAAAAAGAAAAAGACAAGAATAGTTTTATCACAATTTCAAAGAAACGCGCATGTTCCATCCAGCAACTGCTTTAACCAACTCCCCATTTTCAAACCACCATATCTCTCTCCCCATATACATTAGCACTAAAACCCAAGTCCACATAAAAAAAATTAAAAATTAGAAGAGTTCTCTTTTGGGAAGGTTCTAATCATTTGTAATCATCCTGGAAAGTTGTGTTTTAATTTTTTTTTAAGAGTTAAGGGAAGGGGCATGACAAATTTGACTCAGGAAAGAATTCCAGATCTTTGCAGTAAAGAAATTCTTTAAGAATATGCACCTCCACCTTCTCACAGGTTAACAGCTCTGGGGTGTTCAGGTGCAAAGCACTGTGCTTATGTGGTTTGCAAGTCTGAAAGCAACATAATGGGGGCAGCACCTCTGTTCAAAGGTGAGGCCTTGTGGCTAATGCACAGTAAAGTTCAGTTCATGTTCATGACTGTGGGGAGGGGGGGGGGGGGGGGGGGGGGGGGGGGGGGGGGGGGGGGGGGGGGGTGCTCAGTGGATTTAGGGCCTTCCATAATGGTGTTTTTCCATGAGTCAGGGGTTTAAGGAACAAGTTGACCATTCCTCAAGACATTATCAAAGACAGGCTACCTGGCGGCTTGTAAGAAAGATTTCCTTCTAGGATACAGGGAACCTTGCTGCGACTTCCAAGTCTGTGACAAACAAGTATCTTGGATGAACTGATCATCATAGCCTTTGATCTGCAAATAACCAACAGTCAAATCGAAGAGATATCAGTCAACGCTAGTGTAACAACAGTACTAACAGCAAACTAAATTCACATCGACACACAAACATCAACTACAACTTGACTCCTACAGATTTTGGTACAGGACCAAAAGGCCTTGAGCGATTAGGGCATTAATCTGTCTATCTACTGACAGGTGTAGCTGTAATTTAAGAGTTGCACAGTCCAAGACTTTGAACCAGCTGAAAACTGGAGATGTGTTGAGTTAAAAGAAAGAAATTTGTTGAGATAAAACAGAAAAAATGAGGGGAAAAAGGACATTAAGCTTTGTATTCAATGCACACGTGAATCAGAAGCCAGTTAAGTATCTTGAGTACAGGGTGAATATAATTTTTTTTTTAATTAGAAAAAAAAAGGCAATCAGAAATTTTAGGATTACTTGAAGATTTTTCTCCAGTAAGATTTGTAGGTTTGACAGAAGGGAATTACAGTCCTCCAGCTTCAGAAAGGCAAAGGCAGACAATGGTTTTGCTGTATCAATGGAATGATCATGCGGATGTGCAAACTGTCTGGCAAAGCTTTATTTTTTCACAAAAGTCATGGGTCTCTGGAGACCCACAGTGTATGGCACACAAAAGATTAGGTGGCGTGTGGCAAATGTTAAGGAGAGGTTTCACAGCAACTATTTCGGGAGTATTAAGGAGAAAGCCAGACACAAAACAAGAGTTGATAATGTCTGCAAGGACTGGAAGCTAGTCATCAAGAAATTCAGTCAGAAAAAGAGGGGTGTTCTAGAAAAGAGGGTTGTGGACTTAGAAACATATTTCTTCATTTCAGAAAACAAAATTTTTCATTTTGGAATTAGTGCACAGAAGGTGTGGAAGTCTGAAATTGCTTGGTTTTTATTTCCCTTTAAAAAAAAAATATCAGTGAAAATTAAATCCTGATCAGGTACAGCATGAGAGACTGAAATTGCTGGGTTTTTTTTCCTTACATGTGAAAATGAAGGTTTGATGGAGTACAGCATGAAAGTTTGAAATTGCTGTTTTATTTCTTTTTCCCTTATCTGTGAACATGAAGACTGGCCAAGTGTAGCTTAAAAGCTTGAAACTATTGATGTTTCACCCCCATATCCCGTTTTTTCCAGTATATCAAAATGAATGGTTGAATTCAGTATGAACTTTTTGTCCACAAAGACAGGAAATATGGAGAGCAAAAATATAAGTTGTAGAATTCTCTAACAGTTTGTTGCAGATTCTGAAAAGCTGTTCAGACGAAGAAGTATTTCACTTATATAGAAATATCATCAGGTTATGAATACAACATCAATGATGCACCTCTTTGAAAACTTATTTATTAACTGTGTTTTTGTTTTTAACTCATTCACTTTCCACACAATGCTGGCATTTCTTTGCTGCATCAATTCCAGCATGAACAGTATCTGGGATCTATTTCATCTGCACACAAATAGATGCATGCTTCTAAAGAATTGAACACAGCATGCAACTGAACTCATCTACGGAGGGGCACTGTTCTGAGAAGATCATCATGTGCAGAACTGCGAGATGGCCGCTATGTCTATGGCATGTGTATTCTGAGATTCTATGTGGAAAGATGGATTAACAAGAGGAACAGATACACTCAGCTCATGAACAGTCCAAACAAAACAAAATGAAAGGGATCAGAGGCAATAGAACGAATGACATTGGTCAGCATTGCACGTTTTGTCAAAGGTCTGACCACAAGCCAGTCCAAAGAGTGACCACACTTGTCAGCTGGTTCAGAGATGATGATAAGACACAAAGCAGTCAAGATGAAAAACTGGAAATGGTCAAGGAGGAAAAATTGGCGGATGGAGAACTGGGTGTTTCTCCTTTGTTTTCTTTGGCTTCCTTAATGAATGCGGACTCTGGACAGTTGAAGACAATTCCAAAGCTGCAAAGAGAATCACCAGTTGAAATCCAGTGTTTGTGATGGTGGGGTCGATGGCAGTTCTTCTGCAGCATACTGATTCTATACACTTGTGTTGGCATATTTCTTTTATCTTTAGTCAAAGACAAAAAAATGGCATTGCACACAGATTTTTTTTTTTTGCAGAAATAACCAGTTGCACTCTCAGATGGCATGAGAAGATGAACTGAAATAGAGTTCACCAAATAGCAACAGCTGTTGTGTATAATATCAACCCAGATGGCAGATACAGTAGCACACAGTTACGATAGATATGTGAAACACAATCTGTAAATGTCAGTTAGTCACAGTCTTATTCTCAGAATGACCAAGACATCTTACATTTTTGCTTCTTAATCATTAATTTCGTCAAAGGATTTAAGGTGTGACAGTTTAGGAGCATCCCTGAATGACTTAATTCCTAACAAAGGGTAATATCAGATAGGCGAAAATAGTAAAGACAGTCATGGTGCCCACAACATCATCAATACAAAATTCTCTTACCTCTTGCCTTACCAACATCTTATTATAATTGAAAATTGTGCAAGAAGCTAGGAAAAAAGACTTTTCTGCCATGCATTCTCTATATTATATTGCTCGCATTTCAGTGGGTGCTATCCCTGAGAGCGTTTTTAGAATACAAAAGCGTTTTACACCTTGTTTCTATATTCATCAGTAAAGAAAATGTCTTCTCTTGTTCTCATGATCCCTTGTTGAATAGTATGTGCTTCTTCTGCACTTCAGTGTTCTAGTTCAGCATATAGGCAAATTCCCTGATTCTGGCCAAAACATCTTCCCTCCCCCACCCCATACCCCATCCGACTTTTCAGTGACTGGGAAAAGCTCCCATTCTTTGCCATGACACTTCTGGTTTTCTTGACATGTAAAGACCAAACACAATTTTGATTCAAAAACATAATACTGCATCCTTTCAAATGCCTTCCAATCCCCATGAATCTCTTTCCTCATCAGTTCCTCCGTCCTTCCACCTCTGCATCTTCACATCTTCCTCCCATCCCAAAAAAAAAAAAGAAAAAAAAAAAAGAAAAATCATACTCCCTTCCTCACACTCATGTTTTGATTAGAATCATATCTGCATGCAAGACATATCTGTTACACAGAGTAAAATATCCTAACAACAGAAAAAATTATAATAAAGATGATGATGGTTAAAAAGTCACACTTACAAAGTCACAGTAAATATGCCTTCCTGAGCAAGAAATAGAAAGTGTTTATAAAATGAAACATACACCAGATACAAGTTTCACAGAAAAAAAAAAAATGATATGCATGTCCAAAGTGTATACATCCTCAACAATGACAAAAGTCCTGTGAAGAAGTCTACGTAAGAAACTAGTCCCACTTTACAAAGTAGAAGTGTATAACTGGGAGGTCGCTGATTTGGACCCAATTAGGAATATGCATCCATGAAATATTACAGCCCTGACTGACCCTCGCCCAGAGTTGTTGAATTTCCAATGGGATTCACCTCGCTGACCTTCATCCACTTAATGGATGCATATTGAAAAGTGCTGCTCAAATTTCCAAGTACTGTTCTTGTGGGTCTCAGGTCTGGTTGGTTGTAGTAAAATGAAATTGCACATAAGAAACTTCAAACAATATAACAGGATTTTTTTTCTTCCCAAATATAACATTGAAAAATTAATGAATTATGATTTTAAGAAAAACATCATTTTGGTCTCTTTTTCATAAAATGTTCTTCAAATTCATCTTTATTTACATAACAAAATTAGGAACGCTATTTTGTTAAAACAATGCAACAATCTTATGATCTGATTTCATATTATTAGATTTATACAAACTGTGCTGCATATTCATAAAACAAGGCAAAGAACCTGATTTTCTAAAATCCCTATTTACAATAGTTATTTCACAGAATTGTGGTTTCCTTGGCTGTGTAATGTCTTTGTTTGATTTCAAAGACACAGCTGAAGAAACCACAATTTCTTAAGCATAGCTCGCATAATACACACTGCAATATTCTTTGGGGAAAAAAAGCACAATATGATCACAGTTCTTAAAGTATGCATCAAACAAGTATGCCTACTAAATGGGAGCATGGGGCAATGAGACAACTGTCTCAATTTCATGACCACCAGTCCTCCAAGATGTTCAAAACCCTGTCGAAAAGTCCGTCCTTTCTAAAGGGTTTTCTTCTCCCACTGTCTCTTCTTGTTCTATTCCCTTCTCTTCCTCTTGCTGTCTGTACTTGTAGAACTTGGCGGCGACCAGGAAGCCCAGAAAGAAGATGCCCATCAAAACTGACATCAGGTAGAAGAGATAATCTGCATGGCCGTCGTTGATCTCATCAGGAAACCAAGGATCTGTAGGCATCACCCAGACAATATCAGTAGTTAACCATTCATCATATGGATAGAAATTCTGCTGAACCATTATCATATCACTGGAATTTACACAGACACACACACAGACAACCCCCCTGAACACCATTCTCTCTCATATCACATATTTTTTTTAGTTTAACCTTTCCTAAAATATGGTAAACATAGCATGTTGCTTAAAGTCCAGCTGTCCGTGACCATGAATGTATTGCTGATTGCCATGGTTGTTGGATGTTTAGGGTCAAGCAAAAAACAATAGCTCATATTTCTTTTTATCAACTTAAAAGAAAATCCATGGAAGTCATAAATCAAAAGAACAATGAAAAAATGGACACAAATTTCTCCAGTTTAAACATTTTTTGCACTTCTCATCAAATAAAAATCTGGATAATAATTTAAATGGCAAAACAGACTAGCTGCTGATGTGCAATGAACAGTAAGGGGAGGGAGTAAAGTGGTAAAATGGGGTGGTCACAAGGTCAACTCTATTCAGAGCCAATTATTGGGGGGGTGGGGGGGCGGAGGGAGGGGGGGGGGGAGGCTAGATCTGCTCTTACCTCCAGCTGAATGTGCTGTGGACTCAAATGGAAAGACTGGGACCACACATTTGAGTTTTATTCTCTTAGTAGATACATCTCTACCAGCACTGATTAAATTTTCTTACTCACACTGCAAGTGTCTGTACGTCCAAGACCTGTTTGATGCTGGGATATATCATATAAAGAAAACACAGAACACAGCCCTGTCTTCTGGTCTCTGACCAGAATGGGGTTCCACAACATGATCTTCAGCATCCTCTTTGACATTCATCATCCTACAAACATAAAAGGGGAACTAAATCAAACAGTACTCACCATCTGTTGTGGCAGCGTTGACAATCTTCAAAATGAGGCTGGCCAGATAATTGCCCAGACCACTGGTGGCCAGGAACACCCCATCATGACCCCCCTCATGCTGGCTGGGGACTGGGTGAAGGCAAACTCCAAACCTGCACACGCACATGCTGCACTGCTGTAGGTAGCACATGTAATAAACTGGGGCAACAGGCAAAATTCAGACTAAAAAATCTTCTCAAGCTGGATTAAGGTGATCCAAGGACCATTAAGCAAGATGGGCAGAGAGTGTGTGAGGGCAAAATGTTGTAGGGCGGGGATAAGGAAGGGGAAGTGTGTGTGTGTGTGTGTGCGTGTGTGTGTGGTGTCAAGGGGTGGGGTTGGAGGAGGGGAAGAATGTCAGAGAGGAAAAAGTTGAGAAATCTATCGCTAGCTCTGAGCTAGATCATCTAGAATTTAAAAAAAACGTCTTGAAAAGGGGAAAGCAACTGATATGTCCAAGGCATGCCCTTCCAAGGGAGCTTATTCCTGAGAGAGGAAAACAATTTCCATCTTTCTTGTGACCTGTGCACAAACTGTGTTAAAGCAGTCAGTATTATAGTGGGAAAGTGAGACAAAATTCTGCTACCATAAAACTTCTTACAAAATAAAGTGTACAACTAGATACTCTTACACAAAGTCAGGATTCATACCAAAATCCACTGACTCCTGATACAACCCTCTGAAAAAACACTGCCTTCTTTTCATAAAATCCTCCTAATTAGCACTACACTGCCTCACATACAATCCTCAAAACAAACACACCAGACCTAGTATGCAACGCTCACAAACATTGCATACAATCCTCAACAAAAAAAAAAAAAAAAAAAAAATCTTACATACAATTTTCCAATCAAACAAACCTACCTGACATACAAAATCTTGCAACGAATCTATCTTTCATTCATACTTCCCAACAGCAACATACCTCATATACAATACATACCTCCAAACAAACGCTACAACACCTGGCATGGAAGTCTTTTCACAGATGCAGTCCTACCCTAACACACTCACCCCAACAAACATTATCCAAGCTTAAACACAATCCTCCAGACAGGCATTCTGACATTTCATGCACACACAATGATCCCTTTCAATGCAACTTCTAAGTTCTTTGTCTTGCCTGAGGCAGTACCTGAACGAAGTTTCTGGTGCGTTTCTAGAAGATGTTATTGAAAGAGATGAGTGAAAGGTTTTTTTTTTTTTTTTTTTTTTTTAAATGACTGGTGAGTTGATTTTAACGTGGTGACAGCCCTGATGTGGCCCTTTGCGGTCGGCTGGGCTATAAGCAACATTATCTTATCTTATCTTACCTGAAATGCTGGTGAACGTCTCACTAGCTCCAATGAGAGCAAACTGTGGGATCTGCAGAAAGACAGTGACGTTGGAAGCCTCAAAGGTCTCCTCCCCTACAGTCTGCTGAAAACCGAGGTTTTCTTTCCTCTCAAACCTCCACCACGGCAGCAACTACCATAGACAAGGCAGCAAGGATAAACCCTATGCCTGCACAAAGAATGAAGACCACTTTTCCTTTATTGATAGTTTACTGGTATAAAAATCATGTAGAGTATGAAAGAAAGAGAGACAGAGAGATTGTGATGGTTTATTCGTATAGGCCTTGGCCCCTTATGCGGAGGTGAGTGAAGATAATAATCATCGGAACAAAACACAAATAATTCAGAACATCAACAGGTAGATGTTCTTTTTATGAATTTTAAATGCATTACAAAAAAAGGTACACATTTCAAAGAACTTCTGTTGAGGCAGATGACATCAATAGGGTCGGTTTCAATAGTGGTAGCTGTCTCTAAAATTTTGCCTGAACAAATTCAAATCTTAATATTCCTTACGGCTGGATGGCAAAAAACAAAATGGATTTTTTTTTAGACTCTTTACAAAGAGAACAAAACAAATCATTGTCATCAACAATGATTTTGTAGCTAAACTTATGAACAACTGATTCTGATATTCAAGTCTAAATTTGGTCATGATATACTTTAAGCGCCTACTCATTTCTAGAGTTAGGGTAACAAGTGCGTGGTCCCAGTCTTCCCTATTTGAGCTAAAAGCAAATTCAACTCTAGGTAGAAGCCGGTTGTGGCACAAAAATCCCACAAATAAAATGAATGGCTCTGATGGAAATGAACCACTTTGTCATAGCGACTGGTACTAGTGAAGACTTTCTTGTCTTCATGTGTGTGTGTGTGTGTGTGTGTGTGTGTGTGTGTGTGTGTGTGTGTGTGTGTTTGTGCATGTGTGTCTCTGTGAATGTGTGTGTGTGTGTGTGCATTATTGTGTGTGCATGCATGTAGTAGTCTGTTCTTGCTTGTTTCTAATAAGAGCCATTCTAGACAAAACTATGTAAATACACATATGTAAATGTGTGTGTGAAACATGTGTGTGTATGTTTTAAACAAAAAACTGCATACCTATCCTGTGAAGGTGACTTAAAGGACGACCGATGCGATGAAAGCAAGGGTAGATAACTCTATCCAGAACAGGAATGAGCAGCATGATGGCAACGGTGTTGAAAACATTCAGCATTGCAACAGGAACCTGGGTTGTCCCAATACTAAGGTCCATGCGCTCCCCTTGTAAGAAAAATGTTGCCTGCATCTGTTGAAAAAAGAAATGAATGCTTTCAGAATCTGCTTGACAGAAGAGGAAATAACACATTAATTAGACTGTGTTTAAAGAAATAAGATTAAATGTCATTCATGTTAAATTCTGAAGGAGGTGTGTGTGTTTTGAAGGGAGGGAATGGGGGAAGACTCTCTCTTTCTCTCTGTCTCCCTCTCCCTCTCTCCCCCCTTCAAATACTCATAGACAATTTTCTTTTTCATTACTAAAAGTGGATGAATGCCAACACTTCTCTGGTCTAGGAAATTCAGAGGATTATAACATCTTACATATTTTCATGGCTCTGAAATGATGGTTCAATGCAAGAGAAACAAAAAAATCAGAAACCATCTTTGATACTGCCACTCTTCTAATTTTCGGCCACGTGGCCTTTTTCAAGAGAAAAAAACAAAAACAATGCAACTATACCTGATGTCCATCTTGGAAACTGGTCAGAGCAAAGAATTGACGTCATAAATATATTATGCAAGTTCTGACATCATATGTGATGTCATCAACAAGGGGAAAAAAAAGAGGGGGGGGGGGGGAGGGGGTGCAAGTTGTGTGTGTACGTGTATGCGTGTGTGTGTGTGTAGTTATACTGTAACCAATGTACTTCAAAAACATAACAATACGCTCCATAAATCACAATGAAAATGAAACCATAGAATAATGTGACCATAGTCCTGTCTGTGACTGTCCATGGCATACAAGAACTGTCATCTGAAAAAAATATATTATTAATTTTCTGCAAATCATCAATGTTGTTCATAGGGCAAGTTAAATCCAGTTTTGCATTCTTTGTTTTTGTTTTTTTCTCTTGAAAAAGGCCACGTGGCCGAAAATTAGAAGAGTGGCATTGTGATTTTCTATACTGTTTTCTTCCCTTTGGAGGACTATTGCTTTTGCATCTTTGATACATTTATTAATTCCATGATCAAGATTATTTTTCCAGTACAATGATTTCTAATGTAATTAATTTAATTAAGCAAAGAGAACATGCAGTCTAAACATAATACAGTTCCACATAAAACAGTACAATCATATATAACACAACCCATGACAAAAGGTACTTCCTTTAAAAGTTTCCATCATGTTACAGAACATAGTCCTGCAAAAACAATTTCGAGCTATATAAGTGAATGCTATTATATGTACAAATGTTTTTTTGGTGTGCAAAACACTCTATGGTAACAAGCAGCAAGCTATGAAGTAGTATATGTTCAGCGCATACAGGCTTACATTGAATACTTTCAAAAGATTTGAGGGACCCAAAAAAACAAAAACAAAAAAAACCTGAAGGGCAGGGGAAGTAAGAGAAGAAGAGAGATGAATACACTGAGGGCTGCCAGCGCCATCTTCACTTGCAGGTTCTGATTACATCCCCTGAACACTCTCATTTGAACTTTTACTCACACAGGTGAGTCTCAGGATTTTGCAGTGGACACATTTACATTCAAAGAGATTAAAATCCACTGTTCACAATCTCTCATTTGCTTCCAATGAAAACCTTCAACAACAACAACAACAAAAATCCCTAAAATGTCGGGGTCAGAAATGCCTCAAAAGCTATTTCTAAATGATGTTTTCAGGGAGGTTTTTCTCAAAGGTGATGGGTTTCACTGGTCTAAAGGTGATTCAAGACCTTCAACTAGGATTTCAAAGTTCATTAAAGTTTCACTGAGATCCAGGGAGCATAAGAAGCTCTTCAACTCGATGACAAAGCACTAAAAATGGACTTGTTGTCATCTCAGTAATACCATATTTTGGCCATGTTTTGAAAATCCCAAAGACTCGCATGAAATAACCAGAGCATACAAGCTATAATAATTTAAAAGTTCATTATGTTTACTTTTGAAGAGATTTTTCATGAGTTCGACTTTTAACCTTGTCATTTAAAAAAAAAAAATACATCACTGAATTCTACAATGGAAAAAAATATTAATTCTGCATATTGTTTCCTTAAAATGCTAAACTATCAGCAATTGCACTGGAAGACTCAAACAGCTTTTCCATCGAATTTAAGTTCCCTTAGTTTACAAGGCAATGTCAGAATTTTCAACTATGACAATTATAATTGCCCCTTAAAATGAGGATCACTCTCATTCTGCCATCTTGTTGGTGAATGAGCAGCCGCAGACCGTCTCAAAATAACACTATCACTCAGAGAGAAAACAACATTGTTTTTGGTCCACAGGAAAGAAATCAGAATAAACAAATGGTGAAAACTAGTTGCCTGTGTAGTTTCCCTTGGATGGAAGCCAGCCTGTGGATAAAACAAAACAAAACAAAACAAAACCCCCAAACCAATGTAAAGTTTAACCAATCTGGAAGGTTTGGCATGTCACATTGTGTTTGGGATCCATAGTGTAGGCACAATGCAACTGATCTGATACAGTATAGTTTATGAAAAAAACAAAAAAACAAACATCAAGCTGCACAATGTCAAACAATACAACTTGCATATTTTCAGCATTGGTGAGATGTGTACCTGTGAGTATACAGCCCAGTACATGATGATGAAGAAGAAGATGGGAAACAGGCGCACGCACAAATGACACCATCAACCATGTCACTGCCGTAGGTTCCACCAAAGTTTTCTCTGGCCGTGTCAAAGAACCCTGTGGCCCCGGGAACCTTCTTCGATGACTTCCTGCAGGCTTGCCAGCAGATGATGAAGGAGTCCGCCATCACGCTGCCTATTATCATCACCATGGACACTGTCAGTGCCTTCATTGTGATAAAAGTGGTGACGAAACTGATGATGGCAATAACATAAATGGCAGTGATGATAAGAGTTATACTAGTCGTACAGTAATTGTTTAAATTTTGCATCAAGACAGAGTCTTGGAAAAACTTTGAATACTTCTCGTTTCATCCCAGTTTACTCTCAAGTCATGTTTGTTACTGCCTGAGAGGGTTATCGAATGAGCATAAGCATATACATCGGTATGAAAAGAAAAGATCATATGTCTTGGATTACCTAAATCTGATATTATATTTGCTTTCTCTTGACTGTCACAAATTAAACATTTTCCTTAATAAAACAGCCATCAGTGATTCATTGCAAGTAGTTTCTGAGAATTAAAACTTGTTGATGAATCCTTTAAGTAAATAATGCATCTATAGCGTCACTGTCTTTAGATACAAATAAAAATGCTGATCATCTTTGAACACAAATTTGTTTTTCAAAAAGCTACCATTTCTAAACCCACAATAATATGAATGAAATCTTTTATAAGAGACACGAAAGAAGACATTCACCTTTGTGTGCACTGTTGTGGTACTGTTTGCGACCCAAAAGGAGAAAAAACAATGGCCAGCAACATGCTGAAGAAGGGATGATGTATCCTATGGCAAAGCGACATTCTGCTGCACCCCGGCCACCGCTATGTATGCAATCAGGGCCCCCGCATTCACAAACCAGTAAAACCTGACACACAAGGTAAACATACTAAGCTCCTATCCTGTCTTGTGGTGTGAATATGTCGGCAGAAATCTTAGCTGCACATAAACCATTGTCAGGCTCCCACTGAGGAGAAATGAAAATACCTGCAGTACAAGCAGGTCCTCAGCATGCCTCCATTCCCCTCTGCTCTTGCAAAAAATTATACACAAGATTTAGTAACATTAGAAATCGTAAGGTAGCAACCAAAAAAGTGAACAGCTCTCTGAAGATTCTACTGCCACTTTTCTATCCCTTCTCTGTTTTTTTTTTAACCTCTATGAATAACATTTTCCTTCTAATTTGCATTTGCAATTGTTGCTCGTATCAGTGAATTCACAGAGAAGTGAGAGCCGTGCATTGTTAGGTTGTGAATGCATTTGTGAATGTCTCGCTGCACATGGCTTAAGTGTGAAAGCATTTGCACATGCTTTAACTGCGCAAAAAACCACTGCTTAACATGTGACCATTTAAGCGGATGCCTTTTATGAGGCCATTACGCCACTGTCCTGGTTTCTGCATTATTAGATGCCTAACCTGCACACATATCATTGCCTAAGTTGTGAATGCTTTAGCAAAATGCTGATCTCATAGAAACTTCTGTGTAAGTTGCACCATTGTCTAAGATGTGAATGTGTTGGCATAAAACTGGTAACCATTTTTGGGAAAACAAAAAAAGCCTGATCTGCAGAAAAAATCACTGACTGAAATTTCAGCATGGCAACAAATGTACTATGTAACACACACACACAACACACACACAACCACACACACACACACACACATGCACACACACACACCGCGCGCACACACACACACACACGCGCGCACACACACACACACTCAAGCACACACCCCACACACACACACACACACACACACACACACACAACACACACACCACACACACACACCCACACTGATACATGCACAGACCAGTTGAAAAAGGTCTGCACTGTTTAGGTCCCACATCCGGGCCTGGAGAGCCCCGAAGGGCCCCACGTTGGCCCTTGATGCCTCCATGCCAATGCACACGAATGCCAGACCCATCAGGTAAAACGCTCGCTTTCCGTCTGGTAAAAACAAACAAACAAAAGAATCATGGCTTTTGACCATTATTCCCTTTCCTTGGCAATTCCTATGTAAAGCTGTAATAAACCACTCACCTTCCCATCGGTTGATAAAAATTTATGCTTTGACCATTGTTCTGTTACCTTTGGGAATCCGTATGTAAATACTGACCAAACCACTCATCTTCCTGTCTGGGTGATAAAAATCATGGCTTTTGACCATTGTTCGTTACCTGTGGCAATCCTATGTAAATACTGACCTAAAACCACTCGCCTTCCTGTCTGGTGATAAGAACCAGGCTTTTTACCATTGTTTTTGTTACCTGTGGCAATCCCTATGTAAATACTGTCCTAAACCACTCACCTTCCCATCGGGTTGATAAGAACCAGGGCTTTTGGGACCGTTGTTCTGTTCCCTGGGCAATCCCTATGTAAATACTGTCCTAAACCACTCACCTTCCCATCGGGTTGATAAAAACCCATCCCTTTTTTGACCTTTTTTCTGTTACCTGGGGCAGTCCCTATGTAAAATACTGTCCTAAACCACTCTTGGAGGCCATAGCTGCCTGCAACCTCCACATCCCGAACTTCTACTTTTTAAAGCTTTTTACCAGGTTGAAATGAGGGTTACAACATTGTTCTGGTTTGGGATTCCCGGGTCATGCTAGCATCGGAGGGAATGAAATGGTTGATCGCCGGGGCCAAGAATGCCACAACAGGAAAATTGTCTAAATAAAAATCCCCTGCTCAGATCTGAAACCAAAAATTAATGTTTATGTCAGAGACCCTGGCAGAAGTTTGGAATACACAGACGGATAACAAACTCTTTTAGATCCTCCAAACCTAAAAAAATTCCTCTCATCTACATCTGGTGGCGTAAAGAAGAAACTTATCTCATCCTGTCACGGTGGGTAAAAAACCCATGGCTTTTGACCATGTTCTTGTTTCCCTGTTTGGGAACCCAAAGTAAATACTGACCCAAACCACTCACCTTCCTGTCGGATTGATAAAAATCATGGCTTTTGGCCATTGTTCTGTTACCTGTGGCAAATTCTTTATAAAATACTATGGTTTGTTATTTGATTTTTTTCTTCATGGCTAAGAGAAAAAAAACAACCCCCCCCCCCCCCCCCCCCCCCCCCCCCCAAAAAAAAAAAAAAAAAAAAAAAAAAAAAAAAAAAAAAAAAAAAAGAAAACCCAATTTTACTTGATATGTCTATTTCAGTCCCATGTTTTATGTTAAAAAAATTGCTTAAATTTACAGAAAATAATAACAAATAATGGAATGATGAAGTGGGGAACAATAAGAAAAATTAAGTATTTGAAAAGTGTGAGTGTGTTGTGTGTGTGTGTTTTTGTGTGTGTGTGTATGCATGCGTGCGTGCGTGCAAAGCGTTTCGTGCGTGCGTGCGTTTCATGCATGCGTGCGTGCGTTTTTCATACAATGTGCATGCGTGTGTATGTGGGTAAATATGTAACAGTGATTACACTAGTACGCTCTTAAACCAGCATGGCAAAAAACATGAAAGCAAAAACAATACATCAAGCAAAATTTAGTGCCTAAACATAATCAATAGAAATAATGAGCTACAAACACACTGGATCACTTTCTCACCACCAACATCTGTACAGAACTCACCCAAAAACCATTGGCTGATGTTTTTGTCAGTATTGTCCCATCTGACCCATAATTATTGCTGAACAACGATCTCTGATTGTGTGTGCGTGTGTGTGTGGTGTGTGTGGGTGTGTGTGTGTGTGTGGTGTGTGCACGCGCGCAAGTTGTGTGTAAAGCTTGAATGAAAAAAACAAAGCAGAAAGTCAATGGAAGAAGAAAGAAAAGGACAGTTGAATAGAAACTGGCAGAAAAAGCTATGAGATATTCAAATAATATTGGGATGACGGTGGCTGAGGGAAGCATGAGGAGATTTTATTTTTTCAAACCAAGAAATCATTTTTACTTTATTTTTTTTTTTTTTTATGCTGTCCCCAACCTCTGCGTCACCTCAGAGCAGCTGCCAACCCATGCCGCTCATTCCGACACCCCGTCCCACAGCCAATAAGCCCGGCTGGCCCCGCCGCAGCCCGCGTGCACCGGCAATCCACAGGGAGCAGTCAATGTCAAAGAAGACAGGCCGTCAAGAGGCAACCCACCGAGGTGACACTGCACTGCTGCCGAGTCACTTCGGTGGGTTCCAGTGGCGCCTGTTTTCTATCTAACATACGCAGGACAAACCCACCTACTAACCCCCTACTGACGTCAATAAATGCTTAGTTAGTCGCGAGGTCCGGCGTGAGTGATCTCTCCCTCCGGAGGGCTCCACACGTCCGTCCAACGACAGCCCCCAATGGACCCCCCGATACCGGTACCCCGACGGAAGCCCACCCCGGGCCACAGACGTGGAGGACATCGAAAATTGAGTCACCATGAGAGCAGGCATGAAGGGCCACAGAATATGAGACTTTTTTTCTTTTTTTTTTAATGCTGATCAATGGGCATGAGGATGATTAAATGATGCTACGGATTTCCAATTGGTCTGAGACTACATGACAGGGCTGTACTCTAACGCCTTCCTTTCATAATATATCCTGGCGTCACCAGGCCCGAGAGATACAGGCACCTGCAGTGTTGGTCAGGAAATTTGAGCAACACTCTCAGAAACGCATCCATTAAGTGGATGAAACTCGACTGTGTGGTCCCAGTCTTCCCAACTGAGTCCGCAGCAAACTCAACTCTGGGTAGGAGCCGGTCGGGGTAGAAAAAACCCACATGCCTCTGATGGGATTCGAACCCACGACCTCCCAGCCGGGAGTCCGCGACGCTAACCACTTCGCCACGGCGGCTGTAAAGAATCATTTTTACTTAGTTGCACAGTTATCTCCACACAATTTCTCCAAAGCGATGTTCAGCTACTGCTAGCGCTTATGCACATTCTACTGGTGCTTAAAACCAGTCCCAACACATGTCACAAAGAACTACAGCGGCTTATAAGGAGCTCGGTTATAAGGAACCTCTTTTTTAAGGAGCAAAAAAAGTCATCCCCGATTTACATTGTTCTTTGTTATGACTTACAAAAACTCGCTTAGAAGGAGTTCGGTTATACGATACCTCGCTTACTGGGAGTGAAAAATTAGGCCCTAAACCGCACTGAGTCCGGTTATAAGGAGTGCCGATAGCACCGCTTCAAACCGAAAGTAGGTCGAGTTATTTCATCTTTCCTGTAAGGGAGAATTATCGGTACTTGCTTCCGCGGAAACTTCCGCTCATCACAACCACATGCCGCGCTACCTTCAAAGCGAACATGTCTGAACGCGCGAAAAAGAGAAAATCTCTTTCCCTCAGTCAAAAGCTCGACATTATAAGAAAAATAGAAGCCAACCCTCTACAAAGAAAGGCTGTGATAGCTGAGGAACTGGGTATTCCGTTCACCACCCTCTGCAACATCTGGAGGGATCGCCAGAAATATGTAAACAATGTTGCCAGTGGAACCCAGGATCTATCGCGAAAACGATCACGCGCATCTAAACTGGAAACTGTGGATGACAATCTGCTTCAATGGTTTTCAGATGCAAGGTAAGGCTCGATTCTTTAGTTTTGTACTACCTGTTCATAAGTACACACCCCCCCCCCCCCCACACACACACACCCTCTCTCTCTCTCGTAATCAATCTCAAACGCTAACTGATTTTCTCGTGATTCTGTGATACCGTGACAACCATTACAATACTGTGTGCGTGCCTACGTGTGTGTGTGTGTGTGTGTGTGTGTGTGTGTGTGTGTGTGTGTGTGTGTGTGTGTGTGTGTGTTATTCATGCGTTCGTGTGTGTATGTGCGCGCGCGCGTGCGTGTGTGTGTGTGTGCGTGGGTGTGGGTACACGTGTTACATATTTATGATGTTTTATGACGGTATTATAATGTAGCTTTTATTTTAATTTTTCTTTTATGTTTGTTATGTGGGCATGTTGGAATTTACCCATTGGGGATGAATAAAGTGTATCTTATCTTACCTTCTCTTCTCATCTCTCTCTCTCTCTCTCTCTCTCTCTCCTCTCTCTCTCTCTCTCTCTTTCTTTCTCTCTCTCTCTCTCTTTCTTTCTCTCTCTCTGTCTCTCTCTCTCTCTTTCTGTGTGTGTGTGTGTGTGTGTGTGTGTGTGTGTGTGCGCGCGCGGCTCGTCCCAGCATTCCTCATTACTTCTTTGTTGACAGAACGGGACAGTAGCCCCAAACCGAAAGTCAATCATGCTGTGTCAAAGTGAGAGCTAGTGAGAGAGAGAAAGAGAGAGAGAGGAGCCGGAGGGGTTTCGTTTGCCCTTTGTGTATGTGTGTGTGTATGTATGCGTGTGTACGTCTGTGTGGACGTGCGTGTGTTGCTGATATTTTCGTTCACCAGACGGCTTAGACCTAGATCTCCTGTTGAACTAGATTTATTTATAGGCCTACTGTAGTGTTATTCCAGGTACTGTTCACCCTGTTATGGGTTTTTTTTTTCAAATTCTTAGGTCACAAGGGGTACCTATGAACGGACCTGTGCTGAAAACGAAGGCCGAGGAGGTTTGCTGCTTCTCTCGGCAGTGACGGGTGGACCTGCGGAAACGGGTGGCTGGATCGATGGAAAAGAAGACACAGCATCGTATTTAAAACGATGAGTGGAGAAAGAGCAAGTGTTGACGAAACGAAAACAGATCAGTGGGTAGAAGAGGCCCTTCTACCAACTCTTGAAAAGTATGAAGAGAAGGATGTCTACAATGCTGATGAAACTGGCCTCTTTTGGCGACTTCTGCCAGACAAGACCTTCACCTTCAAGAAAGAAAAATGCAGAGGGCAGAAGAAGTCGAAGGAGAGGGTTACTGTCCTCCTGTGTTGCAACATGGACGGTAGCGACAAACGTCGACCATTGCTCATCGGCAAGTTTGCTAATCCACGATGTTTCAAAAATGTGAAAAGATTGCCAGTGGACTACAAGTCAAACTACAGTGCCTGGATGACCAGCGACATTTTCTGTGAGTGGTTGCTGTCGTTTGACAGAGACATGCAAATGCAACGGCGCAAGGTGCTCCTTGTGATGGACAACTGCTCCGCGCACAAAATCCCCGAGCAGCCCTTGAAAGCAGTTTAAGTTCTGTTCTTGCCTGCGAATTCTACTGCAAAGCTCCAACCATGCGATACTGGAATAATACGCAACTTAAAGGTCCACTACCGACGCATGATGGTGCTTGGCATGCTTGCTCAGATCGACGGAGGTGTGAAGGCGAAAGAACAGCGGCCTGAGTTCGATCTGCGGGATGCTGTCAATCTGATCGATCAGTCGTGGCAGAAAGTGACCCCCACTACAGTCAGCAACAGTTTCCGCCACGCCGGCTTCCAACTTGGATCTGAAGACCGACCACAGGAGCCTGTTCCTGCAGCCAGCTACGAAGAACAAGAGCCTCTCCTCACACGTCTATGCAAAGAGTGGGGCATTTCGCTCGAAGAGTACGTCAGTGTGGACGACCACTTGCCGACAACGGACCCACCAACGTTCTCAGCATCTGCTACATCCACTTCGGCATCAAATGTTGCAGAAGCAGGGGCCACGGACTCATCAGAGGAAGACGAAGCAAGCGAAAAAGAGGCAGAAAGAGTCTCAGTTAGTGAAGTGTTAGGCTATGTGAGACAAATTAACTTGTACTGTCTGCAGGCAGGGTGTGGCGATGCAGTCACCAATTCTTTTCATGTGTTTAATGACCTGTTGATGAAACACATAGTGAATGCCCGCCATCAGACACAGATCAGAGATTTCTTTACTTCAACTTCGAGTGACAATCTGAACTGTAGAGAAGACAAAGACAGCGAAGGGTTCAAAACAAGTGGTGGGGAGGATGGAGATGATCGAAGTAAGGGAGGGAAAGCAGGAATACAGAAACGGGGGGAAATTGCGAAAATGAGAAAGCAGGTGAAACGAAAGAAAGGGAGATGAAGGAAAAGAGCGGGGTGGGGGGTGGGGGAGAATGCGGGGAACAAGGACGAAGAGACAGAAACGAGAAGAGAAACAGAAGGGCGGAAAAGAAAAAAGACAGAGAATGATTGGGAAAGATCAGGAGGGAAGGATGGGTGGTTTGGAAGAAGGGAGAAGGGCATGGAGGGGGAACGAAAGATGATTCGGATTTGAGAGAGGATGATTTCATTGAAAGAGAGAAAGAGAAAAGCATGCAAACGCCAAGGAAAAAGAGAAGGGATGGAGAAGAGGCACACAGAGGCGGAGAAAAAGGATGCAGGAGTGAATGTGGAGGGGTAGGGGGCAGAGAAGAGTGGGGGAGTGGATGGAATCGACCCGCAGAGGGAGAAACAGGAAAGAATGAAGGTGAAAGACTGCAAGGAAAGAGAGAAGATGACAATGGAAATGGAGGAAATAACTGCAATGTGGAAGAAAACTCTGATGAAGCGAGAAAAGAAGATGATGCATACACATGTAAAATCACCAGGGTTCAAAATCCTGAGCCAGATCAGTTCCACCCGACTAATAAACATTGGCGAAAAGAGCAATGTTCAAGATTGGGCTTTCCATATCCCATAGATCTACCCGACAGAGAAATCAAGCAACAGCTTCGCCCACCTTCGCAGGTGGAGAACATTGTTGGAGACGGAAACTGTCTGTATAGGGCACTAAGCTTTGAGCTTTGCGGGACTCAGGACAAACACGGGCGCCTGAAGATCCTGGTAGATTTCATGCTTGAAAACCAGAAAACATTTGCCGGATATGTTGGTGGTGACCTTGCAAGTTACTTGACGAAAAACACAATGCAGGCCAGGGCATGGGGGTCCGACGTCGAAATTTTTGCCGCCGCAACCCTCCTGCAGACAACCGTGGTTGTGTACACAGCCATCACCCCTTCCTCCAGAAAGTGGCTCTCGCACACCCCTCTCTTCCGGATCCCAGATGTCCCACACTTTGAGGAGAAGATTTATCTCCGAAACTTATGCGGACATTTTGAAAGGGTGTGAAGTACCGTTTGAGCATGCAGGCTGAGTTCTCAAACAGGCGTACTCCTTAGATTTCTGGAACTAAAATGATGAATAACCTGTCAATGTTCCTTTACCATTTTCTTCCTAACGTAATGCCGTTTGGTCGCTGGTTGCTACAGCCATTTTTTTTTTTAGTTTATTGTTTTTATTGTTGTTATAGTGACAGCAGGACCTATTTTTTTCCTTCTACAATACATGTATTTCATTTTGATGATAATTTTTCAGTTTATTGTTGTTATTGTTGTTATTCTCACAAGAAAGTGAAATTTACCCAATGAAAAAATACATGTATTTCATTTTGATAATAATTTTTTATTGTTTTCATTGTTGTTATTCTCACAAGAAAGTGAAATTAAGCCAGTGACAGCAGGACCTATTTTTTTCCTTCTACAATACATGTATTTCATTTTGATGATAATTTTTCAGTTTATTGTTTTTATTGTTGTTATTCTCACAAGAAAGTGAAATTAAGCCAATGAAACAATACATGTATTTCATTTTGATGATAAGCGCATTGATAATAATGAGAAAAATGGTGTGCGGTGAGACTAGTCAGCGTCTCAGATAAGTTTTATTTGTGTGGCATTATTTGCTTGCCACAAGGGCAGTCGCATTCTAACACATTATTGTTGTTCAATAGACATGAGTCTAAAGGGGCATTTATTTTCAATCCGCTGTGTGTGTGTTGTGTGTGTGTGTGCGGATGTGTGTGTGTGAGAGGGAGAAAGAGAGAGAGAGAGAGAGAGAGAGAGAGAGAGAGAGAGAGAGAAGGAAGCCCGCTTATAAGGTAGTTGGACTTGGGTTACTCCTTATATCCGAGAACTCTGTTAGAAGGAAGTTCGGTTATAAGGAGTAAAAAATTTGGTCCCAGAGCACTCCTTATAAGCGGGCCCAACTGTATATGGATGAAAAAAAATACAAGAACAATGATCTGATAAACAAATCACATGCTCACTACAACTACTTGCGGTACGAACTAAACTACAAAAATTCAGTGGCACAGAATTTCAGCAAGATAGGGGCTGAATTTTGTGGAGCCTACATTATGAGAAAGGAGGCTAGAACACCATCAAAGTTAATCCTTTTTCAGCATCTGAAAGGAGGCTAAAACACCATCACAGTTAATCCTTTTTCAGCATCTGAAAGGAGGCTAGAACACCATCAAAGTTAATCCTTTTTCAGCATCTGAAAGGCGGTTAGAACACCATCAAAGTTCATCCTTTTTCAGCATCTGCCAGTTCATGGGGATGGGGACTGTTGCTGGGTGACACTGAGACTCTCTTTAGAGAGTCAAGAAATGTCAACATTTCTACATTGCAGAAATGACCCCATGTAGATACATGGAAAAATAAAAATAAAAAAGGAGTGGGGAAGGGAAATCACAATAATCTCACAACAGGTAAACACTCATTCACATTGTGTATTTTCATTAATAAGGCACTTAGTATGTGGTGTGCTGGTAATGTTGAATTAGAACAAGCAACATTGAACACCACCAAATTTACTCGGCGGCAGCGTGCTGTGTAGGCACGCCAGGTATCTCGAAACAACCTGACCATCTATTGATTGCTTCCTGTGGATTACCTTGCTGAAACTGCAATAGCAGCTGCATATGTACACAGAGATCTATTGATTTAAATTCTCGTTTCTAACCTAGCTTGCATTTAACTTACAGCGATCTGCATGTCACTGTGTGTGAGTATGTGTGTGTGCGTGTACCTCGTGTGTGTGTGTGTGTGTGTGTGTGTGTGCGTGTACATGTGTGTGTACTTGTACGCATGACAGTGAATGTACTACTGCATGTGAGTATTGTGCACATGGGCATGTTAGAGGAAAGCCACTCGTATATGACTTTTGTGAGGGTACTTTCCAGATGAACAAGATATCTTTCTCCACTGAAGAGTCTTTACATAACAAAACTATTCATTTCAGTTTCTCAGAGCACTCTCTTCCTGCTGCTAGACACTTCTGCAATCATTTTGATCCATTGTAGAAAGGCTGTTCTCTATGCAAGGCTGAGTATTAATGTGAAAGACATTTCCTATTCCAAGGACTGATCACATCTGGAAGCTTCCTCTGGCAAGATCTTTTCTAAACAAGAGAGAAGAGGAAACAAATTAACAGGAAACAAGACCAGGCATAGTGCAGCAACTTTACTGAACTCAAATGTGATCCAGTCAAGAACAATTAAATAAGTAAATGTTTTTTCACAAAAAGGAGGAGAAGAAAAAAAAAGGATATACGCTTACCACACTGAGTGCATATTTATCATTTCCAAAGATTGCGGTGTAGTCAGCGGCTGAGCAAGGCAACAAGAAGAGACCTGCAAGACAATCAGCGTATTTGTCAGTTTTCTGTTACAACCATGTGAAGTACATGGTATCGGAATTTGAACTGTGTTTCCAATCTGTTAAATCATGGATGCTTAAAAATAAGCTCAAGCTAAATGATGAAAAAACTGAGGCTCTGTTGGCAGCACCTCGTTCTGTTTTGGATCGCATTTCTGAAAAATCTATTCAAGCTGGAACCAACAAAATTCCCTTTGAAGACAGCGTGAGGGATCTGGGTGTCCATTTGGATAGTACGCTGTCCATGAATGTCCAGATCGGTCACCTGTGTCGTTCAGCCTATTTGGCTTTGAGAAAGATCGCGTCAATTCGCTCATATCTTACACAGAAAGGGACTGCCCAACTTATCTGTTCCCTCATCATGTCAAAACTCGACTACTGTAACAGTATTCTTGCCGGTCTTCCCACTGTCGATATAAACCGACTTCAACGTATACAAAACAACGCAGCCAGACTTGTTTTCCAAATGTCCAAAAGAACTCACACTACACCTCTGTTAGTTAGACTACATTGGCTTCCCATTCATGCGCGCATTCAGTATAAACTCGCAACACTTGCCTTCCGACACTTTGATGAAACATTGCCTGCTTATCTTTCCAACACACTTGTCACTTATCAACCCTCTCGCACTCTCCGCTCTAGCAGTGACAACTTCTCAAGCTTCCCCGCATGAAACTGAAATCCTTTGGCCAACGTTCTTTCAGTTATCAAGCCCCCCTTGTCTGGAACTCCCTCCCCTCCCAGCTCAGCTCTTCACAGACTCTCTCTGCGTTCAAATCTGGTCTCAAAACGCATCTCTTTCAGAAGTCTTTTTGTCTTTCTTCATAGCGTACGAGTTAATGCGTGTTTCCCATGCATTCTCCATCCTTTCGCCTCTTGTATGTGCACGCGTGCTTCCGTGCCTGAATGCTTGTGTGCTTTTGCGTGTGTGTGTTCGTGTGTGGGCGTTTACGCGCGTGGGTTTTTGTTGCTTCGTGTTGAGTTTGCCCTTTGTGTGGGTGTGTGTGTGTGTGTGTGTGGGTGTGGGTGCTCCCTTCTGCATGTTTTATATTGTATCCCGTGCAGTGTTCACGAAATTGGAGGCGGGTGGGGGTGGGGATGGGGGTTGGTTCTTTTCTTCTATTCCCAAATTCTTGTCGAGCGTTGTTTATATAATGTCGTGTGTGTGGGGTGGCGGTGTGTGTTTGTGGGGGGGGGATAGAGTGGGAGGGGGGGGGATGTGGCTTGTGCATCTGTTTTAGTGCTTGCTTTGTGACCTATTGTTTTGATGCCTTTTTCCCAATATTGTGCAATGTTAATGGAAACTTTTATTTTTCCTGTATTGTAAAGCGCTCTGAGGATGAGTCTTCTCTCATCGAAGAGTGCTATATAAGCTCGATTTATTATTATTATTATTTCATGGACTATGATGAAATGGCGGCAAGCTTGCCACCAAAATACTAGCTTCAAAGTCATCAGAAACCTGATGATCACACACACACACACACACACACACACACACACACACACACACACACACACACACACACACCACATGCACGCACGCACGCACACATGCGTGTGCACACACACACAAACACACACGCACAAACACACACGCACACATATGCACACATGTGCATGCATAAACACGCAAACGTCAATTCAATCTAAAAAATAACTTCATGTGCCAAAAGAAACAGCCTTCAAGAAGTACCCGGTTAATCTTTCATACCTTGCCTTTTTGTGGTGACCTCAACTTCTTTATCCCGCCTGTGCCCATGGCTGGTTTGTTTCCAAGTCACCAGTGTCAGCAAATCAACAGGGACCGTCACTGGAATGGTGGTAGAGGTGCTCTCCACAATGGAAAATGCTCACTCATGCCGGCTCCATAACTGAGCGATCATTGCTATCAAAACGTGACTGTGTGTATATGTGTTATCCTACCTTCTGAACACCAGCACTACAAACAAGACTCACCAGCTGTGTTACTATCTTTTCTGGTGGGTTGGCTTGATCACACAACCCGATATTGATTGCTCCCTGAGGCTGGGGCTATGACGGGATGGGCTGCATGTGGTTGTGCAGGTGTGAGGTAGAATAAGTGGCATGGCAGTCAGGCCACAAGAAGAGCATTATAGGGGGGGGGGGAGGAACCGAAAAAGCATACACTTCATGGCTGAAAACTGAGAAGTGTTCAAAGGTTACACTCCTGATCCAAAACAAACAATCGTGAACTTGAATTGTGCCAATTGTTCGATCTTATGAAAACATTTCTGGCATTTTTTTTTTTTTTCAAAAGGAAAGTTTGGGGAGAAGAGTATGAAAATGTACATGTCACCATTTCAAACAGAAAGTAGAAGAGAAGAAAACTGTCAATCATTATTTCAGACAAAAGTAACTTAAAACTGTCATACAGTTCTAGTTAAGCTTGGGACATATGCTGCTGAACATGTCAGAATGATGCTATAATTCAAAGGTAAGAACTCACCTATGAGGTAGATCATAGAGAAGCCATAGATGGCATTGTACATGCCTATGTAAGCATCAGCAATGTAGCCTCCAATAATTGGCATGAGATAGGTTGTACCTGACAACAAAAGAGAACACTTGAATGTATCAATAAATTTGATTACAATGGATTGCTCCTAAATAGAACAATGCCTCCTAACCCAACCACACACACACACACACACACACACACACACACACACACACACACACACACACACACACACACAAGCACACCCACACACACTAACAATAAACCAAGGTCTCATTCTCAATGTGAATGCCACTTACATTGACATAAACAAAGTGAGCTCCTAATCCTATTGATGAAAAGCAAAAATTGATGAAATTCAAAGGAGGTCCTGCAAACATGTTCCCCCTTTCCTAGGAAACATTTTGGACAACTTTCACATTCATTCCCATGTACTCTTCTGCATGAAGTATGGAAAAGCACCTTTCTAAAGGTAGCATACCCATGGGTATTCATCTTGGCGAAAACTTTTTTTTTCCCCTACTTCAATCAGAAGAATACATGGGAATACATGTGGATACAGCCAAATTGTGAAACTTGTTTTTGAAATGGTGTGATGAGATGATATCTGAACATCAGGGGTATGTTGTCAATTTTCAGTCCTACCATGATCAGAATCGCTTGTTTGCACAGCTTTGAACAGATCTCTTTCGCTTTGGCAAATTCTTGCTGAGGCACAGTATCAGAGTTTCCTTTGTCTTTAGCTGGGTTGATAAAATGGTAACTGCCAGCTCTCAGGAAGCAGTTTGTAGAAATCAATTTAAGAAAAGAAAAAAAAAGAAGAAAAAAATCTTGTGATGTCATTTTCATTGTCAGTGTCACATCCTTACATACCAAAATCATAATCAGCACTCAGTGGATTCCACTTTCATATTTTTCTTTCTCCTGCAATTTTTTTTTCCATCATTAACATATATTTATATCTATCTATCTATCTATCTATATCTCAGTATATATATATATATATCTATATACATATACATTATATATATATACATATCTCAGTCTCTCTCTCCTCTCTCTCTCCTCTCTCTCTCTCTCTCTCTCTCTCTGTATATGTATATATATATATATATATATATATATATATATATATATATATATATATATATATAATATATATATATACTGAGAGAGAAAGAGAGATTTGTGTGTGTGTGGATTTATATATTTACATTTTGCCGAAATCCATAATTTTCTTTAGAAGCCCCAGCCCTCAACAAACAAAGAACATGCACACACACACACACACACACACACACACACACACACACACACACACACACACACACACATATATATACACACACAGCCAAACAGACACACACACACACACACACACACACACATACACAAAGGGCTGTCTTCAACAGAATTCAATACACAAATTCCTCTTTACCCCAAACAGAAAAAAAGCACCCACAGTACAAAACTTACATCACACTTTAAAAACAGTCTTCACCGGATAACAACTTAAAACATATCTAGAAATACCTGACATGATTAGAAAGATCTCTGATAAAATGCCATGGTATAACTCGGGCCACGCATTCAACATTTAAGGTTAATGAAATGCGACACACATA
>CM031595.1:105171460-105211460 GCA_018398815.1 Conus ventricosus | reverse complement strand
CGCAGATCAATACTAATTCAAACTACTTATCATTCATTAATTAAACTCTTTCTAAGCCATTCTTCTCGGACCAGATCATAATTCCAACCTGACTCAAGACAGACTAAAAAAAATGAGACTTTAGTCTGTTGATGATTTTTCCTTTATGCACCATAGAAGTCCAGCTAACACTGATGTCAGTTTGACTCTCTCATCTTTCTTATCTGGTTCATGTGACATGACACTCTCTTACTGCCACATCATAATAATCACATGTCATCATCAACTGACGAATTATCATAATTGACAGATCTATCATTAACATACTCCTTACGTAGGCTTGTTCAAAAGCCTGGGCTATATATCAGTACTGTGAGTCCTGACCATTTTGATTCAGTAAGGATCCATAGGTTACCAGGTTGTAAATATAGATATAATACGGGTGAGTGTGTGTGTGTGTGTGTGTGTGTGTGTGTGTGTGTGTGTGTGTGTGTGTGTGTGTGAACGAGCGTGTCTGCGTGTGTGCGTGCGTGCGTGTGTGTGTGTGTGTGTGTTATTATTGTTGTTGTTGTTGCTGCTGATACCATTAATGTGTGAGTCGGTACATGTTTGAATGAAACTGAGAAAGAAGAGGGTGAAGGGGCAGAGGGAGATGGAAAGAAATACAGACATTGATACAGACAGACACTAGCAGCAGAAATGTTAGAGAGAGAGAGAGAGGGAGAGAGAGAGAGAGAGAGCAAGAAAGACAGACTGACTGACTGATTTATTGATAGATTATTTCCATTCCTATGGGCAACAGATCAGCAAGAAGATGCTTTTTTCCATCTAGCCCTTGTCCCTTTTGCATTAAAGAATACACATATGGATGCATACCAGAAGTGCCCGTCACACATACAAACACACATACCCACACACACACACACGCAGGCATGCACATGTGACGCACGCACATGCACACACACACACACACACACACACAACACACAAAAACTATGTAGTAAATAATGTTCCTGAACTTAAAGAGGATGTATAAAATGCATCAGTCATCAACCTAGCATCATCAGCACAGCCTGAAAAGGAATGAACAGAGATTCATAAGGAAGTCATATTAAGGCACACCAGCATATAATATACTCACATTTCTTCCAAATCCATATAGCAAGACTGATTTTAAAACAGTGAGGAATAGGAGATATTGTTATTGTTAAAAGCAGTGAGAGACAGAGAGAGAGAGAGGGGGGGGGGGGGAGAGAGAGAGAGAGAGAGAGAGAGAGAGAGAGAGAGAGAGAGAGAGAGAGAGAGAGAGAGAGAGAGAGAGAGAGAGAGAGAGAGAGCGAGAGAGAGAGAGTCAAACTGGCAATAATACTATAGGGAAAAGAGCAAGAAACAAAGAAATTGGACTTAGAAACCCAAACAAAACAAACAAAAAAGAAAAATTTATAAACTTAACAAAACATGATCCATTCCCCCACCACCACCGACCTAAAAATAAATTACAGGAGCAATATGCTGGCCCACACACATTCATTGCATGAGTACAATATAAACCGTTCACATACTGACATTTGTATGCACTGACACAGTGTCACTGATGGCAGCGAATTACTTTAAAACAGCAGCTCTTGTAAAAAGCAACAATAATGTTTGGAAGTAAGTAAACTGTCCCTTGAATGATAGTAATGACATGATATATGTTGACAGGCATCTGTAACATAAATTCTCTTGCATTGTATAGACTAATCAGAATGCACAAATTATGTAAATTATAATTTTCTTCTGTAAGATTCTGAGCTTCGAAGGCATTCAACCTCAGGCAGAAGGGAGAGGACCATTGATTTGCTTTGAATAGCTCAATTCAGGGCACAGGCACCTGGATTTTTGTAGAATTCCTTGACTTTCTGTTAAACTTTAGATTAAATAGTTTGTGTGGCCAATCTACACACAATTTCTTGCATGAACATTGTCCTAAGATATTCTTTAAAAGCAGCTGAGGTCCAACTCGAATATTATCCGATGCTGTAACTTTAAGGCTTAAGGATTTCAGGAGAACTGCTGTTGAAGGGCACGTTTCTAGAATGTTGCTGATTAAAGGTTTTAATGAATTTGTGCTGGCTGAGTCAAATACTTTGAATAATGATAGATTTGATGAGAGTTTGAGCATGCATTCAGGAATAATCATCTGGCATGAAAGTTCAAAAAGTGCTTAATCCTGCATAACTGACATATTTGCCTACATACTCTTCTGCTTAATATTTTAATGTGAGCAGTCGATGAAAAATTGTGGTCAATTGATTAGAGCACAGTGACTGTCTACTTTTTCACTTTCTAAATATTTTTATTAAAACAGAAGGGAACCTTTTTTTTATATTCTGCCTTCTTTGACAGGATGTTTAGAGCATGACTTGAGACGGAGAGAAAGAGGGAGGGAGAGAGGGCAGCAGACAGACAGACAGACAGACAGACAGGCACAAAGACATGCAGACAGACAGACAGACAGACACAGAAAGGGAAGGCAAGAGTATGTAGCAGAGACAGGCACACAGTGCAAATGAGTACAGACACACAAATGAGGTCCATGTATCAATTCACAAAATAAACAAGACACATGCCTGACGAGTCAGAGCAAAGGTCACAACTGTCACAGAGAAGGTGCTCTCAGAACTGCAGTCATGACAGGAAATATTCAGTGAAAACGATAATTTACTTACACTAGTTTCAGTTACACCCTGGGCCAGTAAACTGATTTACGCTTGTAAATCCACACCAAACTTAATCACACACAGCAAAACAAAATTACAGAAACAAATTTACATTGTTCAGTGGAAAAATAATAATTCTTATTTTAAATTTGATTTAATTCCTGCCTGCAATCACCTCACTTTGAGAACAAACATGGAAAAGTAAAAAAAAATTGCTACATACTTTTTAACATAATCACTGACAGTGCATTTCACACAGCCAGGTATAGAAATCACACACATACATGTATGCATGCACACATGCATGCAAACATGCACGCACGCGCGCACACACACACACACACACACACACACACACACACACACACACTTACGCACATATACACACATACACAGTCACACACACACACACACACACACACACACACACACACACACACACACACACGCGCGCGCGCGCGTGCGCATGCACGCACACAGACACACATACATACACAAACACACACTGATACTGAGCATGTGTTTGTTGGTTTGTTGGTTTGTTTCGTGTTTTTTTAACACGTACTATTCAAAGTTCTACACGCCTTTTCCCCTATCCCTCCACCATTTTTTTCATAAGCACGCATTCGCATACTACACACACCATTAACACATTGTCTGATATCACTTTTAGTCGAAAGATGTTAATTTGAGGAACAAGAACAGAGTGTGCGCACACACACACACACACACACACACACACACACACACACACACACACACACACACACACACACAACACACACACACACACACACACACACACACACACACACACACACGCACACACACACACACACCTCATATCACAGGCTTTAAAGCCTTTAGCCTATGTGGCATGACAAGAGCCTGTGCAAACATAGCAATCAACTGCTGTTTTCCTTTTTTCTTTCTTCTCCTTTTCTTTAGCCAAGAAAAGAAAGTACACACAATATCTGCCACACATGTCATACTAGAAGTGGATTTTTTTTTTCAATACCTGGCAATTTCTTGCTGTGTGCTAAATGCATACTACATAAGGGACCTCAGTTTTGTCCTATCTGTCTTATCACAAGCAAACAGACCACTACCTGTGTAAGGAAAGTGGAGAGTGACAGAGAGAGAAAAAGAAAATTGTCCTGTGAAATAAACTGATCATGTTACTTAGCTCCTAATCTTCTTGCTTTTACGGCCAAGTGTTTTCATTGTTTTGCTAGAGCTGTAATCTACTGTACATTCAACTGTAACCACACAGACTACAGCTGGGAGCAAAGGAAAGCATTAAGTACATCCAGATACTCCACTTCCCCCCCCCCCTCCTTTCTTTTTAAATCTTAATTAAATGCAAAGAGTGATGTCACCAAATTCTGACATTATCATACAATACTCCTTGTAAAGTATCGTAAGATCCTGAAAGTGATTAACAAGTGACAGTATTTACAACATTGTGAATTAGCAACTAAGCATCTCTCTCTCTCTCTCTCTCTCTCTCTCTCTCTCACTTACACACACACACACAGAGGCAGGGCTTGGGATGGCGAGGGGGGGGGGGGGGGGTAAATGCATAGTGTAGATATGAGTGAGGTGGCAAGGAAGTGTGTGTGTGGGGGGGGGGGGGGGGGGGGGGGGGGGGGGGGGGGAGGGGAGTGGGTGGTGCAAATTATATCAGAACCTTCTCTCCAACTTTTGCCTTATGGCTATCACAATGACATTGCACTTTCATGAAACGTAGCTTGCATAGAGCATGGTTTACATTGCTGGCATTTCCTCACTGTCCTGGCCTTTGGCTTATGTGTTTATGATTGTCATTATAAATCCCACCTAAGGCTGGTCTGATCCGGTGAATTCAATTAGCAGCTGACACATTAAAGTTGGCAAGCTTTAGAGAAGTTTGCACGAAGCAGAAAAAAAAAAAGAAGAATCATAATGAACTGGTTCTGAGGGGAACGGAACTTCACCGCTCTTGCCTCTTCCAGTAACCATCACCCCCTTCCCCACTAATCCAGTTGAAAACGGAAACGGGGAATCGGAAAAACGATCAAGCAAAAGTTACCTGTCTTTGCTGCCGCTGCTTTATCACTCAATGGAGACAGCAGCTGTGAGACCAAAACCCCACGCACGACTGTCCGGCCGACTTCCGTCAAACAGCTGTTACTGACACAGTGGCATCATTCAAGTCCTACATCAGCGCTTTATTTGGCAGTGACATCGTAAGAGCCGAACAGTATAAAACATAATTATGCTCCATTCCTTTGTGTTAAAAACGTAAGCATGGCGCGTGTAGTCAATTGTTTGGATGTTGTACGCCCCCGTTACAGGGCGAATATGTTTTGATCATGTGAGTAACTGCTTTGTCATGTGACCGTCCTGGTTGTGGGGTTCGCGATATCTCATGCGTATGTGTAGAAAGAAACTCGTGGAGAGCGTGGCAGCAGAGAGTCCTCAGAAGAGAAGCCCCCTTCAAGCAAGTGTTTCGGCCCTTATCTCCTGACACTCTAGGGGGGTTGGGCCACACCCGGTTCATGACTCCGGATGTCCCTCTGCTGCCCCTTTTTTTTTCCCCCCATCTTGGGACGAGCCATGGCTGGGATGTGATATATATGATCTGAACAGATTGAGCGAGGTTGTGGCTTACTAGTAGTAGTAGTAGTGGTAGGGGCTGACTTCAGTCGAGGCTGTACAGCCAATATATGCCCCATCCTTTTATATCGTAGTTTTAACTGGTATATTTTGGAAAGCACATTTATTTTTCATCGTAATCATTATTTTTTTTCATCATATCTCCTGTGAGTGTCACTAAGACCTTTGAAGGAGTTCACACTTTGTGCATGCTTCACTTCATATGGTAACGAGTTCCAATTTTCAATAATTCTCTGACCGAAGGAGTAAAGTCTGCGGTTTGTTGACCAATGTTGTTTAAAAAGTTTATCCTCTGAATTTCCTGTTTTCTTACACCCAGAGAACTTGAATTTCCTGTTTTCTTACACCCAGAGAACTTAAAATAGTTAGTCTTATCTAAGCCTACTTCCTCAACACCGTGAAAAATCACATACATTTCAATTAAATCCCCTCTTATTCTTCTCCCTTTCACTGAATGTAGTCTTAAATATTTCAGCCTTTCTTTATACTCCATCTTCGAACATTCTTTAATCAACTTGATCATTAAATCATTCATCATGCATCACTCAAAAATGCGAGCAGACCTACACGAAGGCGACCCTCCAAGGTCGCCCGTTCCTTGCACGCGGCAAAGTTGTAGAGGGCATGCTACACACGCCATGCTCTCAGTAATCTGAAGACTGAATGTAACTCAAAAAATAAGAGCAGAAGTAGGATCACTAGTCCGCAAAACCATGAGAACAAACTAATCACAAATAGCATCTTGTAATTTGTTTGTTCCATTTCTTCTTCTTCTTCTTCCAGATGGGGATGTTTAACCTGCCCCGTGCCCACAGTCTTCACGTAGACTATTCTGGCACACAGGTTGCATGCATTGTGTATTTTCGTGTAGCCGGTACTCACCCGTCTTAGGACATGAGCATCGGGATCTTTAGAGTCCGTGTATGATCTTAGTGCATGTGACACAGACTAGAACTCGGTTTATAGTCCCATCCGAACGACTATATGGGGAATGGAGTCAGAACCAATGTTAACTCCGAGGGAAAAATCCCCCTATACCGAAATTCGAACCCGCAAACCCCAGGATCACGAGTCCGGCGCTCTACCAACTGAGCTATCCGGCCCCCGGTTTTACGTTTCACAGCCCAGCGTTTGTTTGTTTGTTCGCTCTTGTTTCAGTTTCCGTTTGCCGTCAACCCGTTTGGAAACATAACTCAAAAACGTTCAGATTTTGAACTGTGCCACTGTTTTTTTTTTCCGATGTGTCGGTCACACAAAGTGTAAAACAAGCAAACAAACAAACAAAAACACACACTAAGAAGAAAAAGTGAAAATTCAGCTGTTATTGTAATCTAGCAGTCAGTAATACAAACAAATGGATGACTCATCAAGGGAAACATCTCCCTCCCCAAGCACGCACGCACGCACGCGCGCGCGCGCGCGCGCGCGCGCGCACACAACACACACACACACACACACACACACACACACACAGGAACTTAATCAGTCGAGTCATATCCTTCTTGCTTGGATTATAATATTATAGCCTATGCCTCAGTCGGCTTAGTTTTTAAACAGCACATGCTTTTTGGTGTCAGGTGACATTGAAAGCCCTCCTCACGTTGCTGCCGTCGACCTCAAAAAGCCACATCAGGCCTCGTTGAAGTCAGCTCAGGTGATAATAATGAAGGCTAATGACTGCGACCCGATAACTAATAATAACGCAACACGAGGCATACCAACTCCCTGAAGATAAATAAAAAAAAGATAGATGGAAATAGAAAAATTAAAATAGGGGGGGGGGGGGGGGGGGGGGGGGGGGGGGGGGGGGGGGGGGGGCTCATGACTGCGGTGGGAAGGAGTGGAAGGTGCGGTGGAAAGCTGGGGGAGAAAAATTCAGCATGCGGTGCGCTCTAGAGCACCTGTTTCACACCCTCCGGGGGGGTTGCGACCTTGTCGTGGTCGGAGGGCTTGCGCGGTCCAGTGATCCCTTAGGCTTTGCTGGCGGGGCATCATACTTGGGAGATAGGCTGGGTTTTTTCACACTGCTTGTAGGCCTGAGAGGTGAAGATGCTGTATGGCCTAAGCGAAACTTTGGTAAGAAGTTGATCCCCCTGGTAGGGCTTCATGTCAGATAGGCTAAGGGTGAGGATCCTGACTAAGAGTAACCGCTTTTCCTTTTTTTGGGTTTTCTGCCTTCCTTATTTGGCCCTTTTCTATCTTCGTCTCCCCTTCAAGTCTTCTTTTACCCCATCCTTTTCTCTCTGTGGTTCCTTAAGATCCGCCGCTTTTTCCCGTGCGGTGCGGCCGTGTCGGAGGGGAATGAGATCCTGGTGGTTGAGAGAGCCAGCGTCCTCAACCATCCTTTGGCTCGGACCTCTCCCAGACAGGGAGTACACTTTGGCCCCGGGTTTTACTAATCGGCTTTCCCCCTTTTTGGGGTGGGTCCAAAACAGGCAGTTCCTGCTGGCCATGTGAACCCTGCAGTGCTAAGCTCTCTGTCCCCGGGAGTTGAGCATGATCAGGGGGGATAGGGTTGGTGGTTTTTGTTTGTCGTATATCTCTCCCGAAGCCTGGAAAGGGGTCAAAACATTGGTTTCTTGGCCCTGGCCTTAGTTGGACTCAAGGTGGGTGGGTAAGGGAGGATGAATTACAATAAATAAATATGGCTTCTTTAAAAAATATCCCCCCAAAAGGAAGAGGAAGGGGAGCATCCCCTGTTTCAGGGGATTTCGAAGGTGACAGTGATTCAGATACTGAGGTACGACAAAGGACAGGATTCTGGGCTTCCTGGCTCGTAAAAGGAAAGGGACGGAGCAGGAAAGACCCCTTTCAGCTCTGAGCCCCTTTTTCTATCCAGAAGGGCTTTCAGGGTTTAGCAGGTGACCCTTTAATCCCTCAAAAGATTTTCGAAATGGTCATTCTCATTCAATGTAGACAAAAAACAGTCTGAACAGCTGCTGAAGGCAACGAAACTTGTGGACAGGGGGATCAAGGTAACTCCCCCAAACAGTTAAATTCATCGAAAGGGTGTTCGCTGCCCGGGGTTTATCTGGTCACAGAGGCAGAGATCAAATCGGAGCTGGCGTCCAGGGTGTGACGGAGGTGCGCGGGTGACAGTAAAGAAAAGGGGGCAGAAAGAGTGGCCACCAAACCCCTCTTTTGAATTCTGGGAACCTGTGCTGCCCCCGGTCATCAAAGTCGGCTACTGATTTTTCGGGTTCAGCTGTATGTGCCGTCCCGTTGAGGTGCTTTAGGTGCCAGAGGTTTGGCCATGTCAGGGACCCCTGTTTGGGCAGGAGGTGTGTGGTATTTGCTGCAAAGGGAACCATGATGGGCCCTGCAAAGATCCCGGACATTGTGCTAACTGCGGTGGCGACCATCTCTCCCCTTTCACGAAACTGTCCTTTTGGATTCAAGAATCTGCTATCCAACGTGTCAAAACGGAAAAGAAGATCTCATTTTTTGAAGCCGGAAACAGGTTGGGGCAGTCAGACGCGACAGCGTCTTCCTATGCTTCGGCTGTAAGAAAATTCCACAGTTTTCTACTAAGGTCAGTCTGCTGCCAGACTGATGGAATTCATTGTTTTCAAAGACATTGCAAGTAAGATCTGCAGTTGTGGGTGGTAGAGGTCCACCACCTTCCAACCCAAAATGAATGCCCTGGTGGGAGGCAAAAAATCGCCACCCCTCAGACTGGCCCAGCAGTCTACAACATCTGCTGCTGGGCAGATTAAAAAGCCAGCACCCCAACTCGAACTCCTCAGTCAGTGCCGTCGCGGGAAGGGATTTCAACCCAAGTGTGGAGGATGGTGGAGAATGAGGAAGAAGAAACCTCCACCATCTCCCATATCAACGACCTTCTTCGCCTGATGGCAGTCTGCCAGCAGGTCTGTAGACCAACTCAATCCAGTGAAGCTGAATAACAAATTTCGCTCCAATTGGAGGCAGACGTTTGATGAGGGATGACCTGATCTCTCTCCTTTTCACCCTCTGCACCATGGATAGTACAATCATTCCATTGGAATATCCGTGGGACTAAATTCCAACTTCGAGGAGCTGCTCAGTTCTGTGATCAATCTATAAAACCTTCCGTCGTGCTCTTCAGGAAACTTCAAATTCAAAGCCAGAAGACCTTTACTCTTTCTGGCTTTAATATTCTTTCAAAACCTGCACAACCATCCACGTTGGGGACTGTGGCGGTGTTTGCCCTTCTTCTACATAAAACTTTGTTGTATAGTCCTGTTCAACTTTGTCTACCTCCCTTCAGGCTTGTAGCTGCGAAGAGTCATCTCCACAAGACTGTGACATCTGTTACCTTTAGCTCCCACCTTTCTGTCCCGGTTGTCGTCTGGACCTTGGTCAGTCTGATAGGAGAACTTCCTACGACCTTCTTTCGCTGTTGGGTGACTTTACGGTCACAATCCTCTTTGGGGTAGTAGTGCCGTACGTCACCCAGAGGTCTCGTGATTGAGGATGGTCCTTCGGATTTGGATTTGAGTTGTCTGAACGACGGATCTGCCAACTTGGCCTCCACTCTTCCACGGTTCACTTTCGTGTTTAGATTTGTCGGTTTGCTGACCCCTCGTGGTCCTGGTCTATTGAGTGGCTCTGTCATGACGATCTGCACGGAAGTGACCATTTCCCTGTCTTACTACAACCGGTCATACTGAACCACCCGTCCTCAGTACCTTCCCCAATCCTCAATTACAAGAAGCAATGGGATCTATTGCAACACTATTTCTAACGAATTCCAGGACATGTTTTTCTTCAGAGTCCGGTCCCAGCTGAATCACTGATAAACACTGTGATCAAGTGTGCTAAAGCTTGTATTCCAGTTGTCTTCGATAATACTTTCAAATGCCAAAAACACCCTGGTTTGATTCAGGACTGTCAACAAATTTCCAAAGTTAGAAAACGGTCTCCGCGTCAGGTCTGTCTACCAACGACCTTCGGGTCCAACGCTCAGAGCCCATCAAAAACTCCGTGCTAAATCTAGACACACTTTAAATCAGTAAAGTCGTCCTGGAGAAGCTTTCTGCTCCAGGCTGACAAATCAAAAACTTCCAGAAAAAAGGTGTGGAACATCATAAGAATCAAAGGGAAGAACACCTGTCCACTGTGGAACCATCTCAAAGTTTTCGGATTCTGTAATAACAGAGAAGAAAGCAGTTGTAATCTGCTTGCTTCAACCATTGAAAGAATTCCTCCTCTTTAAAAAACTAATCAGCCACGTTTGTAAAAACAAAGCCCTCCTAAAAGAAAAAAAAATATACCCTTGCAACTTTTCGTCGACAACATGTACAGACTACAATCTTCCTTTCACGTTTAAACGAGCTGAAATCTGCCTTGCTTTGACTTGCAGCGATTCCTCTCCAGGTATTATAGAGATATCCATTATCAGCTGTTGAAACATCTTCCGCTAGAGGTCTGAACATACTGTACAGGTCTACAATCCATGTGTGGACTACTGGTTTTTTTCCACCTCTTGGCGAATTGCCCTCATTTTCCATCCCCAAACCTGGAATAGATCTTTCTAATCCTTCTAATTACCGTCATAGCTTTGACCAGCTGTGTTTGTAAATGATGGAAAAAATGGTTTCAATGCTAGGCTCATGTGGAAACTTTGAAACCGGATGGCCTTGGCGAAAAGAAACAGTGTGGTTCGACAAACATCGGACTACCGTTGACCATTTGATTCGTCTGGAATCTACACTTCGGAACGCCTAGTCTGAACTAACAGCATGCAGTGGGCAATTTCTTTGACTTGGTAGAAGGCCTTACGATACCACCTGGAAGTTCGGGATACTTCATGATCTCCACGATCTGGGTTTTCGAGGTCATCTTCCGTTTTTATTCAAAATTTTTTGGCAGAACGACAGTTTAGGTCCGGGTTGGCACCACTCTCTCTGATGTCCACGAGCAGGAGTTGGAGGCTGGTCCACAGGGCGTGCATACTATCTCCTGCCCTCTTTGTATTAAGATCAACAACATTTTCAAATCAGTTCAGCAGGGTTCAGACTGCTCATTGGTTTGTGGATGATTTTGCTGTCTACGCAACTGAAGCCTGTTACCCGAGTGTCCAGCGCAGGTGGACTCCAGCTTTGCGTAGATTAAATCCATCGGTGGCGGATAATGAAAACTGTTTCACCTTTTTGCTACAAAAACCCAGTGTATTCACTTCCATAATTTCCGGCAGTTTTTTCCAGATCCGGAACTTCAAGTTGGGAAATCTCCCCATTCCAGGTTAGAAGAGGCCAATTTCTAGGAGTTATGTTTGACCAGAACTTAACCTTTCTCATGCCACATCAAACACACTCAAAACTGCTTGCCAGAAAGCACTTAATATTCTGCTGGTCGTAGCGCACACCGACTGGGGCGCTGTAATAGAAACTTTGTTGCAACTCTACTGAGCCTTGGTCGTTCCACGTGGGACTACGGTTAGTGCTGTAGTACGGCTCGCTAGATCGTCTTACTCAAACTTCTTGGACCCTTCCACCATTCAAGGGCTTCGTCTCTGTCTGGAGCGTCCGCACCACCCCTGTGTACAGACTGTACGCAGAGGCGGATGAACCTTCACTGTCAACCGCAGGCTGAAACTGTCTTGAATATTATATCGACTGTTCTCCGAACGCAGAATCCTGCCTGATGACTGTGTCTTTGACCCTCCGTTCCAAGTAAGTTGAAAACAACCGAAAATGTATTCCGCGTTTGGTCTTCGTATGCGGGCTCACGTGTGGAATGCAGCGTCTAGACTAGGAGTTGTGTCGGATTGTTTCCAAGTGTCCGGATCAACCTCCGTGGACCTTTTTTCACACCAGAGGAGTCGTTTCGATCTTTTATTGCAGTTTTCGTATAGAGTCTACCAGCTCTCTGGCGTACAAGCGTTGTATGCTGAGCCTCTTGTTCGAAAATTCCATCCTGTCAATAGTTTTCACTGACGGTTCAGTTGAGGAGGGTGTGGCCTGTGCAGCTTACTGCCCGGGGGCTCCTTCTCAGATACTGTTGGAAACATACCATTCCGATGCTTGTGTCTATTTCTGCTTGTAACTTACTGCTCTGGTACTGGCTTTGAAGCTAATCTCAATTTTTGAAGAGGGTCGTTCTGGTTCTGTCGGATTCGCTGTCAGACTTGGGAGGCCATAGCTGGCGCAACCTCAGAATCAGAACTTTTACTTTTTTTTGAATTTTTAGCAAGTTGAGGCGACGGTTAAACATTACTCTTGCTTTGGGTTCTGGCATGTTGGCATCGGCGGGAACGAAATGGTTGATCGTTTAGCCAGAACGCCAAAGAGCGCCCCCTGTCCAACACTTATATCCCTGCTCAGAGTGAACCCAAAATTAACGATTATGTGAGAGACCTATGGAGGAGGATTGGAACACCAGATGAATAACAAACTCTTTCAGTCCGTCCAAACCTTAAGACTTTTCCTCCCATCTCCGTCGGTGGGGGCTCGTATGAGGATAACGGTTCTGTGCCGGCTGCACACCGGCCATTCCGTATTTTACCATTCTTACCTTTTTAAAGAGTGATAGAAAGTCCGTGGTGTATTCCATGTCATGCGGCCTCTCACAATGATACATGTTCTTTTAGAGTGTTGGGACTTGCACGATGTGAGACACAAAACATTTTACGGGGAGTCATGAAGATCCTGTTCAGGGAGTTCCGCCTGACGTGATCTTGAGTTTTTGAGAGAGTTAACATTTTTCATCTGATTTAAGATTTTACGGCTCAAAGATTTTTTAACTGCATTTTCGGGTGCGTTTGTAGACGATGTCATTTTAACGATATGTGTGAAGGTGTTTTTTTTTTTTTTTAAATGACTGCGTGAGTTGATTTTACGTGGTTGACAGCCCTGATGTGGCCATTTGCGGTCGGTGGGCTATAAGCAACATTATCTTATCTTATCCTTACCTGTTTCACATACAAAATAACGCATTTACTGGCGGCTTTCATCTATAGCCTATTTTCAGAAGTGTTCATTCAGATTTCGTTCATTTGGAACAATGTTCAGGGGTTAGGGGGTGGCGCTCCGTTCGAGATTTCCTTTTTGGGGCGGGGGGGGGTGGGGGGGGGGGGAGGGGGGGGGTGGGGGGAGGGGGGAGGGGCGATGGGGATGTTTAGAGGGGGGGGTGTTAGAGGGGGGTGGGGGCAGGAATGGGTAATCAGCCGGAAAAAAAAAAGTCTGAAAATAAGCTGAATTAAAAAAGAAGAAAAAAAAAAAAAGGAAAAGAAGTCATCTGATATGGGGGCAATTCGACAGACCTGCACACTTCGGTTAATAATGATTAGTCTACTGTTCAGAAACTGCCTTCTTGACAATACCAATTAGCCTACATGGCCGTCTTTATTATGAAATGTAGGCCTACGTCCTGATGTTATTCATATTTTACTCAATTGTAGTGGCTTGTATTCATGGCCTATCAGCACAAACAAACAGGCATGCAACTGTGAAAGTCAAGGAACGTAACCGGACCAAACTATAACAACAACAAAAATCGCAATAGCCTATGACGGTGGATAAAATAAAAGTCGCATTGACGGTAGTAAAACCATAAGCGTGAATTGAGATTGTCAGGAGGACAACGATGGGCTGTGCACGGTTACAGAGACAGTAACCATTGTTATCATAAGGGCTGCAGGCCTGTGAATTATCCTCTTATCAAATGACTTCCTGAAAACGAGAACACAAAATGTATCCAGGATCTTTTTGTTGTCATTTACGAATGGTTTTACGTTTCCAGACAATACCACTGTGGCAGCGACATGAAACCTTCCTCTAGCGGAATTCAAGTCAACAACGAATCTGCCTCCAGTGCAACTCTGCTCAAGATGTCTTTCAGACTTCCTGATGATTCGGACTTCTAAACACCTGGCACATGGCCTGTTCGGAGATGGATTCTTACGCTATCGAACCACTTCATTACTCACGACCGAAGACTTCGATGTCAGAGGAAGTGCACTGATCTATTCGATAGGAGTAGAAGCGGAGATCCGTTTCACGTTCACTGTTCGAAGAGCGGAAACTTCAGATCCCATTTGCCGAACCCCACGGCTGACGATGTCACCGAGGTACTCAATCAACACTTCACATCCAAAGTCTATGTTATACACGAATGAGCTGTGTTTCATAAGAGATGTCAAGGTGCGGGTGTAAATAATAGAAAGGCTTCTTTTTTTTTTTTTTTTTTTTTTTGGACATCATGGTCCGCAGCAGCAACGCAGAACACACAGCAGCAACGCAGAAGAGCACAAAACGCACCGTCCTCTCTCTCTCTCTCTCTCTCTCTCTCTCTCTCTCTGTGCGCGCACACGCGCGCGTATGTGCACAAGCAGAGGTCCTTGTGTTTGTGCATGTGCGTGTGTGCATGTGTGTGTGTGTGTGTATGCCGTGAATGTGCATGCGTGCGTGCGAGCGCGCGCGCGCGCGCGCGCGCGCGCACGCGTGTGTGTGTGTGTGTGTAATGACTGCAGTGAGCGGATCCTCGATCCGCCTCTGGCGAATCCAGATCCACATCCCACTGGATCAGGACAAACTCAGTAAAAAGTCACAAGTTCGTCTTTGGGCCACATTTCATATGTTTATCAATTTCGTTCCGCAACTCGGTTCTGCGGTTCAAGTGAAAGTCTTAGCTAACAGACAGTCAAACAAGTGAAACAAATAACATTTGGCTAATCGTAAAATTCGGATGAAAAACAACAACAAACAAACACCTTCTTGACGGAGGTTTTCCGACAAGCGCAAGCCAGTTGACATGTAAACCTAGAATTCTTGCATATATTGTTTTGTCTGACGCGTTGTCTGTGGTAATATTATCATCATGTCCACAAATCGTTTAATCAGAAAGATAACGAACACTCACAATAAGATTCGGTCAATGCCTTGTTAAATTGGAACCAAAAGTTTTGTGGTTTTCAACAACTTCCAGAATAAATGTGAATGATCTGCTCTCTCCTCACATGCAGGTGATGTCGCGCCCATCCGCCAAGTTAAATGCCGCCATGGCTGCTGTCTCTCATGAGTTAGCAGTGGTCGAATCACTCTAGTTTCATATCATTGGCTGACCTTTTCTTGTTCCTTTTCTATTTTTGTTTTGTTTTGTTTTGTTTTGTTTTTGTTTTTGATGACATTCGTTAAAAGGAAATGATGAGCGGGATAGACTCGTTTTACTCTGGAAAATAAAAACCAGGCTAAAGATATACACCAGCCGTTTGTATTTTCTCATAACACTTAGAAAAAAACAAAAAACAAGCTATTATTATTTTTATTTCAGCGCCCTCGGCAGGAAACGAGCTGGAGAAATGCGAAATGAGAGATGTCTTCAGCGTTGTCCTCTGGCTAATTTTGCTGAACACGAAGTGCAGGATGGATCAACGACAAATGCTCACCATCCTTTGGGAAATGAAAACTTGAAACGAATAATTACGGAAAGCAGAGAAAAAAAAAGAAGATAAAATAAGATATCTGAAGCAGCAGTTCAACAGGAAATCGAAAGATGAGAAATGTGGTTGTTTTTCATGCTTGTGAAGAATGATAAACTACCAGCACACACACACACACACACACACACACACACACACACACACACACACACACACAGACACACACACACACACACACACACACACACACACACACACACACACACACGCACACACACACACACGGAAGAGAGAGAGAGAGAGAGAGAGAGAGAGAGAGAGAGAGAGAGAGAGAGGAGAGAGAGAGAGAGAGAGAGAAGAATAAAAAGAAGAAGAAGAAGGAAAATAATGGATTCTAATTAAGCACAAAACCACGTCGCACAACACCTCGAGTCGCAATTAATTTCATCTGCTGTCACACACCTCCTCTCCCATTTTGTCCTGCGCGTATTACATAAATGATTATCTGTTCTTCTTTCTCCTCTCTCAGCGTTTTCCATGTCTCGTTTATTACCATCTCTTCGCACATTCTCTGCCCGTCTTGTCTTGCGTCACATTTTGGTATCACGCATTCTCTGTTCAGTTCAGTTGAGTGGTTTATTTAATGTCTTTTCATCGCCAGGTGATGTCAGAAACTTGTTAAAAAAAAAAAACCAAAAGAAAAAAAAAAACCTTCACACTCAAATTATCTAGTACTTGCAAAGCCACATCTGATACGTGCATATGTACATAACTGAAATACCCTAGTGGTACACCGAGTTGTGATCTTTACAAAAAATTGGCAACCTGTGACTGCGAATAACCATGGCAATTTCAGAAACACATGAATCATATAAGACAGTATTGACATTATCAAAGTTATTCATCTCAATACCTTTCTCCTGATAGAGCGAGGTCAACACTGAGCATTCAACATGCATTCTCCATCCTTGAATCTGTCCTGTTTTTGTTATGTGTCCCACTCGTCACCATTTGTGCTGCTATTTTTTTTTTCTCTCACATTTTATCCTACGCTATATTTACTAAATCTACCATTTCTTTCCACCTCCTACCAAATATCTTGTTCTGCGTCACCATTAATTTCTTTTTTCTTTCATTTTCCTTTCAATCTAGCTTGTGGTTTATCTACCTTTCGCATTACTGTCCAAAATTGGCTTTGCTCATGAACACAATTAGCCTTTGATGTATATAACAATATTAGTTACACGTTGATTACTGTTGTATTTATGATAACTATTCTCATCAAAGAGTAAATCAAATCGTGCTGTGGGTTTGTATAAGCCCTATGGCTGCATAACGTTTGTTCAAAACAATAATTATGCTGCCTACATTTGTGATTGAAAAAAAATTGTCACACCCCAAGGAAGTTAACTCTGTGATACCATAGTGAAACAAGGGTACAAAACTCTAAAATCAATGCTGATTGTCTTCCCCATTTAGTAGCAACATGAAAACAAAAGACACGGAATAAACAAGCCCCCCCCCCCCCCCCCCCCTCCTCACTTCCTCCAAAACTGTTCTTTCGAAATGAAAGTAAAAATTAAACATAGATATGTCTTCATTGCTAAGGCTTAAATAGTTGTTCACTGAGAAGAAAGAAAGAAAGTAATGCAGGCCTACATGTCATAATACGTGAACGTTTTCATACTGTCCACTGATTAAACTTACGGAAAAAGAACACACACACACACACACCAAACACACACACACCACACACACACACACACACACACACACACACACACACACACACAGCGCGCGCGAGTTTATTCAGAAAGCTTCGCAGATGGACGCACACACCATCCTGCAATCATTCGCTCTACACTTTCCAGCTTCTCGTGCATATTTGCACACAATTTGCCTGCCTGTAAAGTATGTAAATAAAGGATGCATCAAGCTTCTCTTGACTCTCAGAATCATCGGAGAATATGAACCAGCACTGTGGAACAAAAACAACGTGACAAGCAGGCGAGCATTCACAAAAAAAACCCTGATAGACTGATTTGGCTGATTGGTTTCCTCTCCTGTTCACATATGGGATAAACTGATAGACTGATTTGGCTGATTGGTTTCCTCTCTGTTCACATATGGGATAAAAACTACTCTGGCTTTTTTCTGTTAACAAATTCGCTAGGTACATGCATTCAAACTAAACGACTATGTAGTAGGAAAAGAAGTGTAGGAAATCATCCCTTGCGTTTCTGAAGACTAAGAAAGTTTTAAAAAAATAAATAAATAAATGGAAAAAAAAGAAGGGTGGTGGTAAGAAGGCCGTGGTGGTAACAAGCGTGGATAGCCTACTAGAAGCATAAATGTTCATATGGAATCGGATGCTTCTGTCGATACCAAACAGGTCCCCCGGAGGTGAACACCCTGTACAACATTTGAATAGTCCCATCTCTATTCTTTTAAAGGCCATTGTTTTGTTAGAGAGAGAGAGAGAGAGAGAGAGTCTCAAAGCTGGACAGGCTTGTTTTCTTCCTGAACTTGTCTTGCACAGTATATATGGGCGAACTTAGAGAGAGAGAGGGAGGGAGGGGAGATGTTGGGGGTGTTCGCTCACTGATCTCGTCTTTCCATCCATGCCCCTTTCCCCCCCCCCCCCCCCCCTACATATGAGCGAATTAAGTGAGAGAGAGAGAGAGAGAGAGAGAGAGAGTCTCGCTTGTTCAGGGGAGGAAGACCATGACTGCAGCGCTTTCAATCTGAGAGGACAGACAATGAAAACGACATCAAACAAATTACCAGCCGCCGTGGCGATGTGGCTAGCATCGCGAGCACCTGACTAGGGAGGTCGTGGTTTGGATTCCCATCAGAGCCATGAGTGATTTTTCTGTCCCGACCAGCTCCTACCCAGAGTTGAGTTTGCTACGGGCTCAGTTGGTAAGACTGGGACCACATGGTCGAGTTTCATTCACTAACGGGATGCACCTCTGAGAGTGTTGCTCAATATCCTTACCACATGCGGTGCGTATCTCTGGGCCTGGTGACGCCGGATATCTAATGAAGTAAGCATAAGTACAGCCCTGTCATGCATCTCAACGGAATGGAAAGGCATCATCTTCATTCCTATTCTCACGAAGGCATTAAAGAAAAAAGCTCTAACGTGTGGCCTTCATCCTGTACTGTTCTCATGGTACCTCAGTTTGATACCTCTCCACGTTTGTGGCCTTGGTTTGATCCCATCGGGGTCACCAGTATCGGCAATTTCATGGGTCTGCCTTGAACAACGTATTTGCGCCCTCGGAGGAGTCACCCGCGCCGGCTCCGCGACTTAGCAATTGTTGTTGTCGCAGGGCTAGCGCTGTGGTGCCCTGGTTTGTGGATTAGAACAGGCGCACTAAACATCACGAATGCCGGAAGCAGTGCAGGTCTTCTCCGTGGTTTGTCTTAACGACTTGACTAACTGCTCCATGTGGATTGCCGGTGCGGGGCTGTGGGGCGGACGGGCTGTGGTTAGGGTAGGTGGATCGGAAGGGAGGCGTGGGTGCGATTCCACTGAGGTGCACAGAAGATGGATGTTGCTGTTACAAGGAAATCAAATGAGCGGCGTTGGGCGTTTGCCACGAAACGCATAGATTTTAAAATAACAAGACTGAAGTAAGGGCAATTGCATACATAAATCAACAAGGAATTAGCAAATATGATGAACAAACCAATCAAACAAATAAATGAATGAATAAACAAATAAACCAAATGAAAGACCCATATAGTTAATTAAATCATCCGATAGATAAAAGTGAATAGATTTATAAACAAATAAATGAATAATAAACAAATAAACAAATGAAAGACCTTATAATTTAATGAATCATCCGATAGATAAAAGTGAATAGATTTATAACAAATAAATGAATAATAAACAAATAAACAAATGAAAGACCTTATATGTTAATGATCACCCGAAGAAGAAAGGTGATGATTTATAATCAATAAATGAATAATAAACAAATAAACAAATGAAAGACCTTTAATTTAATGAATCATCCGATAGATAAAAGTGAATAGATTTATAAATAATAAATGAATATAAACAAATAAACAAATAAAAAGACCTTATATTAATGATCATCCGATAGATAAAGTGAATAGATTTATAACAAATAAATGAATAATAAACAAATAAACAAATGAAAGACCTTATAAGTTAATGAATCATCCGATAGATAAAAGTGAATAGATTTATAAATAAACAAATAAATGAATAATAAACAAATAAACAAGGAAAAATAAATAAATGTCTAGAGGGAAAATTAATGTAAAACAATGGTGACAGGATTCCCTTGGAACCCTCGGAGGGAAGAGGGCTGCAAGGGTAAATTGGGGAAAATTGAAACAGATCAAGTGTGATTTAAGGACCTTGATTTTGTTTGTTTGTTTGTTTTAAAATGTTCTCAAATAACATTAAGTGTTTTTTCCCGAAAAAAAAGTTTCTAGCGCCAGAGTTATTGGTCTTGATTCGGGGATTACCAACGAAAAATGATTATGGAAACCAAAAAAGAAATTGTGAATATAAAAAAAAAAACCCTAAACAAAGTGAAATAAAACAAAATAAGATAAAGTAATGTAAGATTTGATAAACAAAACGAAAAGAAAGGAATTCTCCAAAATGGCCTAATTCAAAACAACAACAAGAAAAACTAGATTGACGAGCCAGCGATTTATTTGCCTTCTGGACTCGATTGGGGCGCATTCTTACAGGCCTGTTTGATCATGTGTCTGAAGGACGTAGAAAATGCTCTACATCTTCACTAAAAAAACATGGAGTATTTGTTGTTTCAGTTGGCCTCTTCCACCTCCCCCATCCTCCTTCCATCATGTATCTGAAGGGTTTGGAAAATGCTCTGATATTCACTAAATAAACAACAACATGGAGTAGTTGTTATTCCAGTTGGCTTCTTCCACCATCCTCCTCTTTCTCTCTGGTTTTGTGTGTGGGGTGTGTGTGGGAGAGAGAGAAGGACGATGAGAATGCTCTAGATATTCGTTAATAAGAACAGTTATGGAGTAGTTTGTTCAAATGGGTCTTTCTTTCTCTCTCTGTGATACTGAGTTTCTTGGCATGTTATTTACTCATTGGTTTGCAAGCCTTTGGATAGATAATGAATATAATTACATGGATTTAAATTTAAACTTGCTCTTCAATTTAATCGCTCTGTGTGTGTTTTGTGTGTGTGGGGGGGGGGGGGGGTGGGGGGGGGGGGGGTAATCCCGTTTGCATCTTTCAAAAGATTCTAACGTTGATCATACATATTCTGTTTCATATTTCCGTGTTAGGTGACTAGAAATGATGATAATGTGAGAGATAAAGTCAAACATAGACTTTTCTTAACAGTAAGTGCCATTTCCCCTTACGAGTTTTCCAACTGTGAATTAATAAACAAGTAATGTGACAATTGTCATAATGACAACAGGCTGCTTAAAATGAACGATTAACATTGAAACACACACACGCACACATTCCAATGGCATCAGCACCTGCATGCAGGTACATCGGGTAAAGCCTCTTTTTTGTATTTCATAAATACACTAGTCCCAATTGACGTCAACTGCTGGTCCAGGTAATCAGGCCAAGCAAACACGCCGACAGGGCTTTGTTTATTAACACAGATTAAACACAAACTCTGCTGGAAATTCATGTTTAAATGTCAGAGTAACATGTCTGCTTCTATCTTAATCTGTGCATCCTCAGTCTTGGCTAGATATAAACAATGCATTATAATTATTCTTATGCATCTTTATGTATACCGCAACCCACTTTTGAAGACAAATTCAACGTCAGACACACGACTCTCTCTCTCTCTCTCTCTCTCTCTCTCTCTCTCTTTTCTCTCTCTCTCTCTCCCCCAACGCTGTGTGTTTTGTGTCCCACATTTTGTTTCTTCGATTACTTAACATTTTGTACTTTATGATTTGCGTCCCACTTTTCTGTTTCCTCGATTGCTTAACACTTTTGTATCTATCACGGTTCTTTCTGTTTGTGTAGTTTTAATTTATTTGCATACTTTTTCTTGGGTTATTTTTATCTTGTTAAAACTTTTTATTATTTTTTTAATCTATTTTGTTTTTAATAAATAAACAGGCAAACAACCTTTCAGCTGCTCGGATGTGAAACTGGGTCACGAGACATGTACAGCTAAAATAGCGGTCGAGATTGAAAGCGGCAGGCCTCCGGCAAGGTCGAACAATCTTTTGTACTTTGAAAAAAAAGGGGAGAAACCCCCCCCCCCCCAAAAAAAAAAAAAAAAAAAAAAAAAAAAAAAAAAAAAAACCACCACCACCCCAAAAAATAAAAATAAAAAATAAAAAATAAAACCACACCAAAGAAACATAAACGGATCCACCCTTGCATTCGGGTCTTCCACCAAAATTAGAAGAAAAAAAAAGATTCTTGTTGGTCCACATTCCATATTTCCACAAATTTCGTTAAACTATCGGTTCAGTTGTGTGTGTGTGTGTGTGTGTGTGTGTGTGTGTGTGTGTGTGTGTGTGTGTGTGTGTGTGTGTGTTGTTTGGTCCACATTCCATATTTCCACAAATTTCGTTAAACTATCGGTTCAGTTTTGTGTGTGTGTGTGTGTGTGTGTGTGTGTGTGTGTGTGTGTGTGTGTGTGTGTGTGTGTGTGTGTGTGGTCTTGCTGACAGACAGACAAACAAACCGACAAACATACGCTTAGATGTATGTATACGTGAACAGTGGAGGTCAATAACTAAATGAATGAACAAACTGATAAAGTAACGGATACGTACACAAATGATGAAGCAGAGTTGAAACAATTGAATACATTGAATACTGGTACTGTTCATTACATAAACAAGCATATACAGTGTTTCACAAAGAAGAAGAGGAAGTTACATCAATCTTTAAAAAAAAAAAATGGGAAGGGCAGAGCAGTGGGGATCACGGGAGGGGGGGGGGGGGGGGGTGGGGGGAGAGGAAGGAGGAGATGGGATTGGAAGGTACGAATTATGATCATGATGATACAGTTTGGAGTTTTTCTACTACACGTAAATCACCATTAAAAAAAAAAAAACCTCTAAAATGATTTTGAAGCTTTTACACGGGAAAAAATACTCCAATGTTCGTATAGTCCTACTTGAAATGCCACACAGCTTTCCCTTTGCATGAAACCTCAACCATTAAATTCCTTACTGACCCTTTTCTCGCTGATTCCCCCTCCCCTTCCCTCCGTAAAGCTCTCTTTTCCTATCCCTTTCTCATCCCATACTTCACTGGTCCTAACTCACCAGCCAAAAACAAAAAAAAACTTTTTCATCAAACAACAACAACAAGAGCATCAAAACCAAGTATAACATCACCAATGACACAAACTTTCGGTAAGTTTTTCAAATTATCCCAGTTTCGTATTTTGCTCAAAGGGTTTGGCAAAATCGATACTCTGAATATATAGAGTAACGTGAATGGTATGTTTCTCTTTTTTTTTTTTTTTTTACATTTCAAGTAATGATGTTTTTATTATAGGAAAAAAAAAATCATTATTTAGCCTCCGAAGAGACGAACCGAAAAATAAAAAGAGAAAGTTTTGCACTTTTCAGTCTGGAAGTGTTGATTTCCTCCCCCCCCCCCCCCCCCCCCCCTCGGGCTTAGTTTTTAATAACGTTTGAATGTTTGTTAAGAAACTTTCGTTTTATTACGTGAGCTCTCGCTGTCTCCTGCCTTCAGTCCTCCTTCTTCCACCCACCCCCTCCTCGTCCCCCTTCCCCCCGGCCCGCCTCTTCCGCTCCTTTCCTGACCCTCAAACATATCCCTCATTTGTCTACCTCGTCCAAAAGTTACTACCTCCCCATCCCCTCCCCTCCTACCCCCCCCCCCCCCACCCCTCCCCCCCCCCCCCCACCCCATTTGTCTGTTCAGTCCCAGTACATCTTATTTCCACCGAATGAAACCAGGAATCGATGACCGACGAAGAACAAAGTCGTATCCTTCTTGTACGGTCTCGCCAAAGACACGAAAGACGGGAGAGGGGGGAGGGGAGGGTGGGGGGGGAGTCGGGGAGAGAGAGAGACAGAGAGAGAGAGAGAGAGAGAGAAGGGGGGGGGGGGTACTGGAAGATGAGAGAAAGGGAATGGTAATATCAGCAAACCCTTTCTCGTTCGAAAAAAAAAAAAGGTTGTTGAGCGGAGGCTGTGGTAAGGGAAATGGATGGGAGATGGGGAGGTGGGGTAGCCAATACAAGCCCGGATAACGGCGTTACATAATGAGACAAAGACTTCTTGACTGACCTCTATCTACCTTCCGGGTAACATTCACCCTGTTCGTATTGAAGATCAACTGGACGTTAAACGAACAGAAGCTGAACGGGAGACGGGACTGTGTTCAGATTTGTCTTTGTTTTATTCATTTATTTATTTGTTATTTGTTCATTTATATATTTATGGATTCATTCATTTACTTATTCATTTACGATTTGTCTTTGTTTCATTCATTTATTTATTTGTTATTTCTTCATTTATTTATTTATTTATTTATTGATTCATTCATTTACTTATTCATTTACTTTTAATTTAGGTCTATATTTTCATGAATTTTGCACATGTTTCGGGCTATACCATTCGTCAAAGTCTGTAAACTTATTCGCGGTTGGTCACCCCTTGTCTTTGTGAGGTAAACCACATCTGTCAAAACTGTTCCCTCCCCCTTTCCCTCTGCCTATGTCAACGCAACGTTGCAAAACAAGCTAGACAAGCGAGATCCACGTGCCGTTTTACAACTCAGATGGTTGCAGCAAGCACCTGAAGCTACGTTCACGTGTATTATGCAACAGGGACAGCCTTCATCGGGCTGGTTGCTTGCGAAAGCTGGTTGTCACGTGTGAGTCCTGTGGTAAGTACATGGCTAATTAAGCGAAAGCACCTTTTTTTTTTGTAATTTCAGTATTCTAAATTTGTGGATCTCCTGGAATTGTTGTTTCGCTCGTTTTGCAGTATTAGTGAGGAATCTGTCACAAACATCAATGTCCATTTAGTATTTAGCGGACATCTACCAGCTTCTTGTTCTTCTTTTTCATCATATTCTTCTTCTTTTGTGACGGACAGAAGGGTTTCTTGGGGATTTTTTCTGATGAGAGGAACATGTAAAGAACGTCCAAGATGGCGACGCTGGCTTAACTGATAAAAAATCGTGAAGACTCTTTCAGTGTATTCCAGCTTTCGAGAAATTCTGTGTTTGTAATTTCCTGTTTTATTGTCACTCTATTATACTCTGTCTTTTTTTCTCTTTTGTGGTCACCGTCTGTCATTCTGCTCTTTAAATTTCATCTTTTTCATATATATATATTGCATTTAATTGTTTTCATGAAAAGTTCACAGCTGGGGGTGAAAAATTAAGGAGAAAGTTTGCATCCTCAGCCAGTATAGACATGTTCCTAGATAAAATCAGGAGAAGACAACGCCCGTCTTTCCATTACAAGCAGAATTACATTCCCTCAATTTCTGGGTCAAGCAAACAGATGAGGAGCGTCAGTTATTTGATCAGAAAGGCAAGCCAATATAACCATCGGCAGTTCGGATGTCTGCATTATAAGCGCGCTATTTCACACTCATAGTTCGGCATTATCTCGCTCTGATTGAACTGTTAGGCTGACTGAGGGGAAAGCTTGCTTTTTGGGCGTGCCCACCAGGGGCAATCTGTCCCATGAAAACGGCGGAGTCACTCTCACTGAATGTGAGGTCTAACACACGTTTGCAGATTTCCGAGCATCATATATGTTTATCCGTGGGTTTCTTTGAAAACCAGACTTTCTATCCCGTGTGGTCGCACGAAAAGGCGCTGTGAGGTCGGGTGGGCTAGAGTATTTAGACCAAACCTGAAAATGTCAGCAAACATCACAGATCATTCTTTCTTTTGAGACAGCCGAGTACAATGACTCAAGGCCAGTTTATTGTCTATGCGCAGATACAGAAATTCATTGTTTGGCATGTGCGATTGTGAAATACCAATAAACCAAGAGTCATTTAAGAAAGTATGTATTTTGAAGTAGGATCAGAAACATTCACATCCACACGTACGTTTCTTCTCCCTTCTTTGATATCTTTCCCTCGCTCTCCAGCAACACCCCTCCGCTTCCTACCCTGTCTTTTTGCCTCTTTCTTTCCCTTTCGACTCTAACCACCACCACCACCGTCCACTTGCATTCATCAAAGCACAGTCACATCCCGGTAATTGTTTCCGCCCGGCGTCCGACAAGAAGTGTCGAGTGCACACCAACGCATATCGTCGCCTGCGACCGGCGTCTAGTCGAGCGTCAATCTGAATTCAGCACGTTTAACCCATATTTCATGCACAAATACTGAGTACAGAGAAATTACTCTGAAGCTGTTTCTTCTGGTGTTATGTGCTGCTGACTCATGTACAGCTTTGGGGTTAGCGAATTTTGGATAATTTCGTGAGTTTTTCCTCCGGACACCACGAGCCAATGAAATAACGTCTCAGTTGGATATGATTTAGACGAAATCATAGTGAGCCTTCTTAGCAACTTCCTTTTAATTGTGAACATAAAAATCATACAAATGGTTTAAACAAATCTTTAATCACAGGTACGTACAATGTTCACACAATACAAAGTGAGCAGCAACAAGCTGAACGCTTATAGTGTGCTCTGCAAAATGACAATACACAAATAATTTACCTGGCGGCTACAGTAACACAAATATTACATTATTTATATGAAACAATTGACAGTTTAAAGTTTATAAATCGCATGAAGAATACAAAAAGAGAACACCCCCGCCCCCCACCCCTTCCCGGAAAGAGAAAAAACAATTTAAAAAAAAAAAGAAAGAAAGAAAGAAACGGAGATCAATGAAGAGAGACGATGAGAAACACACAACAGGCACATCAATTTGCCATCATCACAACCTGAAACAATGGCAACACCCCAGCACAATCCTCTCTTGTCACACCTGAAACCCCCAAAAGGCAACACATCTAAAACCGGTTACTTCCAGAGATAAACCCATGAGCAGCCTCAAAAATCAATACATTGATATCCATCCGCAGATAACGGTCACCATTTAACAGAGTTCGAACATTTCTGTAGTGTGATGGGAGATCGGAAATAGTATTTGCGCGGGTTTCATTAAAACGAGGACACAACAGAAAATAGTGCTGAGCTGTTTCCTCCCCATTGCCACACTCACACAGTGGGTCGTTAAGTAGATGGCGGTTGAACATATCATATCTCAGATCACTGATTCCAAGACGAAGACGGCAATGAATGATTTGGTTTTTTCTCTCGCCAAGGTAAAAAGTACGGTGGTATGACAGGATCATCAGCCGATAAATGATGCTTGATTACGCTTAAAGATGAACTGGTTTTAATATGATCTGGGAGACCATTCCATAAAGATGTAGTTGAAGGAATGAAGGATTTCCGATATATCTTAGTGTTGCATTTTGGAGTTGTACGCTCTAACGGTCTTCTCCTGTGATAAGGATTCCTGTCCGAAACAAGACCAGGCAGAAGATCAAGTAAATAATCCGGACACAAGCCATTTATCATTTTATAATAATATATAATTTTATGTCTTTTCCTCCTTTCCTTGAGTGAGCAAAATCCAGATTCTTCATATAATTTTTGATGACTTGTTCCACGAACAGCTCCAATAATTGTTCTTATAGCTTCTAAGTGTAAGTTTTCAAGAGAATTGGATTGCATTTCGGAGCAGTTGTCCCACACAACATCTGCATAGTCAAAATTAGGTAATACGAAAGATTTATACATGATTTCTAAGGCTCTCCTACTAAATCTATATTTAAAACTTTTCATACAAATGAACAGAGGTGCAGATGATATACTTGACTATGACCCATTCAGGTTTTATTTGCATTTCATGACAAATTTGATAATGCAGCCTGTCGGAATAAGAAGCACGGAAGAAGTCAATTAAGGTCTTTTCCGCCCCTATTCAGTTAGGAACCTTGCATCACTGGGTAACTGACACAACATGAAAACTTAGTGTGCTGTGGAAAAATTATATTTCTGTAGCCGTCTGCCCTATGAACGTTTGAGTAGAGCCGCCCCGATCTTCCAACTGAACAGTCAGAACATGCCAGTCACAGTATGCGGTAACACACCCCAACAGTAAGTAAGGATATGACCACACATATAGACACAGGCAATATGCTGTAATACAACTCAATTGTCAAATAAGCGTAAGGCCACGCACATAAACACTCGATGTTAACTCCAAATTTACCGTCACGTATCTAACAAGCGACTACTCCTACACGTAAGCAGTTAATCCCTGCTCTAGAAAGAAATCTTCATCAGCTCGCGCATTATGAGGTGTGGCCGGATGGTGCTGAAACCCGCGCAAATGTCCACCCACAGAAACCTGGCGCAGGTCCCCACTCGCAACACAGAGTGGATGACGGTAACGATAGCGTCCTCCGTGCTCATGCTGGGGCTTTTACGCAAACTACAAGAGGTCCCGGAAGGGGCATTTAGCATCCAGTAGTCTGTACAGCAACATCCGCTCCAGGCATTTGAAGGGGATGAAGGTCAGGGTCACGGTGAGGTAATCACCGAGGGTGGTGGGCGATGGTTTATTGAGAACGGGGACGAGGAATATATCGAGATTGACAGGGATATGTTCGGAGTCCCGGATCGCTGGGACAGGAACCTGAACACGGCGGTCAGGCAGTGTAGCATCGCTTTCGTACCACACCAGGCAGCCAGTAAGGGCCGCAGGTACTTCATGGTTTGACCTGATGGAAGAACAAACTCACCTCCTCCTCCTGTTAACACAACTTCCATGTCCTGCCTCTAGTCTACCAGAGCATTTGCACGGTCCACGGAGACGTCGGTGGTGTTGAAATATCCATAAAGGACATTGGGATCGTTGGCCAGCACTTGCTGATTCTCAGTGTCTATGCCAGGTTCGTTGCTTGTCAAGGCAGCAGCTCTAGGCCTACCTGGAGTTACTTGAGGTCAGGTTATTCACCTTGTTTTTTGAGTGCTGCATGTTGGACAGCATCGTCCTCATTGTTTTTTTCCTTTCGCATCCGCTTTTCCGTTCTCCATCGCTGACCTCGAATGCCTTCTGTCACTATCTAAGGACGTCTGCCACCTCTCTGCACACCCAGGGTCTGTTGGTCAAGACCGCACCACCTTGCTCGGCACCCGCATGTAGATGAAGAAGTTGACGTAGGACGTGATGATGGCTTGCTTCTCGCCCAGCGAGGCTCTGTCGAGCATAAGGCCCTGATCGGTGCGGTGGAGGCACCCGTTGAAAACTTCCGTTCCTCACCTCCTTGGACCAGACCTCACCCTTCTGACGGAGGGCAACGGGTGAGTTAGGCTGTGCACCGACCGTCCGGGGCTGGGCATTGACCTGCTCCGATAGGCACCGAGGACATTGTGCACCGCTGGTAGCATAGATCCAGGGTAGCTTCGCAAACACATCTTGCAGTTGTCAAGTTGTCGGTACTGCTGTAGCATCTTATTAAGTCGGCAGTGGCTTCTGTCACCCAGTTCATACCGGATGGACTCTGGGCAGCCGGGTCAGATGTCATAGTACTATGGGTCAAAGATCTGGTCCTGTCCAAAAGAAAGTCACATTTCCACTGAATCATTTTCAAAGTCTAAAATCTTATGTAGACTACAATAGGTCAGTGTGAGGTGTAACAAAAACAATAGAGACAAGAGACTTTAGCTCAGTACAGACGAGTATATAATTTTCGGTATCGGAGTACGCAGCTTGTAAGTACACAAGACAGTAACAACAAAGTTCACTTTGCAATGCACGCCGAAGGATCTGACGAATACTTCCATATTTTGAAGTTACTACCCGGGAGACAACTACAGTCACATCCAAAAGAGTACTCAACAATGCCTACGCACGAGATGAACTACGCATAGAAGCGAAAAAAACAACATGAAACCATCACTTTTAGACAGCCGCAATGCACCGACTGTGATGCGCACAGAGAGTTACCTCCCTTTTTTTTCACGCAAACGAAAGGTAAAAGTCTTGTCTTGGTTGTTCGAGTTCTCAAGGGCCTCGGGGGCACCGCCATGATGGGCGCTGCACCAGTTGTCTGTTCCTCTGACGGTGATGGGTAAGTGAGTTGGTTGCTGCAAAACTTCGCAATCAACTCAGCTACGGTGTCTGTCTACCTCTTTCGCCGTCTGCCCAGTCTTCTCTTCTGTTGCAACGCCATTTGCGCCAAGTCCTGATTTGTCCAAATGGACAAATGGGATACTCCCACACCTCCTCCCAAGGCACCCACTTCGTCCATACAGATCAGTTTGTCATGACAAAATGCCTGGCCACAGCAGGACGCTGACACATACCGAGTTCATGCTTTTTTTTCTTTCAGAATTTCTATACTGTTGTTTGGTCTTTTTTTTCTGACTTCGTGGATTTTCCCCCCTGCATTGCTCAGGAATTTTTTTTATACATCTTATACAGGGCTTCGAGTTAGCACTAACCGAGGACAGGCAATGTGAATCCTTCTCAATTACTATAATACTAAATTTGGCATGTGATAACTGCTTTTTTATTCTTTTTTTTTCAGGATCAGTTATGTTTGTTTCTTTTCCGACGATCTGACTGTTTTTGTGTTGGACTTTTTGTCCTCCATGAGTTTGACACCCCTGAAAGGCCCCGCGTGGTGGCAAAAGTATATTGATTAACATTGAAACTTTGTTTTCTTTTCCCAATGCCATAATTCTTCTGTTTTTCACTGCTGTGTTCTTCGTGTTTGATAAGTATGCAGCAACAGCACTCTGAAGAATGGGGGGGGGGGGGGGGGGGGGGGGGGGGAGAAGAATGCGAATGCGAATGCGAATGCGAATGCGAATGTTTATTCAGATTTTAGGCCTAGGCCCCTACTGAAGGGGATGGTGTTCACCGACTCGTAAAATACATATATTTTATATTTTATTTATATTTTATATATTATATTTATATATATATTTTATATATATATATACATACATACATATCATGGAATTTAGACACTGGTCATAAAGCATTTGTATGTGCTAAACAAAAATAAGTAAAGCAAAACAAAGCAAAAAGAGAAAAAAAATGTCATTGGTCTGTGGTCCATCAATAGCACTTTTTTATGTTGAAGCAATACACAACGTTTAAAGCTTTATAGTGAATAGTGTACATTAGATAATACACATCATTTCTACATGCCATAAGTAGATTAAACCTGAACTGGACAGGGTCTTTTAATAAATTTGGGGCTGAATATTATCTTATCCTCAAATCTTGAAGACGGGAAAACACAGAATTAATATGAATGGCATCTTTCTTAGAAACATGACACAAGCGACACTTTAACTTCATCTGCTTTTCCACTGTTTTCTAAATCGGTGGCTGGCTATATCTGACAACCAAATCTTAGTTTTGTTAGAGCACTTTTAACATATCTATTCATAGCAATGTCAACATACGGTTCCACAAGATGTTTTGGGTCTTAAATGCCCTATATTCAGCAAATCGGTCGCTGGTGTGCATGTGACTATCCCAGTCTTGCACCTACAATCAATGATCCTTTGTTTAAAGCATTTAATAAAGGCTGCAATATTTTCGCACCTTGGTTTTTCCCCATAAAAAAGCAAAAAAATTAGAATATTGGCATTACGAACATTTGGGGCCCCCCGTCTTCTTTCCATTAATATCAAGATCATATAAACACTTTATACGCTTTAAATGGTAACTTGTAATTTTCAATCTTGTCATTTAGCAGTAACTGATGCTTTTTAACGTATGAGTTTAAATAGTAGGATATCTCCCTATTTCTCCATATACCAAATCATTAGGAGTGCGACTGTCGACGTTCAAAAAGGTTTCAGGGCAAACAAAGCAGCTTTTCGATAACATTGCTACTTTCGAAAGCCATATTTCAGCCCCATATTGTAAAATTGATTGAACTTGTGAATCAAATAACTTTTTAAATATATTAAACGAAACTACAGTCAAGTTTTACATTACCTTAAGTTAATTAGAACGCTTTTTGCTCTGTTAAATATTCTACATGCATAGGTAAAAACTCGCCTGGTTGAAAAGAATATACCAGATACTTATATACGTTTACTACTTTTACTGGCTCATTTCCATACATCCAGTGTTCATGTCTAGCCAGATATCCACCCTTGCGAAAAACAATGATATTTGTTTTCTCCATATTCATTTTTAGCTCCAGTCTCATTGCAGCTGATACAAACTATTCAACTGTCTTTGTAGGCCAACACTGATATTGATAACAAAATAATATCATCCGCAAAAGTAATATGAACAATTCTATCAAATCAAAGGACACCCATGTTTCCCTTTTTTCTATAATTTCTAGTGCAAGTTCGTTGACGAACAACGAAAAGAGAATCGGGCTGCAAACATCACCTTGCTTTACCCCCCTTGTACAATTCCAAACATCTGATTTTTTACCCCACTTCTAATCCTAGCTTTAAATTCTTATACATACTCTTAATGCTTTCTATATAATTTACCATGACACTTTTTTTTAGCAACACAGGCCATAGCAAATTTTTTTAGAAAGGGAGTCGAAGCTTTCTAAAAATCTACAAATGCAACATACAACTTTTGTTCTTTGCAAAACTGTTTCTAAATGGCAGCTAGCAATGTAAATATATGGTTCTGTGTACAGTAGTCCTTCCCTTAAAACCCTGCTTGAGGGTTCCCAGTTATGTTTTTTTAAATTTCCCCACTCTTGTAATCTGCTGTTGATTATTGGCTATATAACTTACTCCCTTATTTACACAATGATATCCCCTCTGTGGGTTGTTCATATTATTGACTTCGCCTTTCTTAAAAAGTGGTATAATTATTTGGGACTCAGTCCAGTCATCTGGATAGATTCCATTATTGAATAAATGGTTTAAAATAATTTCACTAAAAACATTAACACTGGCTCTCCTGCGTTCTTAAAGAACTCTCCGTTAAAATTTATCAGGTCCAGCCGATTTACCATTCTTCAACTTTCTAACTGCTATCATTATTTTCGCCCCTTTGATATTGGCCTGTCATATATCTATCACCATCATCTACTGTATCATAATCTGGAAAATCATGGTTTTCTATCTAACAATATCTTAAAAATGACCAAACCACTGATCAATGGATATGTTGTTTTGTGGCTGTGTTTTTTTTACGAGAGAATTTTTTAAACCGTTTCCAAAATGTCTTTTGGATTTAAACAGAATAAGCGTTCTTTTAACATTGTTTCATTTCGTTCCTCCTTCTTCCTCATAATCATGTTTTTTATTTCTCTTCTAGCTATACAAAATCTAATTCGGTCATTTTTACCCAGGTGAACGCTTAAACAATCTTGAAGTCTTTTCACTTTTCGTTTGTTTGATTTGCTTTCATGGTCAAACCATCCTTTGCTTGACTGTTTATGTATCGGTATTCGTTTTCTCATATGTCCTGCCTGGTCTTTAATAATTGGGGTTAAACTTATTATCGCTATTTTTAACATAAACATTGATTAAGTCTGTGGAAAACTTCTAACTTTTTTTTTACTTTATTCGAGTTCATTGAGTCAAAAATGTCTGCTCATATGATGAAACCCATTTTATTTATTAAATGAACATGTCTTCACTCTTATTCACAGAATTCCTGAGGGAAGTGATTCGTGTTTGATTATTAAAAGCACAACAAAAGAGGCAAATGATCTGATTCTATCTGTCAAGGACACTTAGAGTCATAAACTCGCACGCGCTATCAAAGAAAGATGTGGAAGTTAAGAATTAATCATTCACACTGCACCCTTGATCGGTACATATGTATACTGACCATTTTCATCACATGACATAAAACCATTTAAATACATAGCCCCAAACCCGTACTGAGGTCCAGCATATTTTTACCGTAAGAATTCATTACTGTTTTCATGGGACATTCTTTTCTTCTGGTCTAAAGAATGTTTTGTATAATTGTCATGCAATTGCTTTCATCAAAGTAATCAGGGGAACAATCGGAAGTTCTTGCATTCAAATCACCCACAGTATTACATGAGCATCATCAAACAAAAATTCTTGTGAACAAGACTTTCTTAAAGTATACTAATCCCATTATCACAATCGTATTTTAGAATAATATGGTGATGTTCAGGAGGTACATATGTGCAAACAAAAACAGAATGTTTTTATAAACTGAAAGAATTCTTTATCTAATACAAAAACATACAAAGATTACTATCATCATCAATATAGCGTTTGTGGGGAACTAGAGGTTTACGTACAAGACAGACAATGCCCCCCGAACACCTCCCATGTCGTGCCAGTTAACAGCTGGTTGTACAAATAAGCATGCTCTTTAAACAAACTAGACTCAAACTTTTCAAGAAAAGTTTCTACAAGACATACAAAATCGAATGAAGAAATGAACTCAACAAAATCTATACCCTCAAGTTTTGAAGCAATCCACACAAATTTCCAATGAAGAAAAGAAAATTTTATCCAAACATGTACCCATATTTACGAATTCGCAGAACTAAAGTATCATCTATATCAGCTCCATTTCATCCAGTTGATTATTGTTATCCTCTTCTTCAATTTCACATGCCAAATAGTCATTCTCCCTCTCCCTTCCCTTGTATGTCTTTTCCCTACTCCCACCTTCCCCTGTCTTATCCTTTCTTTTCCCCATTTCCTTTCCTTATCATGTCTCACTACACCCCAGCCTCTCCATTATCCTTTTTCAGCACATCTCCCTCTGCCTACAATATCTAATGCCCTAGAACATCTTTTCTCAATGCGTGTTTGGGAATATTATCTACAGATAAAACATAAACATCGTCATCGACTGAGTTTTCCAAAATTTTTCCTTTGTCATCAAATAGTATCCTTCATCAAAAAATTTTTTACATGCATTAGAAGCAATGGTTGAACAAAAAAGAGAATCTGTGCTTTCTTCTGACACCATGGCATCATTTCAAAACCTTCATCTTTACAATCAATCACACTCGCTTTCTCATTCATGCGAATTGTGTCACGAGCGTCACACGCTTGTGTCATAAACACGGAGAATAAAATGACATGCTGGACACGAGATGAATTGGTTTTACTCTCTGCTGCGTGTCTCACGTGTCATTTGACAACACACATGTTGGGACTGTCACCGGCAAGATCAGCACACACCCACCCTCCCCTCCGCACGAACCACTTCACTGTCACACAAACCCGGTTGGCTGGATGGCCTATTTCCGTCCGTGAACAAGTTGTAGCGGTGTCACCTTAAACGGACTCTCTGTTGTAAAATAACCTGCTAGGTTAGAAAATTGCGCTGGTTTAACAGGGCCGGCCGAAATCTAGGTGGGACAATTTTTAGTCTCTCAAACAGTGTCCCGTACATTTTTTCCTTCCTTCAATCACTAAGTGATCGAAAACCTGGTGGCTCTCTTACCTTGCTCTCTGGTGACTTAAGGAAAGGCGTTAATTTCCTCTTGTTTCCCGTTCCAGGAGAAATCTTCGCCGATGAAAATATCAGATCCTTTTAATTTTCGCTTTTCTTTGAGATTTTCTCTCTATCTTTGTAGAATGTACATCTTGGCAACAATTTGGGGATTTATCACTTGCGTTCAACCTATGTACCTATCAAAAAAAAAAGATCGTATCTGATTAATTCTTTTTTGTCCGTTATCATGTCGGTGATCAGATCCTCACAGTTTTGCCAGGTTTCTTTTTCTCTCCCAGGAATACCATAGATAATCAAATTATTCTTTTTGAACGACCTTCTAAATCGTCTGTCTTTTTCTCCAGATTGTCTTCCTCTGCTTTAATGTGTCGTTTTCTTCTTTCAAAAGTTCGTTTTCTGTTCTTAGATTGTCAGTAGCATTCTTTTGTCGCGAAGTTCTTGCTTTTTAAAACGGAAAAATGACGCTTTCAGTTCTGCCCAAAACCTTTTTCTGTCATCAAATTTGTCGTCAAATTTTGCGTTCAAGTCTGATAACATGGAAAAATATCATTCAGTGATGGATCTCCGGCTGTCAGTTTCTCACCTGTTGTTTTTTCTGTACTTTGTCTTCGTTGACCACCACTCGTCATCCTTGTTTGTCTCTGATTATCCAGTTTAGGAGGTCGGGATTCAACTCGATGTCGCCACACTGGATGAATAAATTGCCATGTCAAAAGAAGAGGAGCACACCTGTCACAACACCGTCACTCCTGTTTCGCAGGGTCAACACTTTCACAAACATGGCGGGCCCTTTAAATTTTTCCCGTTTGAACTAAAATTTATATTTCACTGGAAGGAATCCCCCCACACCGCTCTAAACAATAAAGGAGAGGCAGGCATGATGCACGATCTACAGCACACAAGATTTTTACCCTTTAAGAAAGACTGCAAGATACTTAATTTGAGGGAAAAAACGGAGCTCACCAGCACACAACCGTCAGTCCAAAGATCACCTTTGGGTGGGGGGGGGGGGGGGGGGGGGGGGGGGGGGGGGGGGGGGGAGAGAGAGGAGAGGGAGGCCGGGGGGAGAGAGAGAGAGAGATTTGTGGACGGCAAAGAAACGTATCTTTTACCCGTCTGTGGGTATGTCTATCATCTATTTTCTATCTGTTATATCTTATTTATATGAGTGGGGGGGGAGCGTGGGGAGAAGGTGGCGGCAGGATAAAGGGGGAAACAGAAATAAAGGAAGAGAGAGAGCGGGCAATGGGTGGGATATGGGGAAGACGAAAAGACATATCGATAACTCGATGAGGGGACAGAGAGCCAGCAGATGCAGACAGACTTCGGACTTCAGACTTCGATTTTTTAGTAAGGCAAGGCCTTTGAGGGGGGAAAGGGGATACCATTACATTATAGGAGAGGCAATATGTTCGGGGAAAACCTTGCCACAAACAAGAGAACAACAATTAAGATGTCATTTTCTCTGATCTTAGGATGCTTTAAACAAAAAATGCCTAAATTCTTGTAACGTTATACTATTAGAGAGCTAAGTAACTGTAAACGAACAGCTGGGGCGGCCTATAATATTTCTGTGGGAAAATTTTTGGCGATATCTTTAAAAGTGGGCAATGAACGAAAATGTATTTCTTTTCTCCCTTGGTACACAATGGAAACTAATCATTTGTCTTGTTGTCTGTTCTTAAGAATGAGGGCTTTTCAGAAATCCAAGTCTAATTTAGCATGTCTTTTCAATACATGTCTTTCGAATTTCAAATAAGGTGAAACCGATAAAAACTGAACATTTCGTACAATTGTATCGTTCATAGTGGTATGATGTCACATTTGCCATTACAGTCAATTAGCCTTTGTTGAAAAATCGAATAAATTGATTTGATTTCCAAACCCCGAGGCAAAATCCCAATCGTGTTTACAGAAATAGACGCACACTTGAAAACCAGTTCGTTTTTTTTCCCTTTTTAAATCCATTTTGATAACATTTCATAAGACTTACGAAGGCAATCTACCATTATCCATGTTGTTAAAAGCTTAACCAAATACCGAACACTTCTAACGGCTGAAGTAATGAACAATGGGTTATCTGTTGGATTCCCATACACCAATCATTAGAGATACGCCTTGTCGAGGACACCTAGAAAACTTCTTCAAAAGCAAATAAATGCACGCCTCACAATGAACGACGGCGTTATCTAAAACCAAATTTCGTCCCCATACATCAAAAAATAGGCTTTGTATCTGGGAATTCAAGATCTTTATGATTTAACTCAAGTGATTATTGTTTAAGCATGCAATCTTTTTATTACGCAAATCAAAGCATTCTTTGCCCTACATTGCAAGGTCTTTGCAAGCAAAGCTAAAACTTTGACGAGTAGGGAAAAATAGATCCCCAGGTACTTATACACATTCATACAGGTATAACAAGTCCATCATTTCATCCATCTTTCCTCGCTGATAAATATCCCCCCTTTCGAAATACCCGATGTTGCTTTTATTCATGTTCACTTTCAACTCTAATGAAGAGGCAGCCCTGCTCAGATTATTTAGTGACGTTGTAAGCCAACTATCGTTTCTGAAACCAGAACGATGTCATCTGCTAATAGTAGGATAAATATTCTGACACACCATCTGGAAATCGTCCCCATGAAGGCCCTTGTAATAACCTCGTAGCAACCTCATTAATATACATAGAAAATAATGCAGGGCTACACACATCACCTTGTCGTACCCAGCGGCACAATTTAAAAAAGTCTGTAAGACTGGAACCACTTTTATCCCTTTTTTTAATACTTGATACATAGCTCTAATACAATAAATTTAAATTTCCCCCTTTACTCGTTTTTTTAAATAATTATGTCCTAAAAGCTTTCTGTTAATGGAGTCAAAGGCTTTTTCAAAGTCAATAAACGCAACATAAATTTACGATTTAAAGAAAATTGCTTTTGAACAAACGCAAGAAGAGTAAAAAATTATGATCGACAGTAGAGTAACCCTTTTTAAAGCCAGCTTGATGTTCTCCCGTGATATTTTACATTCAATCCACTCCCGTAATCTGCTGTTATGATAGTGCTATATATTTTACTGCTAACGTCAACCAAAGAGATGCCTCTGTAATTATTTTGGATTATTTGCATCGCCTCTCTTGATTTTGGGTAAAGTACAGACTCTGTCCAGTTATCTGGAAAGATACCCTCATCAAAATTCTGTTTTAAAAAAGCTTGTAAAAGTCGACAACTTTAGCTCCAGCTACTTAAACAATTCACCAATAAAAAATCAGGTCTGCCGATTTGTTGGTTTTAATTTTCCGCATGGCGAACATAACCTCCTCTTAGAGATGGGGCGATTGAAATACTCAACTTCTCCCTCATCGGTGACATCGAAAGTTCATCATCACCTGAATATCTTTTTCTAAACAAATGCTTAAAATGCTCATACCCTGTGTCCGGGGAGATATTATTCTTTGGATTGTCTTTTTTAAATGAAACTCTTTTGATAGTTTTCCCGAACTCTGCTGTGACGGAAGAGGGTTATCATATCATTAGCAAATTTCTATTGAATGTTTTTTTTTCTGCTTCAAAAAGGTTTTTATATTCTCTTCTTGCAATAACATACTCAACTCTGTCGCCATCGTCTAGAGTACGAAGCCATTTCTCTCAGTAATTTTAGCGCTTTTTTTTGTTACCAAACAGGGCATATCAAACCAATCATCTTCTTAGCACAGTTCCCCTTTTTTCACATATTTTTTCTACATTCAGCACTGGTTTTGATACAATCATTTAAAACCTTTAAGGCTTTATTTATATCAACATTTATCAATCCGAAAGCCCCATTAAATTTTGAACACATTTTGCCTTTGCACAAATTGTCTCTGAAAATCAAGGCATAGTCATCATTCCCCACAAACTTATCACAGGAAAAGTGGCCCCAACAGTCTCCATAGTTTTATCGACATTTTCTGTTGATAAGTCAATGTGAATTCAAGAGGTAAATGATCAGATTCGATCCGTTCAGAAACAAACAAATAACAAATCACAAAAACTGGAGAAAAAGTCTTTAGATACTAGGAAAATAATCATTTACACTGGGTTCCGCTGTCTGCTATGTATGTATAGCAACCATGGCGGTCGCCTGACATACACCATTTATAATATACAAATCAAAAGCAACACAGAGATTTAGCAATAACTTACCATAATTATTCAATTTCATTATCTGAGAAGACGATCTGTACAAGGTGGCTGACTTTTCACTTGCAAACAGGAATCGAAAACATCAGAAGACAAGTCAGGAGAAAAATTAGCCCTCTGCTGTTCAAATCGCCCACAAAACCACATCAATGTCACCCAGTGAACACAAACAGTCTGCCAAACATTCCTCCAACATGGGAAAAACCATTATCAACATTTTAAAGAAGTGTAGAAAGGAGAAACCCTTTAGGTGAACATACGCACAAACCAAAGCAATATTTTTCAGTGTCCCAAAAAGCGATTTTTTGATTAAAAAGACACACACATTAGAGCAATCAACATCGACATAAGATACAAAAGGAGAGAACAGGAAAAGGGGCATTCTAATCACCCTAGCCCTCACCTAGGTTCGGGCTAGGGCGACCCAGAATGCCCCTTTTCCTGTTCTCTGACAAGTAAGACTTTCCCAAAAAAATACACAAAAAATATTTTACCGAAAATTAAATTTACAATTTTAATACCATTTTCTTGTGTTTTTTTTGTTTTAAAAGGGGTAAAAACCGTTTTTCAAATAAAAATTTTAAACTTAAATTTTAAAATTTTCCCCGGAAATTTTTTTTTTTTTTTTTAATCCTATATGATGTTTTTCAAACACTTTA